>OZ010738.1:174057678-174392678 GCA_963932295.1 Tipula lateralis | reverse complement strand
CGCAATAAAAAATATATGTTTATCCTTTTTCGTTTGTCATCACCAAATAACTCAGAAATAATTATAGTTTATATACAACCGCAGTTCATATAAGATTTTCCTCTTTATATTTATTCTTTTTGCCATTGTGTTATGTAGACGCTCCAATTTTATAACGAATATATATACGCCACAAAAATAAGCAGAAATAGTGACAATATTTATTGAAAATAATATTTAATACCAAGGTATTGATATTACTGTTACTGCCGAACGGTACCAAGGCATGATTCGACATTTTCTTGTGCCTGAAATGGAAGAGCAAGGACTATTGACTGAGATTTTTCTACGAAGATTAATTTCACGAAATGGCGAGTTAGCATGGCCACATTGGCCAGCAAGATCTTCGGATTTAATAGCACCAGTCATTTTCGTATGGGGTTCTTGAAATCAAAATTTTATGTGAATAAGCCCCAAACGATTAAACATCTTAAAGATCATATTCGTCACGAAATTGAAGAAATTCAGCAGTATGTCATGAAAAATGCCTTTAAAAAATCTGAAATTTGCAAAGTAAATCGCGGTCACCATTTAGCCGATATAATTTTCCAATCACAACGAAAAACAAATGTAAAGGCCAAATAAACTTTTTATAAAAACCGAACTTATCTTTTTTGCCCACAATTCCGGTCACTTTCGGCGAATTGCTTCTCGCAAACGTATCATAACGCCCAAATAATACTCTTTGTTTACGGTCTGGCCTTCTGGCAAAAATAAATGATGCACTACACCGTTGTAGTCCATGAAAACCGTGAGCATTGCCTTCTTTTTGACTGAAAATGACGTGTTTTTTGGTTTCGGCTCATTTGATGAACGTTCCCTAGCCTGATGTCTGGATTACGTGTCGTACTCATAAACCCATACGTCTCGTCTCCAGTAATGGTCCTTTTGATGAATGTATGATCGGATCTTGACTTTTGCGACCTCAACGGTCTCTTTTTTGCATGAATTTAAGTTTTTTTTGGCACCAACTTTGCTGCTACACGACGAAACCCCAAATCGTGAACCAAAACGTCTTGGACGGATTCATAGGTAATGTTCAATTCCTCCGTTATCTTTCTGGTGGTTAATTTGCGATTATTGACCAACATTTCTTTTACTTTTTCGATGTTTTCGTTAATTTTCGACGTTGATGGTCTGCCACTGCGTTCATCTTCTTCGATTGACTCACGACCACTTTTAAACCGCTCCGAAACACTTTATCAACATTTCCAACGTTTGCGCAAAATTTAATACAACTTCGTTGTTGCAAATTTAAATCGATTTCTAAAATTTTGCAACTGTCAAGCTATGACGCTAAAATTTAGAGGGAATATCAATAACTAGATGTACCAACTTAACAAAAAACACAGAACTCAAATCGGAACAAAGGGAGCGCCACACGGTGGTTATTCCGGGAACTTTTTGATCAAGGTGTAACATTAGTATGGTAACTCTCATAACATTTTCCATCTATAAGGTCATATAGATCATTTCCATCTATAAGGTTCCATCTATAAGGTCCCAATGCCTTCTGGGTCCAATACAATTGTTGATGGTATGTTTATCTGCTTTCCACTTACACTGTATAGGTTCATAGATTGAATCATTCCATTTTTATTCATCGCTTCTCGCTCAATCCCCACTTCATCGTAGCTTTAATTTCAACCATGAGATAAGCTCGATTGTGATCGACTCAAGTATATGATAGCTGACAAGTTTCCAAGGTGCTTCACTAGTAATGGAAGCTCAAACTCGAATATTGATGTGGCAGTTGTGTTTAAAGCTGATAAATGGATTACATATGGAACTATATTCATCTATTCTACTAATCAAGGAGCAGTATTAGATAGTCAATTATTTCTCTATGTCTGTACTTATTTCCTCTAACTTTCTTTAGAGATTGTTTTGTTCAGTTTCGCTCATCCTAATGCAGAGATTAAGTCTGTTTGACTTTAAGAAATATGGGGATTTGGAGCTTCCTTTCCTCCTCACAGCCGGGAATCCCCAAGTGCCCGGTAAACTTTTTTTGGCAACCATACAAGAAGGCCATTTGGGACTAAATGATAAGCTTACATTTTTTGCTTACTTTGTTCAAGACGTGAGATCGTATCGGTCGTCAACAAAATTCGTAGGCAGTGACCATTTTATGGTTGCTGCAATGCTACGATGGAAATTTTCGTACAAGTCAAGGAGGACAGGAGAATATAAAACGCGATTCTCCTGTGAAGGTCTGATAAATGAAGAAACGCAACGAAAATATCAAGATCTTGTCAGCAATAGCATTTTAGGATCCAACTACCAATCTGATGATGTGAACAGTGTCTGGGAAGTATTGAAAACCTCGGTTGTCGATGCTGCCCAGCACACTCTCGGTATAGTGGAAACTACGCCCAAAAATGATTGGTTTGATGAGGAGTGTCGTCTTGCTGTTGAGCAACGCAATATAGCCCACAATGAAGCGCAGACTCGGTTTACAATTGCAAGGAAAAACAAGGCAGTTCTTGCTAGGAGGACAGCTAAACGCATTTGTAGACAGAAGAAGCGCGAATGGTGGAAGGCTAAGGTCTTAAGAGTACAACAACTCAGCAATGAGCACAACTCGCGTGGTTTCTTTAAAGGAATCACCGAATTGCACCATACCTTAAGATCTCGGTCAACTGCCATTCGGGACCAGGATGGAAACCTCTGTGTTAACGTCGATGCGGTACTCGATACATGGCGTGAACATTTTTCTGATCTACTTAATGTTCCACATGTATCACAAGCTGTCTTTGAATACTCTCAAATACAGACCGCGGAGATGTTCATTGAGGATCCATCCTATGAGGAATTCACAATGGCCATGCAGAGATTAAAGAAAAATCGTTCACCAGGGGTTGATTGCATTAATTCAGAGCTCTTGATATTCGGAGGGCTAACTTTGTGGAACTGTCCTTTCGACCTTGTTCGATTGGTATGGCGAAATGAAGTTATGCCTGATGAATGGAAAGTGGCCGCGTTATGCCCAATATTCAAAAAGGGTGATCGCATGAAATGCGAGAACTATCGCGGTATAGCTCACCTTTGCAAAGCATATAAGTTACTGTCATACATTATCTTGGGAAGAATTACTCCTCTAGCGGAGGAAATTGTCGGTGACTACCAAGGAGGATTCCGTCCAAATCGGTCAGTCACTGATCAAGTTTTTTCGCTGCGGATGATTCTTTCCAAGTACTACGAAACATCTCGCGATGTACACCAGGTATTCCTAGATTTCAAGCAAGCCTATGACTCGATCAATCGAGAGAGATTATGGTATGCGCTTGAATATTTAGGAATACCGAAAAAATATGTACATCTGTGTAAAATGACAGTAACGCAGTCACAATGCTGTGTCAAAGTTGAGAACAGGCTATCGAGAACTTTTGCAATCAATTCCGGTGTTCGACAAGGAGATGCGCTGTCCCCGATACTTTTTAATCTCATGTTGGAATACATCCTTCGTAAAAGTGAAACACCTCAGGACAATATCTTATTCCGACAATCCAATCAACTTCTTGCTTATGCAGATGATATCTGTGTGATTGGATTAAATGGCAACGGAGTGAAAGAGATACTTGATCCACTGGAACAGTTTTCAGCTTCCGTTGGTCTCAAAATCAATGAGTCCAAAACCAAATATCTGATCTCTGGTTTTCGAGACCAAGACGCAAGTGATTTCAGTAGTGTAAACCACACGTTTGAAGGAGTGATGAGATTCAAGTATCTTGGATCTCTCATCACTCACGATAATAGTGTGGGCGAGGATATCAAGGTCCGCCTTGCCGCTGGCAATCGGGCTTTGTATCCTCTACGTCCACTGCTGAAATCAAAATATCTTGCAAATACGGATAAGCTGAAACTGTACAGAGTGTTGATCAGACCCGTTGTCATGTATGGATGTGAGAGTTGGACCTTGACGGATGAGTACGAAAGATGGCTTCTAACATTCGAGAGAAGAATCATGCGTGTGATATATGGTCCAAAACGCGACGTCGATGGCACTTACCGAGTTCTTTTCAATCACGAGATCAGGAATTTAATGCAAATTCCTGATATCGTGCATGAAATCAAAGGACAGCGAATATGCTGGCTCGGTCACGTTCTGCGTGCTGATCCGAACCGAATGATACAGCGATCTTTAAAGGGAGAACCGCCTTTCGGTAGGCGAAGAGGTCGCTGTCGGCGACGATGGCTCCACGGCGTAGAGAGCGATCTGGCATCTTCCAACTGCTTGCAACAGTATGAAGATCTGGCTCGTGATCGAAACCGTTGGAGTCAGATTGTTGACACGGTACGGGCCAATAATGGCCTGTAAAAACCGCAAAAAAAAAAAAAAAAAAAAAAAAATAAGCTTACATTATTGTCCGCAATAATCAACTGAAGTCCGCGCAATTATAAAATCTAATTTAAAACACACACACACACACAAACAAGACTTGGTTCAAACTTTATTGGAAATATTAATTTTATAAAATAAATCTAATTTACGAATTAAAAGAAAATTGGAGAAACGAAAGAAAAAAAATTTTAAATTCATGCAAACGAAAGAAAAGACAACAACAAGGAGGTGGAAAAAAGTAAAATAGAAAATTGATAGGAAAAAAGCTAAGATAAAAAAGTTTGATCAGTTTTTGTTTTGTTTCTGACTTGAATATAATTGAATTCATCTTTTCTGATAACCGAATGTTTGCTGTTGTTGTTGTTCTTGTTGTTGGGAGAAAACTTTTAAGATAACCTTAATTTTACTTTTTTTTTTTCATTATAATTCAAATAATTTTTTTTTTTCAACATTTTGTCGTTGTATTTGTTGTCGTCTATTTTACATCGGAAAATATCGTATTCAATATTCTAGACACACTTTTGTGAAGTTTTCTGTTATCGACATTAAACTAACATTCGATGATAATAAGAAAAACAGTATAGGAGTAGAAGAAAAAAAACACAAGTAAGACACAACGGGAAAGAAAAACAAGTCGATGGTTATTAGGATTTTTCTTAAACTTTTTTTTTTATTCCTTAATAACGGGAAGCTGTAAATTTTAAGTAGTATGTATAGTGAGTATTGTGGGGTAATTTCAAAGAGTTGAAGAAAAATTGTTCTTTATACACAATACGAACCGTATACTCGTCGTATATTATAAACTGGAGATGGATTGAGAATACTTTTGTTTGTTGTTATCGAATCGTGAGTTAACTTTTAAGTTTTTGTTTGTTTCTGGTTTTTTGTTTTCTTACGTATAGTTTGTCATTACGGGATAATTAAATTTTTCTATTTTCCTTCTATACATATACTTATATATACTAAACGGAATGACAGAACAACAATTACGTCCAAACAGTTCCATTTCGGGCCTTTAACCATACGTCCTTGATTACACTTCGGTTTAAGACCGCAAAAAAGTTGGGAGAATTTTTTTTAAAGCACTAGAAGTTTCAGGTAAACGGTAGTGAAGCAAGAACGAGGTCATGAAGCTTGCCTCCTAAGGTTGGATATAGGAGTGCATTTGTGGTATCTACAATCTAGCACTCAATGGTAACTAGTCACGTATAGGACTGGTTCGAACTCCAAAATAGTCAGCCATGTCTTCCTAATGGTGTGAAGAACTCATGGACCGAACTCTCGTTCAGCTAATACAAAAAATTGAAATGATTATATAAATGGGTGGTTATGATTGAAGATATAGATGTTGGTAGCACAACAGTTCGGCACCGGTCCTAGTGCGCGATAAGCAACCACGTTAACTTATTTATATTGAGACCATTTCCTACTCTCAAAACCTTCCTGTCATAAAACTTCACCATGTTGATATTAGAAATTGGTCAATCACCAGATAAAAAGAACGAGTGGAATTGGAAATCATGTGTAAACAGTCATATCACCATAGATTGATGATGCAGAACTCGGTTTCGGGTACACAATGTTTGATAAACTTTTATAGACCGTGGACAAGAATCATTTGAAACGGGTAGCCCTTTGCAGCAATATATCTTATTCGAGGTGCATAACTAAGCAGCTCATCAACGTAGAACCGCTCATCAATAATATAGAGAAATGTAATCCTAAGTATTCTTATATTGAGCTTCATGAAAGATAACTTCCGGGGAAGACGTGTTCTCAGGAATCAAGGATGACTAAAATCTACATATTATGAACTTGATTAATTCAGTGGTTTAAACCAATCATGAGTATAGTCATCATGATACCAAATATAATATTAGTTTGCCTGAACCAAATCTTGAAGCAAATTGATTAACATAAATCTGTCAGCAATCTTAGAAATTCTAAGAGTTAGAAGTTAAACTTGGCAGGATTAATGTTTGTGATGCTGGGTATAGGATGTGGATAATAGTCTTTGCATATTTTCTCATAGGCAACATTTCCCACTGAATATGGCCTCTTGATAGCCTTCTGTTAAAATAGGGTCTATGCTTTCGATGTAAACACCATACAGGGCAGCTGCAGAGATAACCACAATCAAAGTGAGTACCTCCTTGAATACTTGTTTGAATGGAGCGCATTCCTATAGATTTGAAAAAGTATTTCTATCTGACTAGTTAAACATTAAGTTCTATTAGAGAACGATGGTTACCTTTTCTTTACACAATTTGGGACAAAGATACCCTCTATTGCAAGAAACATATAGTGCCCAGAGAGTCTAGAATTCAGTACAGCAGCATAACTCTTCACACTCAGCTTATTGATGGTGAAACCATAGAAAAAGTCGAAGAGGGTAGCCGAGATGGTGTTTGTCAAGAATTACTCTAATTGTCTAAATTTTCTTCCAATGTCGAATCCAAGCTTCACCCCAAATCTGAAGGACGCACTAAACCTCAGGTTGATCATACGATGTTCCAGGGGAAAAGGATTACACATCTCACAGTAGCATCTGAAAGGATTCCCGAGAGACTCAAACTATGTCGGTAAATTTCCATATTAACAGATTTTAGCGGTTACCAAGCTCGAGAAAAGTATCACTGTTAAGGAAATCGCTACACTTCTATAGACATTTCCTTTTGACAATATCTTCTATGAATCAAGAGCAGCGACGGAAAAACCTTGGAAAACTTAATTCTTACAGCCAAAGGTGACGTAGAGAGGCTGTAACTATTAAGGCCTATTGTCCTCAAGGGAGAGTATTATCACATTTATTGTAGTATTTGGACCTGACTGTAATCATTAGAAGAAAATTTTAAATAATTATAATGGGAATAGTGTATCGAGGATGTACTTAACCGAAATCCAAATAAATCAATAGTTATATTCTTAACAAGAAGAACCATTACGGCTCCATTTTTAAATCCTATAACTGTACATTTTTCCTAAGAAGTCAAATATATGGACATAAAACGGCCTGGATCAAAAAACGGCCATATTTTGATTTTGTGTCTCAATTTGAAACCAAGACCTTCGAAGTCGAGACTATTTAAGACTACACAATACCATCAGTATCGTTGTGATTCCAATAGTCGCATTACTTCACCATCTCAGCTATGCCCCTATATATTGTTTCTATTCACTTCGGTTAGAAATCAGAGGTGCCCTATCGTATCAGATTTGGCTATATATCTCAGATTGGAGTATCTGGTTAACATAAACGGCAACGCAAACAAAAAATATTCCCGTATGGTAGAAGTCTCGTTAATCGTTCCAATTAAATTAGTACTTCGACGAAAGTTTTATTTCACATCTATACCAAATAGTCACTTGGAAAAACCAACTAACAAAACGATCACGATTTCACCACAACACGATGTATCGTCTAGCGCTGTTTCGAGTCCGTAAGGAACTCCAACTCAACTACCAACTACACATGATAGATTTGAGCTTCCTATAAGCTAGTTCAGTATGTCGCCTAATATAGATGATATCTGGGAAACTGGATATAGTGGCAATAGAGTGGAAGATTGACTATACATAATATCTTGTTCGAAAAGACGAAAACACAATGGATATAAATAGCGATAACTAAAACGTTGATGGTGTGTGGTGGGTCCTCCCCGCGCTTCATGAAAATGAACCAAATCCGGATCAAACATAATCTGACGAATAAAAACCAAATCATTCATATGCATATCGTTTTCACTTAAACTAAATGAAATAATGTTCGTTCAAATAAAAAAAAAATTAAATTAAATTAGAAAATACAAAACGAAGGAACGAAAACATTCTTTTGAAGTCAAAATTTTTTCCTTTAAATAATCAAACAATAAGGATAAGATGAAAACAAAAGTTTCCATTTTTTTTGCTTTGTGTGTAATTCCAAATCTCAAAATACCAGTCACGATATGTCATTACTTATTTAGTTGCTTTAACATCAAATATTGAAATTCATCTGCATTTTTTTTTCTTGTGCTTTCGGTATATATTGTCTTATATCTGGTGTTTCTTCATAGGGATGAAGTACCCCCTCCTTCATATAAATATACACTAGGCAGAGGCAGTCAAACATTAACTTTTGCTTATATTTTTATTATTAATTTTTTTTTTTTTGAATTCTTGTTCTTTTATCAAAATAATCTTTTGTTTTTTTATTTTTTGGTACAGATCAGTTGCCAAACACAAAAATAAGCTTATTTGTTTAAAAATAAAAGGAGCGAATTCTTTTTGTTTGGCGCTTTTGGAAGAGTGAAAAATGGAAACTGACTGAAGGCTGAAAAATCACATTGTAATTTAATATTTATATGATTTAAATTGAATCAAGGATAATAATGTTACAGCATCATTTGATTTCGTATTTGTGTTGTTGGTGCGCTATGCTAAGAGGATTATCAATCAAAATAAAATCAACATTTCGGATATAAACTCATTTCAATTATTTATAGGACTCGCTAGTATACAGACTTATGTCCAAGTCTCCATAAGGACTTGAATTCAATTTATTACAGTTGCTCAGACACCATTGGACGTCCCTTTCGTGGATAACAATGATAAGAACAAGTACAAAACGGCCTTGACTAAGTACAACCATGAATCGAATATGTTCAAGAGATTCAACCACCTGCAGTTACACTCCAGAAGTGCTTGCCAAAGATCACATAAATGACATAATATTTCTTCAAAAGTCATTTGCAAGCATCGATACAAACGGAAGGAAACGATTTTATCAACTCACTTTCTAGACCATCAGAATCTTTAAGTCATAATGTAAGAGGCGGTTCATCATGTGCAAGTAGCTGAGACAGAAATGGTCAGTTCCGGACCTGCATAGAATCCTACTCAGTCGCGTAGGTTACAGAGGCTACAAAGACTGGAAGCAGGACAATTCTGCTATATTCTTCGAATTAATTCTCTCAATATGTCTGAAATCTGAGACCCACTCTACTAGGCAATCTTACTTAAAAATAAATGGTGACCAATTTGTGATGGAACTGCTGTTATAATAAAACTATATTAAACACCATGAATAATGCTGGTATCAATCATTCGAAACCCAGCTTACCATATAGGAGAAATCACAAATCAAGCAACACCTTCATATAGGAACGGTGTCCACCCAGTGATACTTTCCACAAGCGACAGTATAATTATAGGAAGGAAATGAAACCAACTCTTGACAAATAACCGCCCATGTGGCGCCGTGGTTAGAACACTGCGGCATGGAGTGGGAGGTACCGGGTTCGAATTCCGATAGGATTTTCACCATCAATCGGCTGGGGCGATACGATCTGTGGTGAGAATGAACTCATCTGAGACCCAGCTGAGGTTAGAATCCGTGTGCCGTCCCATCTTCCATGTCAGTACTATAGGCTGGCATGAAGCTATGCAATGTACAGATAGTTTCTACGTAAATCGGATCCATAACCGGAAAGTACAGTAATATAGTGGGAAGTCACAAGGAGCCAATAGAGCCTGAGTGCAGACAACTCTACAACAAAAAGAACTCTTAACAATAAAACAACTGATTAGGAGTGCTTCAGATCTGAAGTTGAAAACAGGATAAACCTACGAACACGACTATAAACGATTCAGGAACTAGAAGAAGAGGTAGAAAATTTCACTGATATCATTCAGATAGCCGCTTAGAATAATACTAAAGGAAAAACATTCAAAACCACTGGTAAAAATTGCCCAAGAGAAATTCGGATCCTCGTCTTAGAAAAAAGAAAGCTATGAGAAACTAGCAACAAACGAGGAGTCCATCTGATAAGACGATTCTAAATAGCAAATCGCAACAGCAATTCAGAAGTTTAATGAAAGGTCGTTTTCCTTGTATCTTGGAAAATTGACCGCTGATGAAAATACGAAGTACTCACTATGAAAGGCAGCTATACAGATCCCACCTATTAAGCGAAGGGATGGCTCTTGGGCTAAGGATAACCAACCAAGCCGAAGAATTTGCTAATCATCTGGCTGATATTTTCAAACCGAATGAGACCGAATCGGATATTACAATTGGAAATGAAAACAACAATTATGGGGGTAGAAAACTTTGAATAACCGAGAAAGAAGTAAATAGGGAAATCAAATTCAATCTGAAGTCAGCAAAGGCTCCTGACCTTTTAATGGGAATCATTTGAATCAAAGATGCGGAAGTTATAATATTATGCTACCGAAACCAGGGAAACCGCCCAATGAAGCTAAATCAGAACGTCCGATATCCCTAACTTTCTAGACTCACTACAACTTAAACATTATGACGAATCCTACGACGTTCCAGGTGGAAGGAATTATACACCTCACAGTAAAGGATCTGGAGTCTTTCGCAAGATGAGTTATTGGCTCATTGAAACCATTCTATAATTTCCTGGAATCCAGAAATCTATTAAGTAGAAACTTTCCAAATATGGAGGCAAGCAATACCTTCCGGATGAATACTTGTTGCAGCTGTTTAAAAGACATGCAATTATACAGGCCCATGCAAATTCCCAATCTCTATTCTCTATATAATGAAATAAACCGAATGACTCATTATAGAAGAGAGTACTAGTCTGTGGAGCTCCCCAGTTTTTCAGTTGTATTAGAAATCTCATGGCCATAAAAATGTTCAACTTTTGTCTCCGAGAGAGATCACAGCTTTCACAGTTCCAGGTATTCCTGTCTATCTGTTTAGCATAATGTTGGTTGTGTAAATGTCAAAAATTTAATTGGACAGAAAAAACTGAATTCAATGACTTAGATCTACTGTGCCATGCTCAGACTCTCCATTATCCCGAGTTCACACTACATTCTATATTTGATGTAACCCCATGGTAGTCATAATATTGGCAGTTTGTTCCTCCAATGGGATGGCGATTATAAACCATTTTTACTCAACACAACCCACCGGCTAAACAAAATAAGAGGTAGAATATCTAGCAACAGTCTTTAACATCGATCGGTATCGGCGGTATACATCAACGAATATTGATTCACCATTATTCCCGATCATGCTAGTTTCAATTACTCAAACTCACAAATGATCTTAGTGGAAGGCTTCATTATTGTCCATCAAAAGACAAACGATAATGCTGTCGCAGATACAGTATGACAGCATAAAAGAAGTAACTCCGATGTAAAGTTATACAACAAGGATATATTCGATGGTAGTAGCCACGAATCATGCCAACAACCAAGCAAACAAATTTAGGAGAGTCCCAACAAGTATTTGAATATTTATTGAAATTTCTTATACTTAGAATAAAGACTAAATCGGGCATGCTATTAATGGAGTGTCATGGAAAATATGGATGGGACCCATATTTAAGCGAAAGACATACAGTGTTATCGAAAAAGTATAATGCCCTTGAGTGTTCAGATAATGAAGTCCAAATCAATTCGTTACATGCTTTAAAAAGCTTTCAAATGCTTTTATGAATAACATAAGAGCTGAAAATTTATCAGGAATTAAACAAGGTTGATAAAGGCAGTGAATGCAGGTTCTCCCAAATAATCGATAGTAAATCTAACATTGATCGATTGATCGATTTAGCCGAAGTTGTTGGAAACAAGAATTGGAATTTAACGTAAGCAGTTAAGTTGGTAGTGTCAGTTGATTTATAAGAACTTCTATGAAAGTATACACAACAACAAGCCACTGCTCAATGCAACATATTTTCCTGAGCTTTCAGTTTAGGATAAAAAAGTTCAACCATTCCATTCACTTTTGAATGTTATAGGCTGTGAAACGCATTCTTTAAAAGCCTTAAGACACGAATGAGTTCCAAGGAGAGTTTCAACGCAATAATATTGGGTATTGATCTGTGGTTCTGAAGTCCATCTCATGTTGAACCGAATGGTCAATGAACCACCGTCGATGTTTTAAAAAATATTTTTCCAATCAGACGGAAACTTTGGTCTCAGTGGCGTGGTTGCTGTATAGTAATCGGGTACTGAATAAATAGCAAGCGCAGTTTTCTGTGAAAAGCTTAATATTTACTTCCTGTTATATAGAGAGTATAGAGAGGAAAATTACTACCTGTAAGGTTTTTTTTAACTTAAGGTTGCCAAAATCCATTATTTTATTAACGACATTGCAACACTTGCCGTAGTTCCAAAATCCAACGAGCAATCTTTAATTCGTTTGCTCCTCCAACAAACTTGAATACTAAGAGTGCTTCGCTTCTTGGTGATCAAGTTAGTCTATAGAAATAGATAAAAACACACGTATAAAGTATGTGAACCACTTATCAAGTTGGTGACGCTGCGATTTCATTTGCTAGATCTTAAGTGAGCACTTAGTGTCGTTCAAAATAACTCTAGGTCCTCTTAGGAACCCATAATTTGGGGTAATAATTAAGAAGCTTATACTAAAGTAACTATTCCCAAAACTATTGTGCAGGAAAGGAAAGCTCCTGTTTAAACATACTACAGAGCATATTCCGCTTCGATATGAAAGACAGATTTCTGTTGACATAAAAGACATATTGGGGTACTCGGTTTGCTTTAGTAGTTTTTCTACAGTCAGAACCTAATCCTTAATCTGTAGAATTATAGAACCTCACAGGGTAATTACTAATTAATAGGTCGGTCACCAAATCGTGTCCCTGATTGAAAAATTTATTGGATTCAAGTCATGTAGTTTTTCGTTATTTGAAAACTCTTTAGACCTTATAATATCAGTCGAACGTTTATGTCTTATTTCGAAAATTGTGCTATACAGCTATATAGATTGAGCTTCAATCAATCTCGAGATGAAGTCAATCCGTTGCCTCACTTGCCAACAATTGCCTGTCAAACTCGTTTAATATAACTTTTTCGTGCTTCACAGCTACTAAAACACATGCATTGTTGCGTATAAACGATAAATTCTTAGTTTTGTGTAAATAGCTGACATTAGTTGACCACAAATTGTACCCAACGCCTTTAGACAAAATTTTTGAGAGGATATATGGTGAACATAGGGCAGCGTTATGCAGACATCTGTGTGATTAAATTGCCTCTTGACGACGGATTCCACGGAGAAATCACAAAAATTCAGAGTAACTTAAACATTTGTTATAACTTGATGAGTACCCCGATCACTTCCCTCACTACGCAACAAGCACTTTCCATAAAACACACCCACTTTATGAAGAAGCTTGGTATTTATTCTTATTTATACAATATGAAGTTAAACCTATGAATAAATGCTGGACGTCGGAGCCCCTTCTATATCTTCATGATCAAAATCATCAGAACGAACTTTAGAATCAGCATCTTTATCATCAGCTTTTGGCACATGTCTTTTAGGGTCCTGTATATAAAATTCTCCGATTGGCACCTCCTCTTCCTCTTGTGGACAACTTGATTACAGAAAACACAAATTATTATTTATCTAATAAGACCAATATATAAAATAGAATACCTTGGAGGTAATGCTAGTTTTGGTACTTCCTCATCCAATTCATCACACACACTTAGCACAACTTTATTTTCATCATTTTCGCGCATAATTTCTTGAATGTGCAGCTTTTGATCACTCATGGTCGCTTCGTCGAGAAGCTTTTTAAACATTATTTTTTTATTTCCCGTTATTGTTCTAGTCAAGATATTCATAATTTCGGCCACATGCCGTATCGAACGTAGATCCTTATACTGTTCATGGTTGACATTGAAAAACTCATCGGGTATATAGGATTTTAGTTGAATTTCTGGACTTATTTGATCGCGATCACCATTCTCCTTCGTTATATACAACCGAAACGATTCATTTTTCTTTAATCCCGTTACAACTTTGATATTTGTACCATGTTTGTAGATAATCTTGTACTGGGATGGCAATTGATTCCAGGTGGACGGCAACACATCCAAAACTTCATACGATTTGTATTCCTCGTTGTAATCGGTTTTCACTTCAACACAATCGTAATCCTGCACTTGAGTCAGTATGTAGTGGGTAAATAAAATGATCAAGTCGGATTTCATTTTCAGCTGCCTCAAATGATAGTTTAGCAGAATCTCTAACCCTTTATATTCCGATATATTATTACCAACCACACCTTTTTCAGCCATTTTTTTTTCTTTTATTTACTTTAACTTTATCAAAACGCACACTTCACGGTCACAAAATTTGATGGACTAAAGAAAGCATATATACCGGCTCGCTATTTATACAAAATATTTTAAGTTTTTATCTATACGATCCAAGCCTTTCGTTGTTTATCAACATATGTGCTCAACATACATGCACATTCGAGTCATAATCTTAGTTTTTATATACAGGGTAGTTCATTAAAATAACATATATGAGTAAATATAAGTTTCTACACAAGTATATATTTACAGTTTGGTTTACCAAGCAGTGACGTCTAAATAGCCAAATGTGAACTTTACAGAGAATTATTCTACTGGGTTATTTTTAAAACCACCCTATGTTTAAGATCTAAAAATAGCCAAGACAATTTTTGTTTACAACATCGTTTTATAAAAGCGTTTTGTAGAAACATCGTAACGCTCACAATATATTGAATATGAGTACGACTAATATCACACACGATCGTAGTTCCAGGTATATATAGGCAACTATAAAAGTAAGAAAGTCTCTTGCGTATACATACATGATCTTTATAAAGTGATATACGCACTTTATGAGAAAACACAGACTTAACGATAGAAGATAATGAGTAACCATCGTACTATAAAAAATCGCGCGATCACGTGATCGGCAATATCACACTATCTCGTATTTCGAGTAACGACCATATTTTTATATTGTCGTTTTGACAAATATCGTTTAGTAGTGTGTCAGTGGACAACCTGCCTACTCTTACTTAGCAGATTGATCGTTGATTTTCCACTTGGCTCTAGGTCCTCGTGACACTGTATCATACGAAAGATGCGAAAAAGTGAAAACAGTACTCTACTAATTATGTCGCAGTTTTGCGCAAAGCACAAATCAATACACAAAAGGTGAGGATTGAACATTACTTTAAGATATCGTCAACGTGGTCGTCAAATATCAAATTAAGGTTGCAGCAAGCGTGGTGATCGTATTCTAAGTACTGGATGGCATAAACAGCAAGAATCGTGTGATGAGTGTCAGAAGCTATTTAGTATGCTACTTCTCACCACTCTCCGTCAAACAAGAGATGACAAATGCTGCTAGCAATCGCCTTCTGTAAAAACTGCAACTGTTAAATCTTCCCTCAGGTTCTCGCAGCTGGTCCAGGAATCATGGGATACCAGACTTGTCTCGCTACACAACACGTTATAACATGATGAAATACACGGTGTATAATCCTCTCCCTGATCTTAACATATATACATACAGAGCTAACCGTAACATTGTGATTTGGTCCCTCTTTTCAGTTACAGTGCAGGTCGAACCACTCCAGACTAGGTCATCTGGACCTGATTATCAACATAAACTGATTGGATACTACATATAGTAGGTCTCAAACGCTTGTAACCGAAGAGTCCAGCCCTCACTCTTCCATCTAGCTTAGAGTTATCTGAAAAAAATTACAAAGCTTATGGTTTCGATCCGTCCTTTCAAACTTCCCTATATAGACAGCGACAAGGTTTGATAACTCTAAGCAAAACATAAAACAGATGAAGTGTGATCAAAACTTGTCAGACTTAGCGACATACTGCATTCACTCTATATATATATATCACTTTCTGATTACTTATACTCGTATATATAGGGTGAAAATGGAACTTAACTTCAAAAGTTCGAGAAAGCATACAGGTTGATCAATGGGTTTACTAACACTAAGAGAGATGACCATACCATAATTCACATCCTCTCATCCTCTCCAGTTTCAATAGCAATCTTTTGACTACTATTTTCCAGACTATTGGTGATAACACGTCATCTCGCGATCGTCCGCTAACTACCCTTATTCCATCCTTCCTGTTTTCAAGCATACGATTAATTAATTCGTATGTAGGATAGTAAATCAAGCCAATTCCTCCGGGACTGCCTCTATCCTCACATAGTTCTTGAACGTTCCCTCAATGCAATAGAATGCCATATATAGGTGTATAAATAGCGTATACAAACTAAGCGATTTCTCTATCAAACGCACTCAGATATGAATAGCAGTATCAACCGACCTCCCCTTAAAATAATTAAAGAAGGCGGAAATAATTCCAGAACTCAATGCCACTAGAGACCCACGGTTCAACCCGCATACAAATACAGATTAAAAACACCCAATCGTGATTAATGAATCGTCACCACCCTTGGAATCAAACTCGAGGCCCCCGAAAAAAAGTACAAGTACGCTTCCTTCTCTGCCACGAGACCTCCCCTTACACTAAGCTTGTTGAGATTTCATCCAGTTATCGTCTCAATCGGAGTCTATTTCGTTGAATAAACTTTTAAGCTATTTCCTACTTTCGGAATGAAAATGATGTTGAAAGTTCTCATATGTGAGAAGTTCTCATATCTTCACTCGATTATGGTCCATCACGATCAACCAAGGTTGTGCTCCACTGTAAGCCATCTAAGATCCAATTATTCCATGGTTGACTCTACATCTTCACGACTAAAAATACCATCAAGGCATATTCCTATTCAAGCTAAGCGATTTCTCGATCAAACGCACTAAGATATGGATGACAGTATCCATTGCGACCTCCCCTTACAACTCGCATGTTAAAGCTTCTAGTTTTCAGACCTAATCAAATGGATTCTTATTTTTTTCGATAGACATTTAAGGTCTGTCTGTCTTTTTGTCTGTATTTATCTTTGCAATTAATTTTAGAGCTCAAGGCTCTCCTAACTCTTTCACGGTTCGCGTATTTACGTCCTTCTTTATTTCATTACAGCCAAATTGAGGACGCACGGCTATAGATCCAATTTACGTAGAACTATAGTCCATAGATGTGTTCATTCACAATCAGATGGTGAAAAATCCCTTTTGCATCCTGAACCTATCGGGATTTGAACCCGGTACCTCCAGCTCCAATTGCCACAGCTTTTATCACTGCGCCATTTCGTCGGAGACATTTAATCACTTCCCCGCGCTATGGTTCCTTGAGATCAAACCAAGTTGTGTTTAATTGACTGTCATCTAATATTCATTCTATTATATTTTATCAAGGAATCTGAAGATTGTTTAATTTTGATGCAAGGTTTTGGATTTTTCAGCAAGTGACTGTTGTATGTATATAAAGTTATCCCATGAAAACGCAAAGGCAACACCAAAACTGTCACGAAAGTAACTATCATCCCAGGATTTAAAAGTCATTATAGTCGCGTTACTATCATCTCAGAAAAAATTTAATATAAATCGTAATTTTCAGACAATATAATTATTCGAAATATAATAACTCAACACGGACAAGATTCGGAACCTGGAATATAAGAACTGATTGAAACTTCAAGGTTAGCGCAATTAGAGCAAGAAATGAGACCTTACAAAAGCAAAAAAGGGACTAATGCAATGGATACCAATGAGAATAATCATGACAAGGTTTCAATCGAAATGATGAGGCAGATGAGATTACGAAATATGAATTCTACGAACAACTCCAATCCACCATGGTGAAAACACACCGAAATGATGTGAAAATAATTCAAGAAGATTTCAACGTAACATTGGTATTGATGGGAAAAACGCACTGAGTTTTGCGAGAAGTAATAATGAAGAAAGACTCATCGACTTCTGTACCACAAACCAGCTATTCATAGGCGGTGGCAAATTTCCGCACAAAGATATCCACAAATATACATGGACCTCGCCGAATGGCAGAACAATGAACCAAATATACCACGTGTGGATTAACAAGAAATTCCTTTCATCACTTCAAGACGTAAGATCAAACCAGTCGCCATAAAACACAACAAGTCAAAGAGGAGGAAATTCAACATCGATTAAAAAAATAGCGAAACAAAACAGACGTTGTATATGACATTCTCGAAAGCAAATTGTCAACGACTGAAGGTGCCACCAATATGGAAGAAAAATATATACTAACAACAGGCTCGGTAAAATTCACATTACCCAATAACGCTGACAACGAAACCATTAACACCCATCCACCAACGGAGTGGAAAGTTGGTATAGTGGAATTGAAGAACAACAAGACACCCGAAACGAAAAACATATCAGCCGAATTATTCAGACACGCTACATCCACAACGATGAAAACCAAATATCGCAGAGATGGAAAGAAGGCCATAATGATAATAAAGGTGACCTAAGAGAATGTCAAAATTGGTGGCGAGGTATATCGCTTCTTATAACACAAGAATCAAGGTATTATCAATGACCATCCTCGACAGAATATCGCCTATACATTAAACACGATTCAAAATAATCCAGCTCATATAAGAAATGTATCGGGATACAGGTAACCGAATACAACACAAAGGCAAGCAAAAAGAAACGTAGTACAACAATCATGGAGTACGACAAGGATGTGTACTCTCACCACTACTGTTCCTAGTAGTATTAGATAGTGTCAAGAGAAAAATGGACGATGAGTCACCCAATGGCATTCAATGGGGGTTAATGAACGCAGACGATATACGCAGACGATATATGCCTGTTAACTCATAAATATTGCGATATGCAGTAGAAAGTACAGAAACTATCGGACTTAGCGAACAAAGTTCTATTGACCGTTTGTTCCTCCAATTGGATGGCGATTATAAACCATTTTTACTCAACACAACCCACCGGCTAAACAAAATAAGAGTTAGAATATTTAGCAACAGTCTTTAACATCAATCGATATCGGCCGTATACATCAAAGGATATATTGATTCACCATTATTCCCGATCATTCTAGTCTTAACTATAGTCAAACTCACAAATGATCTACGTGGGAGGTTTCATAATTGTTCCCTTCATGTGTATTCAGATAATGGTGTCCAATAGAGTCAAACAGAGTTCCACAGTCGAATCGAGGAATATGTTAAACGCTATAAAAACCTTACTGTTCGCCACAGATTGTAGAATGCTCATGTCAATAGCTGAAATGAGACCACTAATCGACCCTTTTCTAACGTTTTTAGCAATTCGATAGGTTTGTCTATTGGATATTTGCCTCACTTTGTGATGTATGAATCAACATATGTTGGTGAATGAAATTATGTATATAGGTGCACAGGTTCTTCTAAAGAACAATGGATCTTGTCATATACATATACATTAACAGAAGATCTACAAGAGCCTAAAGACACAACTTAGTTCGGAGAAGACTTTCAACGCCATAATAAACAGTCTTGCCCTGTTGTTGTAATATTCTAAGCAAAAGAGGCAGTGGTACTATCTCGAATATGCCATCGGATTTAATCTATCCTCTATGGTTAGAATCCTTTTCTATATGTACAGTTATCACTGAATAAAGCTCGAAATGAACTAAAAGTCCCTCTCATGTTGTAACGAATGGTCAATGAACCACTGTCGATGTTTTAAAATTTTTTTTTCCAATCAGACAGAACGATGAGATGTAGCTTGAACTTGATGAGTACCCCGATCACTTCCCTCACTACGCAACAAGCACTTTCCATAAAACACACCCACTTTATGAAGAAGCTTGGTATTTATTCTTATTTATACAATATGAAGTTAAACCTATGAATAAATGCTGGACGTCGGAGCCCCTTCTATATCTTCATGATCAAAATCATCAGAACGAACTTTAGAATCGGCATCTTTATCATCAGCTTTTGGCACATGTCTTTTAGGGTCCTGTATATAAAATTCTCCGATTGGCACCTCCTCTTCCTCTTGTGGACAACTTGATTACAGAAAACACAAATTATTATTTATCTAATAAAACAAATATATAAAATAGAATACCTTGGAGGTAATGCTAGTTTTGGTACTCCCTCATCCAATTCATCACATACAGATGTAAGAACAACTTTATCTTCATCATTTTCTCGCATAATTTCTTGAATGTGCAGCTTTTGATCACTCATGGTCGCTTCGTCGAGAAGCTTTTTAAACATTATTTTTTTATTTCCCGTTATTGTTCTAGTCAAGATATTCATAATTTCGGCCACATGCCGTATCGAACGTAGATCCTTATACTGTTCATGGTTGACATTGAAAAACTCATCGGGTATATAGGATTTTAGTTGAATTTCTGGACTTATTTGATCGCGATCACCATTCTCCTTCGTTATATACAACCGAAACGAATCATTTTTCTTTAATCCCGTTACAACTTTGATATTTGTACCATGTTTGTAGATAATCTTGTACTGGGATGGCAATTGATTCCAGGTGGACGGCAACACATCCAAAACTTCATACGATTTGTATTCCTCGTTGTAATCGGTTTTCACTTCAACACAATCGTAATCCTGCACTTGAGTCAGTATGTAGTGGGTAAATAAAATGATCAAGTCGGATTTCATTTTCAGCTGCCTCAAATGATAGTTTAGCAGAATCTCTAACCCTTTATATTCCGATATATTATTACCAACCACACCTTTTTCAGCCATTTTTTTTTCTTTTATTTACTTTAACTTTATCAAAACGCACACTTCACGGTCACAAAATTTGATGGACTAAAGAAAGCATATATACCGGCTCGCTATTTATACAAAATATTTTAAGTTTTTATCTATACGATCCATGCCTTTCGTTGTTTATCAACATGTGTGCTCAACATACATGCACATTCGAATCATAATCTTAGTTTTTATATACAGGGTAGTTCATTAAAATAACATATATGAGTAAATATAAGTTTCTACACAAGTATATATTTACAGTTTGGTTTACTAAGCAGTGACGTCTAAACAGCCAAACGCGAACTTAACAGAGAATTATTCTACTGGGTTATTTTTAAAACCACCCTATGCTTAAGATCTAAAAATAGCCAAGACAATTTTTGTTTACAACATCGTTTTATAAAAGCGTTTTGTAGAAACATCGTAACGCTCACAATATATAGCATATGAGTACGACTAATATCACACACGATCGTAGTTCCAGGTATATAGGCAACTATAAAAGTAAGAAAGTCTCTTGCGTATACATACATGATCTCTATAAAGTGATATACGCACTTTATGAGAAAACACAGACTTAACGATAGAAGATAATGATTAGCCATCGTTCTATAAAAAATCGCGCGATCACGTGATCGGCAATATCACACTATCTCGTATTTCGAGTAACGACCATATTTTTATATTGTCGTTTTGACAAATATCGTTTAGTGTATAGAGGTTCAGTGTGTCAGTGGAAAACCTGCCTACTCTTACTCAGCAGATTGATCGTTGATTTTCCACTTGGCTCTAGGTCCTCGTGACACTGTATCATACGAAAGATGCGAAAAAGTGAAAACAGTACTCTACTAATTATGTCGCAGTTTTGCGCAAAGCACAAATCAATACACAAAAGGTGAGGATTGAACATTACTTTAAGATATCGTCAACGTGGTCGTCAAATATCAAATTAAGGTTGCAGCAAGCGTGGTGATCATATTCTAAGCACAAACAGCAAGAATCGTGTGATGAGTGTCAGAAGCTATTTAGTATACGCTACTTTTCACCACTCTCCGTCAAACAAGAGATGAGAAATGCTGCTAGCAATCGCCTTCTGTAAAAACTGCTACTGTTAAATCTACCTTTACGTTCTCGTACCTGCTGCAGAAATCATAGGATACCAGACTTTTCTCGCTACACAACACGTTATAGCATGATGAAATACACGGTGTATAATCCTCTCCCTGCTCTTAACATATATACATACAGAGCTAACCGTAACATTGTGATCTGGTCCCTCTTTTCAGTTATAGTGCAGGTCGAACCACTCCAAACTAGGTCATCTGGACCTGAGTATCAACATAAACTGATTGGATACTACATATAGTAGGTCTCAAACACTTATAACCGAAGAATCCAGCCCTCACTCTTCCATCTAGCGTAGAGTTATCTGAAAAAAATTACAAAGCTTATGGTTTCGATCCGTCCTTTCAGACTTCTCTATATAGACAGCGACAAGGTTCGATAACTCTAAACAAAACATAAAACAGATGAAGTGTGATCAAAACTTGTCAGACTTAGCGACATACTGCATACACTCTATATATCGCACAGGTCGATCAAGAGTGCTGCTACACGAGTATAAGTGTTTATATAGTGACTATCTTCATGAAGTGCACTCTGTCCAATCCAGGATAGTAGAGTTCTATACAAAGTACTCGGAGCACCTATCGGATTTTTGTATTTCAAAGTAAAAAGAATCAGTTGTTTTAGGTGGATCTGCTAACACTAAGAGAGATGACGTTACATCGTCTACATATTAGAAACTCCCATAATTCACATCCTCTCATCCTCTCCAGTTTCAATAGCAATCTTTTGACTACTATATTCGAGACAATTGGTGATATCACGTCACCTCGCGATAAAAAAAAGCTTTAATTAATTTGTTTCATTGGATTTGGTTTTGGATTTTTCAACAAGTGAGATTTTGCATGGTGGAGCGGAGTTGATCTATGACTGTGTCCGTTGTTGGCAATGACGTAAGAGAATTTTCGACGAAGAACTCACCGGACAGTTTGATTGTCCGACCGTAAACCATCTCAGCTGGTCAGCACTTCAGATCTATGGGTGATAAGCTGTCGTTCGTGTACCATGAGAGCCAAGTATTTTCGTTAAATAATTTGGATCAATTAAATACTTTGGAGTCAAATTGCGTTTCTTGATCAGTAGTTATGTCAAGTGGAATGCCGAATCGTGATCTGTAATTGTGAACAAATGTCGTAGCAATTGTTGTTGCAGACATATCGGTAGTGCAATAAGCTTCGGGCCAGCGTGTGAATCTATCAACACAGGTAAGAATATAAGTATATCCATTAGACGGTGGAAGCGGTCCAACAATGTCCAAATGGATATGTTCGAATCGACCAGGTGGGATTTCGAAAAGACTGTGAGGCGATTTTGTATGTCCCTTAATCTTTGATCGTTGGCATGATAAACAGGATTGTGCCCAATGAGTCACATCTTTGTTCATACTTGGCCAAAAGTAGCGACCTGGTATCAGTTTACGAGTAGCACGGATACCCGGATGTGATATGTAATGTAAAGTGTCATATATATCGTTTTGCGTAATTGTTCTGCGATATATGGGCGATTGTTACCTGTTGATGTTTCGCAGTAAATTCTGAAACCAGGTAGTTTGAAAAGCTCTAGTTTCTTGTTGGAACTAGTGTGACATTCGGAACCAGAAAGTGAATTCTGAAGTTCTAGGTCTGCTTTTTGTGCTTTGATTATTTTGTCGTAATCGAAGTGATTTTCGACAGTTCCTTTTTCGTTGGTCGTGCGTGAAAGCGCATCCGCGACCATGTTGAATATCCGTGGTAAACTGACCACGTTCAGATTTCGTTCAGTTTTAGACTGATTTGGTGAGTTTTCGAAGCCGGAAGTTAAGGTTTTGCCTAGATTTTAGGTGCCTAAATTAACTACTAGCAGATGAAGTCTTATTACTCAGAGAACAAAATTTTAACTTTACAGCAACTTCACATATATGGGATGAGATTCGAAGAGTAAAGAGGTCGCTGTATATAGAACGTCGCTCGATGATGCGGCTCGATGAAAAGCTATGAACTTATACAATCACCTGTCGAAACTGTAAAATATTAATTAATCTCTCTCGACTATTATATATAGATTCATCTAATTAAATCTTTTCGTCTGATGGATGAACAAAACCGTATTGAAATATATAAATTAAACACTTATATGACAGCATTTATAATTGATGTACACCAATAAAAAATTCATATGTGTAACACATCAACATTGTATATGTGTAATACATATTTTAACCCCTGAGATCCAAATATATGTACCTATGTACGTACAGCCAAAGCATCCTAAATATATAAAGCCAGAATGAATACTCAGTTTTTGAAATGAGCTTTATTTAGTGTATCAATAATGTACGTTTTATCAAGAAACTCATACGAAACGTACAAATTTCTTTTTAAGTTTTTAGCTATTGCAACTTGGAGCTTTTAAAATTTTATTTCATAAAATGACTAAGAAAGGGTGAAATTAGATGTGAACATATACCATTTTTTTCAAATCAAAATAAATCACGATCAAATTTAATTATAAATTGATCTATATTTTTATAAATTTTGTGCTTTTCATTTCAATATAAACGATATCCTCTAAAATATATTTTCCTCGCTCTAATTCTCTATCGGTTGTACCACGAAAGTCAAACTCATTTCTTAATAAATTTAGAAAAATAATATTGACGAAAATACACATAATTGAACGCGAAAACTTAAAAAATTAATAATTAATTTATTTAAATGAAATTATGTATTCGAAAAAATTAACTAAAACCGAATTTTTAAACATAAATCAGTTAAAAAGATATTTTCAACATGCAGTTGTTAATAAATAATATTATCAGCTGATTAATGTTTACACTTCAAAATGAACACATAACCTAATCACAATTTCTATTTTGCTACACATTTATTCACAATCACAGCACAACACTACACTATATTCTCAATCCTGAAATACATCGAATCATTAGAAATGGTTTATTAATGCTGTATCAACATAAAAATAATATTGTATTGCATAATTATGCATTAAATACAAAACCAATTTTCATAATGACATAAATGTCATAACAATGGGAGAGAGAGAATATTTTTTTATATTGAATGATAGTTCGATGAAATGCCATTACAACAGCGTTGCTGTTGTATAAAAATTTTGCAAGCCATTCATGTTAAAATCATACATGTGTGAATGTAATCATTAAATCTAGTTAAATGTGTATAGTGTATATGAGATTTTGTACATTGGTATTGTTCATTTTATACATGAAAGCAAAACAAAAATTACAATACAACTTAACATTTAATGAAATTGATTTGTTTGGTGTAAAGTGCCATTTTGATTTATTCTCTTTGTGAGCATACTTAAAATAAAATATAGTTCTCGTAACCTAACTATGTATCTGTCTCTGTTTTCATTTTAAGTTATTAAAATACCATATTTTCATTTAATGAATAAAGGAAAATGGAAAAATAAATCGAAAAATGATCAATTTCAGGATGAAAATTGAAATTTCTGTTTTCAATTGAATATAACCTAAGTTAAATTTGAACTACTTTTCATTCAAATATTTACTATATAGTAAAGCCTTACCTTTCATACATTTTGTATGAAACTGACGTTGATTTTTGTATTTTTTGTTACACTAAATAAAGCTCATTTTGATCATTCTTGCTTCGTTTAATCGAGACTGCTTTGGTACAGCACAAAGAGTAAAAAATATGAAAGCACAGAAAAAAAAACTTTTACGAGCTTTGATAAATTTATCTTCATCTAATTTTGATAACACATCTTTTGATTAACACCAACAAAACAAAAAAAAAGGTGAATATGAATTAATGTGTAAAATATCTTAAAATTACCTTCTCAAATTGTCTGCGTAATTTTTTTATGAATATGTGTTAAAAATTAATTTCGTTGCCAGAAGGTGTGAGGTGCTCACAAAACCAACTTAATGTTGGATTATATACGAGAGAACCGAAAAGAGGGTTCATTACAAAAATTTAATTGATGTTAGATAAATTTATACGGGTTATGTATATAGGTGAGTCTGTGTAGGTGAGGGTGTATATAAAAGCTCAACACGACTTGGATCGGTAAGCTTGTTACTAAAAGCATCTCAGAGTATCATCTAATTTAATTTTTTATGTCTAATTTTTTTTGTGTTCAATTTTCTTATTTTTCAATGACAAATTGAATTGTATATTTCGGTTCTTCGTCTTTTCTTATCTTGTGTGTTTGTGCTGTTCGGTGTTAAACACACAGTAGATCGCTGTAATAATAATAATAATAATTTAAGTAAAAACGTGACTTATACATTGTTATATGGGATGTTATTTACTTCTCGGTTATATCGATGTTGTTGTGCTGTGTGTTTGTTTTGAGGTAAACCTCATCCCCCGAAAACTGTTTGTTTATTTGTTTAGGGTGTGTGTGTGTGTGTATGTATGTATATACACCACCTCCATGCCATGTATTTGGAATGTATCGTAGATATATGTTTGTTTGTTGTGTATAGACGAGTATGTTGGCTGTGCGAAAAATGTAATGAAATTTTCATTTCATTTTTTTTTGTGCTGTTAAGTGAAAAATGCTAAAATTAAATAAAAATAAAATTTAATAAATTTTGTTATTTTTTAATTTAATATTTTTGTTTCAAGAAATATTGGCATTTTGTTCGTCGTTGGTGTTATTTTAAAATGTTTTTGTTTAAATTACTTTATTTGCAATACATTTTTGTCGTATGCTCGTGTCTCGCAAAAAAACGTCACTGAACGGATTAAATATTGGTAAGTTGTATTTGAAGCCATTACATGACGTACTACAAAAACGGAAATTGACATTAAGAGTAAACCAATTAATATTGCTTACTCTTAATGTCACCGATTAATAAGCTGTGGAATATACCCAGACCCATTTTCTTAAGGTGCTTTCTATCCTAATGCAATATAATTTAAATGTAAGTGGGTGAATAGTTTCCACTCGGATTTACTGAGTACAAAAGTCTTCTTGGTTCTATGGATCTTCTACGGTGACTACGCACAGAAAGACTTAGTACTTGTCTTAGGGAGTTAACCCACCCAAAACAACTGGTCCTTATTTATAGCATTGTGATCGTGAAGTAGTGCCGTTGACAAAAATCGGGCTTGAGTTGGTGCATTGGCCCAACACTGCCATATAGCAAGGGCTGTACCTATGTACAGGGTGTCCCAGTTTTTTGTTTGAAAGTACAATCAATCCTCCTGGTTATTCCTAAAAAAAACAATTTTATTCAAATGGGAACCGCGACTGCCCTCAGCGTACTCCATTCAATCTGTCCAATTTAAGCAATTGTTGCTTCAATATTGGCCTTGAAATATTCAATTGTTTGTGGATTGTCCGTATAACAATTCTCCTTCTCGGAACCCCACAAATAAAAATCTATAGGCGTCAAATCACAACCCCTTGTGACCAACGAAATTTTTTCGATTCGGCCATCGAAATTTTTGGGCGCATTTTAACGCACAATCTTGCTGCAACCAAAGGACGTCCAAATTAATATTTTCAAGAACGCCCATAAAAAAGAACGGTCATGCTGGCACGCCATGGTTGCATTGGATTCTCGACATATCCTTGTGGATTTTCTGATTCAAAAATATGACAACTTTGATTGTTTGCAGAATCCTCATCAATTTAAAATTCGTCACAGGCCCACACAGCAAACCGATATCGAAGCGGCTTTTCACGGGATTTTCATGACCGGTGGATTTTCATTACCAACTGATGACGAATTGATATTCTTGGCCGTTGGCGCACATTTTTGTCCACAGCCGCGAGACTTTCCGGAAGTAAATTTCCAACATTTCTCACAGTTTTGAAGCGTTAAGTGATCATTTCGTCAACGAGAAATAATATACTGAGTTTCTGTCACAGAAAGAATGAAATTAGTGTTGCCAAAATAACCTATATGTTAACTCTGAATCGGTCATTGGGACACCCTATATGCTAAATAATGGAGATTGAGTAAGAATCGGCCTCTATGCTTTCAAACGAGAATGACTCTTTGGAAATTAAATAATACTTTTTTTTAGTATATATGCTCAGTCGGCCTATATATAGGCAGCAAGTTAGTAAAAACTTCTTCAAATAGAACACCCAAACGTCATTGAATCAATAATTGAGGGATTGGCAAATCTTGATCGCACACTCCTTGTATTTAACGCTTCGATAAGGGAGTGTACATCTAGTGAGGCCTGGATTCATGGACCACAACCGGAAACACAAGCTTTCCTATTTTCCACGGAGGTTTCTTAGCTGGGTGAAAAATGGGATGTCTTCGGTGACAAGCTCATGTCTGTTAACACAAAATCGTTACTAAAGCGTGAATCAAGCTGAGTGATTGAAGAAGTGCTAATCTGGTTAAGATATACTGTGACATTCAATCAATTTATGTTGACAGTTTTTATAGTTCTCAAAGATTGCTTAAGACTCTTTAAATATCTATCCGGTGTCATCTATGGTAACTACACAGAAAGTTCGTCCCACAGCAGAATTCGCCAGACCATCAGCGATTTAATTTCTCTCAATTTGTTGCCATATGCTTCATTGAGTTAACGTTATCCCATCTCAGACAAACTAAGCTTCAAAGGTGAGTGAAAATCATATAGTTAAATCTAAATATGTATAGGTGAGGTCACTTCTGCACCGTTTTATCGCCGTGAATAATCCGTTGGACTACATTTATCCACGCCTACAATTTTAAACTTGTCTAACGTGCTAGGAAATATGTGTGGACATATGCTGATGGCCTTAGTATAAACTACAAGTTACAAATGATATGTTCATCACCGGAAAACAGGAAATGCTTATTGATATATGGGTACACGAACCGGCCATCGACATTGGCGCTTTGACAAATAAAGTCCCGCTTAACTGGCAAATCCTCCATTGGATTTTCTGTGAGCAAAGATAAGCCTACTGAAGTGTTCTAGCTATTGTGAATTCGTTGCGTTGAAGTATATACTCTCAAAACATGTCTTCTCCGGGGAATAAATAGTGATTATTCCTCTGTGTCATCGCTTACAAACTCATGTTACGTTACACATTCCTCCTCCAGGCATAATTGAAATCAACTCGTTCAGGCATGGCACAAGAGACTACTAAACCTATAGCTCACGATTCTTTATCAATTATATGAAAAACCACATCATGGTAGAACTTACTTCATATTTATCGTCCAGATAACCATAAAATTCGCATATTTTCCACCCATGAAATTCTGGATTGTAAAAGTCTATTTCAACCGACCAAAGGCGTGTGTTAAAGCTGTGGCAGTTGGAGCGGGAGGTACTGATTACGATCAGTGGTGTGAATGAATACATCTATGACCCCCTGTTGGAGTGCAGAACACATGGGCCAACCCATCTTCCATGTCAGTTCAGATTGGCATCGAGCTATGCAATGTGCAGATGGTTCTACGTAAATAGGACCTATAACCACGTCCTCGATTTGGATGTAATGGCATAGTACGTACATAAGCGAACTGCGAAAGATTTATAAGTACCTTGAGCCTCAAAAAACAAATTAGAAAGATTAAACAAACAAACTCTATTTCATTTCTGAAACCGAAATGATTTCCAACAACGAATATAATACGTTAACACAACTTCTGTCTGGCTACGATACACATGAAAAGAAAGCCAACAGTCAAAGCCATCCTAATTATTCATGACTACTTGAGTCAACGAGCTTTATTTAACGACCAAACGGATAATTGATTGCTTTATAGTTTGAGCTTTTATATTATTAAAAAATTTGAGCTTTTTTAGGGCATAAGTGAGCTCAATGGGTGAAATAGCGCAAAGAGTGAGATGCGAGTGGGATCTCACTTACATGAATCATTCCACATAAAAAATATTTTTTTAAAACTCATAATGTATATAGTTTGAGCTTTTCAGTGTCAATACTTTTGAGCGCCACCTTTCTTTTAACTCTCGTACCTAGATAGTGCATATGCTTCCGAATTCATATATATTCATAATAGTCTGACAGATTATGAAAGGATTTATACAAATAAACATCGACCAGAACAGATTATTATGCCATTTGGGAAGTGGAAATGGTTGGATAAGCTCGGTCTCTATATACAAACGCTGGTTGTGTCCATAATGAGACCAAAAAATTATTGTAGTTGAGTAAAACTGTGGTTAAATGTTAAATATGTTTCCGAGTTACAATTTTCATTATTATTACATTACAATTGTTATTATTCCATATATGTACATATTTAATTTTCAATATATGTTCAATTTTTTATGTGCGCGAACTTTTATGAATTAAAATAATTTATTAGACTTTTTTTTTGTTCCAAAACCCACATACAGTCGTTTTGGTAATGTTAACTGCGTATACATACAATATGTATACACTCGTATGCATATGCTCATGTGTAGTTTTCAACAGTTCTGTTGTAAACATTATTTATGTTTTGTATAAAATATCGCTTATGCATATTTTGCGTTAAAGTTAAACAAATTACATTAAATTAAACAAATTAACTGGTTGAATGGGTCATCATTCCATTTGAAAATGGATACAACCTTCTAGGGACCAAATGGCGTAGTATTGTTAAAGTTGTAGCAGTTGGAGCCGAAGTTATCGGGAATCCCGATAGAATGCAAAAAGGGATTTTCACCATCTGATTACGATCGATGAGCTTCTATTGGAGTTCAGAATTCAGAAACCGACCCATCTCTGTATAGAGCTGTTGTAAAGTATGCAGATGTAAAGTGCTGGCGTAAAGAAGTGAACTGCGAAAGAGTAGGAAGTACGTTTAGCCCCAAAAAAGAATACAAAGATTGATAAAAACAATATACAAGTAGTGGTGTGAATTAGACTCTTCTTTCAGGACATAGATACACTCGAAATTTTTCGCATTAGATCAGAGAACTACAAGAACCTTGGTGTTTTCTTGGATTTGTATCCGATCACTTTAAAATATCAAGGCCAATGTATATTTACACGAGATACTGTCGGCAAAGTAGAAAATTTTTTAAAAAAAATTTACTGTGGCGTCAAAATGTTATCTGTGGTTATAGGATGCTACTCCTATAATCACAGATTAATCACAGATCAAACAATTTATGTCTGTGACTGTGCGTCACAAGTGAGGGGCTAATAGCATTCAAGACATTTGACCATTTTTTTTTGCTTTGACTTTCATGTCTAATAAACGTCCAACAGAAAAATTTGGAAATCCATTTTCCGACCAAAACTAGAACTCGACTTAGCATCATCAAGTGGCTTACCCAATCCATTGTAACTGGGCATCGTAAAGCATCATTCTGATTCAAGAAAAACTGTTGATGAATTTAATCCAAACTTTGAGTAAAGGGTCCATGGTTAATCAAACCGAAAGCTTGTCTTAAATCTATACTTTTTTGGTTGTTAGATTGGTGGAAGACAATCTTCTTGAAAGAAAACCATGCTGAATCATTAAAAGATGGTGAGATACGATTATCCTTATTCTGTTGCAGCTGCGACTTATACAAATAATTCAGGAATTGAAAAATGTAATAATATCCCCCTACAATTTGATCAGTCAGCTCTTATCCCAGCCTTGAAGTTAGATATATTGTTAGTCATTTACCATTAACTTAAACTTTGGTTGACAAACTTAATGGTATTTTATCTGGACCATAACCGTCGCCAAATGAATTAAGATCTTGTAAGAGATTTTCACTAGTGGTATAAATTAGTTATAAAGCTACAACCGGCTTGTATTATATATTCTTATAGTATATCTAAGCTTTTGGTTAGACCAGGAAAATGGATATGCCCAAGTTATTTCGACCTTGTTCCTCAATTTTGTTTGACTCGTCGACTCGTCTACATACCATAGACTCCTTTTCCAATGAACGTCGTTCTATACTCCTTATCTTAATTTTGAAATAATTCATTAAATTTTAGAAAAGTTTGTGGAAAGTTATTTTGGTGTCATACAGTCGAAATGAATGTTACGCCAGGGAGTAAAACAGTAACCGGCCTGAACTTCTGTGGGTCCAAGCGGAAAATCGCACTATGGTAACTTCACACTAGACGACCTTTTTTATTCGTCCATTACTTTGATACCCTTGAGAAATTCCAATACGGATCAGGAAACTTAAATTCTTCTTGGAGTAGAATGTTCAGGTTAATTATTACATCAGCCGCCATTATTGTTTTAACATGTAATCTCCAAACATTTTTACCTCTAATCAATAATGAGAAAAACTGCTCGCATTTTGAAAATCAGGTCATGTGTATTACAAAGGTTACGCAAGCCCCAAGCAATTTATATCAATTTATCATCTTGTAGGATATATTCGCAAGTGTTATAAATTAATTCTAGCGCTACAACCAGCATGAGTTATATGGTTATGGTAAATCTACGCTTTTGATTAGACCAGCCAGAGCGCATTCCTATACTCTTCAGCTTTAAATACGGTGGCGTATTTTAAGCTGAAGAGTATAAAGGATAGCGCTGTGGCTGGTCTAACGTGATATGTCCAATTCATATCGAAAGATTCCTATCCTTGTTCATGCATTTACCAATACTTTTTTGATCCGTCCGCATACAATAGATCCCTGTGTTAATGAAGAACGTTCTCCGCTCCACTGATGCTAATCAGGAAAGAACACATTAAAAAATGTTTTTGGAAAGCTATTTGGTCGACATACAGTCGGAATGAATGACATTGCCAGTGGGTGAAACAGTATAGTTCTAACTTACAATTCGTGAGTGAAGCTCTCCGTAAATTTAAACAACTTTATAATGTAACTTGGCTGAACTTCTACTGCTCCAAACTAAAGGTCGTATTATGGTACACACCAGACGACACAACTTCAGATGATGCTTTCAGATGATGATTCCAATTTCTTTAACTAAACTTGAGGCAGTCGATATGTGATTGTTTACAATTGAAATTTCTGTATTTTTTCTACAGAACACTGAAGCCTCTCTTATGCAATATGATTCCCTTGAGGAATGAAACATAAATGCTTCTCGGTGTAATTTCTCCTAGAGATCAGCCACCAGTGTTGTTTAAATCATTAAATTACATTAAATGAAACAAATTAACTGGTTGCATGGATAATCATCTGAAAATGGATACAAATATCTAGGGCGGTCCAAACAGTCAACAACTACAAATATTTGGCATCCTCAAATGGCGTAGTAGTTAAAGCCGTGGCAGAAGAAGTGGAAGTTACCGGTTAGTCCGATAGGGTTAAATGTATAAGGGATTTTGACCATCTGATTACGATCGGTGAGCTTCTGTTAGAGTGCCGAATTCCTAAACCGCCCATCTCTGTATATAGCTGTTCAAAATGCAGACTGGCGTAAAAAAGTGAACTTCAAAGAGTAGGAAGTACCTTAAGTCTTAAACCAGATTACAAAGATAGATACAAACAATATACAGGTAGTGGTGTTGAGTTACGCTCCTCTATCCGGACATAGATTCGAAGTTTTCTGTATTAGATTAGAGAACTTCCAGAATCTTGGTGTTTTCTTGGATTTCTATCCGTTCACTTAGAAATATCACTTCAAGTATATATTTTAACAAGCTACTGCATCATACTGAAAGGTAGAAAAGTTTTAGAAAATCTAGAGGAGTATAGGCCACAAAATGTTATCTGTGTTTATAAGATGCTGGTGCTACCGTTATTATCTTTTTCTTCATACAGTCCAAAGGATTAGTGGTTAAAATAAAAACTTTGTACGGGGTAGGTTTATAGTTTGATTCAATTAATTAGGAGGGAGGTTATAATGGTAAATTTAACGAAATGTGCATTGACACCTCGATGTTGAACGAGGATCAATGCACTTCCCCGTAATTTCCTTAACTGGCCCCGAAAATTCCATCGTACTGATTCAAGAACGACAATCGATAATTATTTCAATTTGTTAGTAGGTTGTACTTGGTTAATCCTAAGCTAATATTTAATAATCTAAATTGGTAAGATTGGTGAAAGGCAATCTGCCTGGGAGAAAACCAAGTTGAATAAATAATAATAAGTGGGAAGGATTGAATTGCCCTAACTCTGCCACACCTGACTAATAAAAAAGTATAGAAATTAAAGCAAGCGGTGATACGAAGATGTCAGCTCCTGTTCCAACCTTGAAGATGGATATTTTTCTAGTTATTTTTATTTGGGTCGGAGAAACATTTCGAAAAAATGGATTCATGCCTAAAAATGTAACTAATTGACATCCTAGTGTTTTGAATACTTGATGGTATGTTATCTGAACCGCACAACCGTTTCCATATGACTTAAGATGTTGCGAGATTCCTTCGCTTGTGGTATATGCTATATATACGCTATATCGTTTATTCCCATGAACTTGGAGTGGTCATATCAAAAGACTCCTACCCTTGTCCCTCCATCCATATTCGACCAGTTTCTGTACCATACAGGAACCCTTGTTCCAATATAAAAATAAAGCATCTTTAAGCTAGATTTTATTATTGGAGCAGCCGGGTTTGCATTTTGAACGCGTTGACATGATTACGCAAGGTCCAACAATTTTACCAATTTGCTGATCATATTATTTGGCCACCACGATGATAAAATGGAAGGAAGATAGGCTTTTGCCTAGTTTTGAAAACTATTGAAATATTTAGGATTAATATTGAAGTATTATTTAGGATCATTTATGGTGTTGTCTTGTAAAGTTGTGACATAATTTTTGTGTTAAACTTAAGATGACTTCTATATGCATCAAGGTTTTCATATAATCAAGAAAACTTGATCCGCATTCTATTAGACTATTTGAAACAGTGCTGGATAATCCGAAAGGACTCCACAAATAAAGTAAAGTGTGCAGAACCACTAGTACGACCAAACCTCGTGTACACGTTGCATGACCAGGCAAAGACAGGTATCTCATCAACATTGGTGTATATAGTGTGTAACAGAAAACATAACACTCTTTTGCACTGTAATACCTCGGCATCGATATCCAAAGTTAAACCGATTTTAATCATACCGAATCATCAGTATTATTACCAACCAACGTAGCTAAGCAAGCAACTAACACTGATCAGCTCAACTGGTGGCACTCATTTCAGCAAAAGCCTGCTTACTTTTAAAATTTGGGAGTTGGTGGAAGAAACGACGGTATTTTTCGGCAACATCGTCAACACTCAGCTATCACCGAGGTTCTTAGAGAATTGTGTTTTAAATATTCAAGCTACATGGTCTTCGAGAACCTCAATGATTAATTTTCCAAAATGCACAATGATTGAACTAAATGGAGTCATATCCCTTATCCACAAAATACAGGGTGGGCCATCTATTTGCCCTTTTTCAATCGATTAATTTTACTACATAATATTATCTGTTCTTAAAAATTCTTTGACATATGAAAAATCACAATAACAACGAATTTTGAGTGTCCAAATTTATTATAAAACGAATCGTTCAAAAACAGACATTGACATTCTACTGAGCATGCAATTGTCAAAATAACTGACCTTTTTGAAGAAACTGATTCAAGAGAAGATCATAGACTGTAATAACATATTCATCCTATTCGTACTCCTGATACAATGCCAGCTGTTAGTGAAAGTGATCGCAATCAGTGTAAGTAATCAATAATATCAACCAGGCCTCGTTTACAAGAACCAATCCATACAAAAATTCAACTAACTCAAAAATTGAGGCCACCAATTTAGTAAATTGGATGCTGGGACGAAATAAAGATTTTTATTCAAAAATCATCTTTAGGGAAGATTTTCATTTTATTGGGTACGACAATAAGCAAAATCGACAAATTAAAAGAGTGGAGAGTCCTAATTCTTCTCAAAAAGCAGATCTAAATCTTTCAAGAGTCACTGTTTTGGTTAATGGGCTGCGGTGGCATCGTTGGGTCATTTTTATTTGATAACAAAAGAAATGCCGTGAATGGGAACCAATTTTGCTAATCGCATATAGTTTCAAGATATTGTGAACTTTCTTGGCCAACAAGAATCTCGGATTTAACACCACTTGATTAGTTTTTGAGAGGTGATTTGAAACGTTGTTTATGCTAATCATCCAAAAACAATTTAAGGATATTGAGGTGAATGGCCCATTTTTATTGGAAAAGGTCAACATAGTCATTTAGCTGTTCGAAGCAGGTCTATTGTACACCCTGTACACTTAGCTGATGCATTCTTTCATCAGTCGAAGCCAATTGATTTTTTCCTCGTCACTCAGGCTCGATTGACTCATTGTGACATCCCTTCCCACTCCCAGACGTACACTCTCAGTCCCGAAATTTGTTTATTCTTCTAATGAAGTCCAAGATATCCAAAACAGTTCAGTGTATAAGCACTTCTTGTTGAGATCCTCTGTTGGGTTTAGAATCCATGGGTCGTCCCATCATCCATGTCACTATACTATAGGCTGACATGGATCTATAGCCGTTCATAAAGTGGTATCACAACGGACCGTCACCGGTCTCAATGTGCGGTAGTAGCCACCCAACCAAAAGAAACTCTTCTTGTGCTCTTGTCCTTCATACTCTTCCCAATTGATTAAATAATAATTTTTAGTCTGTGAAAAGTGATTTTGGAATATTTGGAAGAGCAGTTAGGAAATAAGGACCTAGATACCTTTCATTCTGAGTGGGCATCATCTCCATCACATTGGTCCACCCCAGGACTCCAGTGTGAACCCGTTTTTGTCATTAAGATTGAAAACTTCTTTAGTTTTATCCAATTATATTCAATATTTGACCAATGCATATAAAAGCTCCCTGGGAGTATTTCCTTCCCCTTTATAGTTTTATCATCACTTAAGGTACATATATAATCTATAAATAACTTAAAATTTAAATATTATTAATAACGAAAGGTAATACATGTTGTGTTTACCTGTATACATAAGCAAACCCATATCGTAGTTATGTTAGGTTTAACCTTTAAATAAATTATATTCTGTATTCAAATAAAATTAATTAATTTTATGCTAATTTTAAAGCAGAATACCAATAACAATACAAAAGTAAATAAGGAAAATTCGAAAATTATTTTGTTTTGATTATAATAAAGTAAGGAAAATCAATAATTGTAATGTTAATTTAAATTTTAAAGAAAATTAAAAATAAAATCGAAATAAATAAAAGTTAAACAATAAAATAACATCAAGTCGGGTTATTTAAGTCGATTTTTCTTATTTTTTTTCTGTTTTGGTTACACAGAAAAGAAAATGAAATTAAAAAGTTTTTGCTTAAGCTTTTATGTTATATTATTTTTGGTCTTGGTTTCATTCCAAAATGAATTAGAGTTGATTTTTAGTTTTTTATTCAATTAAAGTTTTTTTTATTGCGGGTGAATTGTTGTGGTTTTGAAATGATTAATTTTTAAATTTACCAAAAAAGGATAATGATCTGTCGAGAGGGAGAGAAACGATAATGAAATTATAAAAGAAACACTGAAAGCTTCGATTAAAACTAGGGGCTTCGCTTCTGAAATGCTATAAGCTATTTATCGATCTAGTCAAAAACATTCCATGTACTTCCTAAGTAACGAGAGCAATATAATTGTCCAATGGTATATCGTAGATTAAGTGGCAGCATGATTCGAAAGTCCCCAAAAACATTTCGACGGATCTAACATTTTAACTAAACTTTTGGCTATAAGATGCTTTGTAAATATATTGCGCAAATCGTGACATCAATATACACCGAATAATATATAGTTTAGTACAGTATGGGCTATATACACTGAAAAAAAATGCAATGTTTTATTGCAAAACTGACATGTAAAGTAAAAAATGTAAATAAAACCATCTTTTTGTAATAGCTTCATATGCAAAGCGTGATTTTTTTAAGAAAAAATGGCTATTGCAAGGTTATTACTTCAAAAATTGACATGTAAAATATAAACTTATGAAAATTCTTTTATGTTTTAAAAATTACTTAGCTGCTAGGCAAACTTTACAATTTAGATGCATTAATTATGCTAAGCAATATTCACGGAAGAAGCCTCAATAAATAGGTTCAGCACAAATATGTTATTTTTACCTTTTTATATATAGATATATAAATATGATAAAAATGTGCGCAGTATTTAATAACTGACATCACTCGATTACAGCGATAACAGATATTTAAATGTGCTAAGCAAAACATATTAAACTCAACTACATATATATATTATATATATATATATTATATATATATATATATATATATATATATATATATATATATATATATATATATATATATAGAAATATATAAATATATATATATATATATATATATATATATATATATATATATATATATATATATATAAATATATATATATATATATATATATATATATATATATATATATTTAATATATATATATATATATATATATATATATATATATATATATATATATATATATATATACAGTACAAGCTTTATTGTAAGATTTTTTAATAAATTAAATGAATCTATTTCGATTTTTAATCACTTTGAATTGTTTGTGATTTTTAATCATTTTATATTTTAATTAAAACCATTCTGAGGACAAAATACCACTGAATGAGTTGTGCAATGACATTCACAGCCATGAAATTCAGTTCATAACAAATTTACAAATGTACAACACCAACAAACGGTAGGAGGACAAGTTCTATCGTCAAATCAGCTTTCGTCACAAAATGTTGTAAATTGGATAGATAAAGTAAATTTAGTTTCTAATTTTGCTGTATCAAATGAAGAAAGTAGTGACAGTGACTATGTAGCAAAATCTCACTTGACATCACTAAAACTTGAAGATGATATTTAAAGTTTAAATAAAAGTAAAGAGTGGGCGAAACCAAATTCTGCAACAATAGGCTAATTAATGATACTTCAAACAGTAGGAGAAGATGCTGTTTTGTATATTTGCTGAAAACAAATCATAATTTCAATTTTTTTTTATCGTTGTATTGTAAATTTATACTGATGAATAAAATATGCTCTGAAATCAAGTAACAAATTAAGTGTTCGGTACATGCGGCATGGTCGATAGTAGCAATTGATCTGTTTTAATTGAGTTGCATGAATCATGATTCTACTGTATATCGTAAAAATGCATTTGCAACCAAACTTACTACTAATAAAAGTTATCCTTGAAAATTGACTTAGCATTTATGTAAATTAGTCCTATGGTTAAGAAATTATAGCATATCCATAAGACTATTTTGCTAAGAGCAAACCTAATGCTACTAAGGTGAAGTTAATTCAACATTCTTAATGTAAGTTTTAGGTTTAAATTGTGTTAACTTAACAAAAAATATTGAATTAACCGCTGTAAAATTGCGTAATGCGTGAAATGAAATACAAAAAATTATTCTTTTCTTAGTCTAGCTCCGACAGAGTTTGTGCAAGCTACTTCTGATTTTTAATAAATAAAATAAAAGTGTTTAAGTTAAAACCATAATTTAATTCAAGGTAAGTTCTAATAAATAAATTATAAAATAAAACGTTTCATTTATTTTATATATTTTTTTTTCCAAGTACTTTTTAAACAGTAAACCAAATATTGGAAGAAGCAGAACATGTCTGAACAATAAAAGTCGTGATTTGATGTATTCACTAGTACCTATCCAACAACCAATCAAATTCTGAAAATTGAAATAATTCAACGTTTACTTGGTACGTTAAAATAGTATGTTAAAATAGTATTATCATTGAAATTTTTTATTAATCTCAATATTTGTATTTCAATATTTTCAGTCAACCTACTCAAGCTATCTGAGTAGTAAATTTAAATTTTATTTAATTTAATTTGTTTGTTTTTTTATTTTATTTTTATTAAATTAATAAATATTTGTATTTTTGTTTAGATTTCTACAATAAAGAACTCATAAAAGCGGAAAAGCCCAAAGGCACTTAAATATGGCCGAGATGAACCTATGAAACCGGTAGTTTTCATGTTTTAAAATCATCTAAAAGTGTTTTAGTAACCTAACAACAACATGAACCAGTACCATCAGTGATAAATGATTTGGAAAATAGACAAGTCAAATATATATATTTACTAGGTTTTGTTAGTTAATGACGTTAGTATCAGGTTAAAATTTGATTCGGGCTAAGCTAAAGAAACAATAATTTAATTTAAAATTTACAGATTTGCAATGTTATTCTAAATAATGGTGCTTTATTTAATTTACTTCTTGCTTTCATATTTAAAACAAACTTAAAGTTAGTTTAACTATGCTATGTTTTAACCAAGAGACAAGATTGCTTTGTTAAATTGACACTTAAATTTAATTAAATTTTGCAAAGCGCATAGATAAAAATACAGAAAATGCGGTTATATTGACCACTCGTAAATGGAACTTTACGAACTTTGCAATAAGTGATATTTACAATGTAAAACTGTATTAATTTACAAAGCGTTAAGTTGGCTGTATTTGAACTTATTTTTTTGTAAAATTTTCTTATCTTTTTTGTTAATATCAACATACTTTTTCTTTCAGTATACTGTTCAATCGAATGATTCCATAAAAAGAGCAAAAAAGGAAATATTATTGGAAGAAGCTTTAATAAGAACGATGTATATGGAAGCTAGGGAAGATAAAATTCTAAAGCTAAAAATGAGGTTGGATCACCCTGGTCTACCAACCTCTAGCTACAAAACAGAATGAATTGCATTGATAGTTTAACATTGATACGACATATATAAAAGATATCAACATAGTTATTTTACGTCTGGGACAGCTCTCCAAGAACTTATTCAATCACTGAAATCGAAATACTAAAATCTGAACTATAAGGCTTATTGATCTGTATCTTACACTCTATATGGCACAAATATAAGATCCAATACCACATCAAAGTTGCAACTGACACATATAGTATAATATAATCTCAAAACTCGTAATCGGAAAAACAGTTTGAGTAAAACACTCCATCAAATGAAGAACGATGTATCATTGGATGAAGCGCCTTGAACTATTTTTTTTATACAATTGAATACAATTCATCTAGTAATTTTTCTTTCTTAATTTAGTCACTTGTGAATACGAAGAGACCCATTGGCCAGCTCCATTTATAGGTAATTTACTGAAATAGTCTTTGCACTGGTGTCCTTAATCCATTAAATCATGTGGTTTAGTTCTCTGCAATCGTCTGACTGCATGTGAAGTATCCAACATACCACGAAGTTCTTCGTTGACATGTTGATAAATACGTTGTCCATGAATTATGGCAAGTTTTTTTATTTCTTCTTCAACCGTTTGGATATGAAGTTACCTATGGAGGTCATCTTTCCTAATTTACTACGGAGGGTTAACTATACCTTCTTTTTAACATGCTCTTTCCACCTGAGCCTGGCATCTAAGGTCATCCCTTCTGTAGATATTTAGTCTTATTTGCATACGGAATCTGCTGACCGTTAATGATTAGAGGTTTGTAAATGATTTTTAGATTAGTATAAAATTTACATGCGTAAATCTCTGGTGTAGAGCAGGTAAAGAATATGTCCCAAAACATTACCCTGCGGGACTCCTGCCGATATCTTTTTTAGCTCGGAATATTCTTCTTCATATTTCACCCGAAAGTGGCGATTTTCCATGTATGATTTTAAAGTCATATAATATTGTTTTGGTAAATCTCTATGAAGTTTGAAGAGTAAACCTCTGTGCCACACCTTATCGAAGGCCTGCGCCACATCTAAGAAAATATTAGAGCAAACCTGTTTTCTCTCTAATGTATTTTTAATAACATCTGTAAGCCTATGGACCTGCTTTATAGCTAAGTGCTTTTCCTCTGAAACCAAACTGATGATCTGGGATAAGGGTTTTTTGTTCTTTGATTCTTTTTAATCTTTTGAGCAACAGCCTCTCAAACAATTTTGCTATTGTTGCCTTGAACTATGAAAAATTGTTACCGTTAGACTGAACTTACGTAAAGTGGGGAGTGGAAAGACAAATATTTAGTGACTTTGGCTGAAATTATATCTCGAACTGAGAAAGAAAAATCGGACTGTAACATGTATCAAGTGGATGGAAACCCGAAGAATATATTTAAACAATATTTTTGTCACGACATATCTTGACGACCAAATGATTCTTAAAAACATCGGTTAACCAAGATGTTTCCAACGAAAACGATGTTGAAGAAAAAAAAGTATGAAAAACCAATAGAAGTAATGCGCGCTGCTGTGGAGATGAAAACAAATGCGCCTGAGTCAATTCACTACTCCATCCAGAAGATAGAAAAATTTCTCGATATATCTGATAAGCTTAGTTGACATCACAAATTAATGATTTCAGAAATGATAGTGAAGTATGCAAATGATCCAAGACTGTTAATTATACCACAATACAAATGGTGGGTAAGCTTTCTAGATATGACTATCGTTTACATATGGACTTTCTACATAATTTTGGACCATTACAGCAAACAATTATTTAAAATTACGGTAAACAGCATCAGCGTTAAAAATGACGGAGCTTTCATCATTTTGAAGTACCAGAACTTATTCGGATATATTCGCTTAAAGACCTCAAAGCAAAATGGTATCAAACATAAGTTCACGACCTTGTACTCATCTCATTAAGCAGTCGTGATGTGAGAAAATAGGATTTTCATCAGATGTGGGATAGAATCTCTTGACGAAAAATCAGGTGATACGGTCCACGTAAAATAAAACATGGGTCAACTTGTCAACTCTTCGTTGAAAATCCGTGAGTTAGACAATCTTCGTCGAGTGAACTCGACATCATAATACTTACGACATTTCATACTAAGACTTCTAGAGTCTGCTTAGTGCACCAATCACCTAATATTTGATGTAACAAAAACATTTTCATTTTACCTATACCAACCATAATTTTGATCGTGATTTTTTCTAAAAGTCTAAATTCGGAAAATCCCTTAATGAAACCAAATGTCAAAAATCGCTTAATCGAAAAAAAAAATCATAAGTAATAAAAACGAAGGAATTTCAGATCAAAACAAAAAATTAAAATTCATTCCGAAGACATTGACCTTGAATTTCTACTATGATCAAATTACACAACAACAACATCCATAAGCAATTTTGTTGTCTTTGATCCATTCATTCATAAACCACAAAAATTCCAAAAATTTACGTTTTTGTTTTGTCTCGAAATTTAAATAGCAGACAGGAATATTATCTGTTTCATATTCCAATCAAATTATGATATGTATCAGAAAGAGACAGATTCATTTATTTTCCAAATAAATAAATAACGGTATGATCGAAACAGATATACACTGTATCATATAGAACTATCCTAGTTTGTTTTGTAAAAGCGAAAAATCATATAACAAAACAAAACAAAATATAAAGTATGAGTGTACTTACACATGCGTAACTAACGCAAATCTATGTATTTAAAATAGGTGTTGGTCTCTTTTAACATATTTAATATAGCGATGTTATTTCTCTTTTTTACATTAAATAGGAAATAGACGTTTATAATATCCTAAATATATTTTTTGTTTCATTAGATTCAAAGGAATTTTTTTGTATACACCTTTAATTAAAAATGGCCTCAAATACAAAAAACAAAAATCATTTTTCAGTAGCGTAGAACCAAAGCATTGAAGGAAATATTCCAATTTTTGCTTAGGGTATATATAGGATGATTTTTTTGTGGTTAGGATTTTCATGCATTAGTATTTGACAGATCACGCGGGATTTCAGACAAGGTGTCAAGAGAAAGATGCTCAGTATGCTTTGACATTTCATTATGAATAGACTTACTAACGAGCAACGCTTGCAAATAATTGAATTATATTACAAAAATCAGTGTTCGGTTCGAAAAGTGTTTCGCGATTTACGTCCGATTTATGGTCTACATAATCGACCAAGTGAGCAAACAATTAATGCGATTGTGACCAAGTTTCACACTCAGTTTACTTTATTGGACATTAAACCAACCACACGAATGCGTACAGTGCGTACAGAAGAGAATATTGCGTCTGTTTCTGAGAGTGTTGCTGAAGACCGTGAAATGTCGATTCGTCGCCGTTCGCAGCAATTGGGTTTGTGTTATTCGACGACATGGAAGATTTTACGCAAAGATCTTGGTGTAAAACCGTATAAAATACAGCTCCTGCAAGAACTGAAGCCGAACGATCTGCCACAACGTCGAATTTTCAGTGAATGGGCCCTAGAAAAGTTGGCAGAAAATCCGCTTTTTTATCGACAAATTTTGTTCAGCGATGAGGCTCATTTCTGGTTGAATGGCTACGTAAATAAGCAAAATTGCCGCATTTGGAGTGAAGAGCAACCAGAAGCCGTTCAAGAACTGCCCATGCATCCCGAAAAATGCACTGTTTGGCACTGTGTGGCAATGTGAATGGCGATCGCTATCGTTCGATGCTAACAAACTTTTTGTTGCCAAAAATGGAAGAACTGAACTTAGTTGACATGTGGTTTCAACAAGATGGCGCTACATGCCACACAGCTCGCGATTCTATGGCCATTTTGAGGGAAAACTTCGGAGAACAATTCATCTCAAGAAATGGCCCGGTAAGTTGGCCACCAAGATCATGCGATTTGACGCCTTTAGACTATTTTTTGTGGGGCTACGTCAAGTCTAAAGTCTACAGAAATAAGCCAGCAACTATTCCAGTTTTGGAAGACAACATTTCCGAAGAAATTCGGGCTATTCCGGCCGAAATGCTCGAAAAAGTTGCCCAAAATTGGACTTTCCGAATGGACCACCTAAGACGCAGCCGCGGTCAACATTTAAATGAAATTATCTTCAAAAAGTAAATGTCATGGACCAATCTAACGTTTCAAATAAAGAACCGATGAGATTTTGCAAATTTTATGCGTTTTTTTTTAAAAAAAAGTTCTCAAGCTCTTAAAAAATCACCCGTTATAATCTATGCTGATAGCCTAAAAGTCATACAGGAAGCATTCTATATTGTCAGCGTAAAGCAGAATTGACGACCATCTAGGTTACCTATGTCCTTAATTCGAACTATAAATCGTATTGATCTGTTTCTTACACCTCATACTGATAGTATAAATAAAAGATATTGTTCCAGGCTTTATTACAGCTTTATTTTTTTACACCTCGTTAAGTCCGGAAAGAGCCTCCAAATTACGAATCTGGATTATAACTAGAGTGTCTTTTTCAAGTTCATTAAATAAGTCGGCACATTATTTCTGCTGGAATACGATAAACTGAACCTATGCTCAACTGAACAAAGGGCATTTGGAGATTTTCGTGTCCAAACTGCTACCCCGATTTGAATTATTATAACGGAAAAAATGCAGCTCGAAAGAACTTAAATATACTTAAATAAACTAATGTTGAACACATTAAGACAGACTACACTTTGGTCTTAGCCTTTAGACCGAGGAATGTAAAAGCTGAGATTTGACCATAGTTTATGATGGAGTTCTAGGGTTCAACTTGCAGTTCGATGATAAATCTTGCCTATATGTTTTATGCAAATAGACATACATAATACATATACTCAACATATCTAGACGCAAAAAATACTAGTCCATTATGTAAATGTGCAAAACCATAATATTCATCTGAGATTCCAATCATCACAATAGAAAAAATTAAAATATTTTCAACTTTTGATTCGAATTTTCCAAATAAAAGCAAATTTTGTTTTGTATACTCGGCCAATTTCCATGTTTATATCCGAATACAATGAACTTTCTCTTTGAATTATTTTAATTTATCAAAATTAGTAATCAAAATAATTTTTTTTTTTTTCGTATATTTGAATTTTGTAGTTTTTCCAACAACACAGCACCTATATACAGCAATAAAAACCAAAACCTAAAACCACTATTCATTCAAACTCGAGTTAATCAAGATTATTTCACTTTTAAATTATAAAACAAAAATCCACCTTTCGAGTGTATGTACCTACCGCATGTTTCGAGTATGTGCATGCAGTAGAGAAATATATTAAGGTAATTAGAAGGAAACCGAACGTATCTGGGTGCTTGGTGCAAATTAGAGATCGAATCTCGGCCTTAAATCTACACCCCTCTCTCTGGTGTGTGTGTGAGTATCGATGTACAGTATACTGCCCTGTTTTCTGCTACTCGTATCAATGTTAATCAGTATTAACATTTACAATGTTGTTCGACTGTATACAATTTTCTCATATACAATGTACGAGTAACAACAAGCATGTAACATTGGCAAAAAAATTGCATTTTATGTTTTTCCTGTTATTCCCTTTTAATGTTTTTCGAATTTTTAGGGAAAACTGTTTTGAATTTATACCAGTACACAACTTTTTTTTATACATTTATTTTCATTGAAAACTGTAATTAACTAATGGATTTTATTTTAATTTAAATGAGATTAAAAAACCTGATTTTGAAAAAAAATATATCAAAAAAGCTCTTTGTATATATATTATATATATGGTTTTGTTCTATTGTATATAATAGATATCTTGAAACGATAACGCTTTGATATAATATACTAAGGTAGTGCAAACCTCGCAGGCGCTCCTCATATGCATATTTTTGCTGCTTTATCTCCAATTGAGCAGTCAAGGGCGTCCACTAGACCAGATGATCTGGCTCTATTATGGGGGGTTCTCCGAAGCAAACACGTCTTTCTCTAGGTATGGTCTACCTCACGGGACCATCTGACTCTATTGGAGGCTATTGTTTTCAGTCTTTCTCTAGGTATGGTCTACCTCACGGCACCATCTGACTCTATTGGAGGCTCACCAAGCAAATACGTCGACCTCTAGGTATGACTGGAAAGTAACGAAATTTCATTGATAGCTTCTCCGGTTTGACCACACCATTATTAAGGTAGTGCAAACCTCGCAGACGCTCCTCGTATGCATATTTTTGCAACTAGACTAGACCATCCGGCTCTATTATGGAAGCTATACTATTTTTTAGCTCTCCGAAGCAAACGCGTCGTTCTCTAGATATGGTCTACTTCACTGGACAGATCACCACAAGCAAACACGCCCTCTTCTAGGTATGGCTGGATAGTATCGACGTTTCATTGATAAATTTTCTACTTTCAGCGCACCAATCAAATATTAATTAAGTTTAAACCTTGCAGATGCTCTTCATATGCTTATTGTTTCCCTTTATCTCTAATTTAGAAGCGTATGGCCTCCACTTTACTGAACGATGTGACTCTATTGGGGACTATTGTTGTCAGCGCTCCCCAGACAAACACGTCGACTTCTAGTTATGGCTGAATCGAATCGTCATATTCACATTGTTTCCCTTTATCTCTAATTAAAAAACGTATGCCGTCCACTTGACTGTATCTTCTGACTCTATTAGAGGTCTTCTAGGTCTGGCTGGACAGTATCGATGATTTATTGATAAATTTTCCGTTCTAATCGCACCAATCAAATATTAAGGTAGTACAAACTTCACAAACGCACATGTTCCCCCCTTTAATTCCAATTTGGGAGCTTATATATTGGCTCTATTGGCATAGCTATTGTTTTCAACTCTTTCCAAGCAAACACGCCATCTTCAACATATGGCTTTCTAGTATTGACAATTTTTCCGCTTTGAGCTCACAAATCAAATATTTAGTTAGTGCAAACCTCGCAGATGCTCCTCATATGGGTATGGCATCTATACTAGACTGGACCATCTGACTATATAGCGGGCTATTGTTTTTAGCTCTATATCCAAGCAAACAAATCATCTTCTAGATATGGCTGGATAGTATCGACAGTTCATTGATAATTTTTCCGTTTTGACCGCACCAACCAAATATCAAGATAGTGCAAATTTCGCAGATGCTTCACATATGCATCCACCCTTTTCCCCGGTGATCTCCAATTTAAGAAGGTTAGACGTTCACTAGACTGGATGTCATCTTTCTAGGTATGTCTATAGATATAGTATCGACAGCTCATTGATAATTTTTCCGCTTTGACCGCAACAATCACAGATTGTTTGGCAAAGGGAAGATTTAATTGGACATATGACGCTCAAAGTTATTGAAATTGAAAGCTCAAAATTTTTTTTGTCGTCCGCACCCATTTCATGTCAACCAAAATTATTCGTTTTTTCATTAGCTGTGACGCAAGTACTTGTGGAGTTAGCGTGGTATATCAAATAGACGATGAAGGATATGAACGTCCTTTGATGTTTATGTCACAAAAAACTACACTAAATGGTTAATGGATCATCGTGATTGAAGTGGTTGACTTGCTTGATGGGGTCTAAAACTTCAGGGTGAAAAATTTGACATATTGAGCAGAAGGAGAACTCTTGATATGCTCTCTATAGGATATACTGTTATGAAAATACTTTGAAGAGGACGAGTGTCGCTCTTGACCCTCGCAAATATCAATCATTAGCCGATCTGTCTCTATGAAAATTGTGGGTTGCTCTACGTAACATGATCCTAAAGACTGATCATGATATATATCGAAGAATTGTGATATCTGAAATACAACAAAAAGTCCCAATTTTAATATTAAACCACTAATGGGCTTGGTTGAATATCATTGGCAAAGCACATATATGCTGATCAAAACTGGGACCTTATCCTACATCTTCTTAAGTAAATCCAGTGATTATTATCGTGCTCGATCATTTTACCTAATTCGAAGCAGACATAACGTAAAGCCGAGCCAGTGTATACTCTCTGTTCAAAACTTGAGCTGACAACATTTTAAGACCAAGATTTTCAAGGCTACAGGTTAAGAAAGTAAAACTATTGCTGGCATTATAACCATTGTGATGGCATCGTGAACTTCACCCAGTAAGCTTATGAATAATTTGGATGCTTTCACTGAAGTAAAGTTTTTTAAGTTTTCCGCCTCAGTGGTTTGACAAACGAAATATTGTTGGCAAGTGAAGCTTATTTGACGGTATTACATTCACGCTTGTCGTTCTGTTTCCGATTCTATTGAATTGACAGTGGATTACCCTTTCTAGATACGTTCATGGGCAGATTTTGTAGGCACATGTACATGAGGTAGTATAAGTGATTATCACATATTCTGATGTAGTGAGCTCATCTAAGGGAAGATCATTATAAGCACTGCAGTCACCGACAATGATTTCTTTGTCTGCTTAAAGTTACTATCCTTTCAGCATTTCCTCTGGAAAATATTAATTAAAATATTTGATCGATGATTGAAAAGAACTCGCCAGAAGTACCTCATTTTGGCACATATTTATACAGTCATGACAACGGGCCTGATTAAAACTCTTTGCAGTTTGACTAAATCCAGTGATAAGATAAGATCGAAACTTAAACCTCGATGGTGTTGAAAGACGGGACTGAATATTGCAACTGAATGATTGCCGAAAGTCTCACTCATACACTCAGACCACTGATCTCACTTTTTGTTATTCATTTATATTTAACCATTTGGAACTTCTGATGAAGTGAATAATAAGATACAATACCATTGTCAAACTCAGAAAGTCAGTTCATCACGTAGATGCCAAAATACAAATGCCTTCTGTTATCCTAGTGATATGGACAGAACGAGGAGAGAAAGTGAGTCCGTGTTCTCCTCTTTTACGTCTTTCCAGTTTCGGACTTACGATTCCATCGATGATGACTATTCCAGAATCGAATTGAAAAACATTATTGAATCAACCAACACAAGATTATCTTGCCTTCTCGACGGTGGATTTTCCCTCCTGATTGTTGGTATCTGAGGTGTTGTACTGCTGAATCGTGATATTGAAAATTTTTGAGATCGTATCAGAAGGTTTCGATCTGCGGGTTACCAGTGAAGAACGCGTCACTCTCACCACTGTCACGTACAGTTCAATATCACAAGCTCTTCACCGGGAACCCCAACGTGACCCCAACGTGAAAATTTCTGTTTTAGCAATAAAATGTCAACAATTTCTTAGTTGAGGTATTTTTATGGATATAGAGAATTGAGATAACAGATATTTTTGCAATCGACACTATTTGTCCCATTGTTATGGGCATATGCTCAATGGAGAAAATCGAACTCGAGACACGAATCTCTTTTATATATTGCGCTAAACGTCTACATCTCACCATGTATATATAGGACTATATACCGTTTATATACAATAAACCAAACGAACATGCATGTTGGCTCGTGTACGGTCACTGAATAATTTCAATTTTCCTAAACATAAAACTTAAAAGCATTAGATTCTGACAATTTTTATATTTATGATACAAAATGGTTCTGCAAAATGCTCAAACTTAAGAATTGAAATTACTCAAAAAAGCATTAAGGAAATTTTTATATAAGCACTTAAGCAAAAGCACTTCCGATATCTACCAGAAACACGAAAATCATATCCGGTTTGAAACTTTCTACTATATACATACGTGTATGTACAGGAAAATAGGAATGTATGGATATCGATGTTCATGCAAACAGTACACACATGTACATTACAACGAGCAAAAAAAACCAAACCACAAATGTACAAAAAGGAAAATGGATTCCCACATAAAGTTTACGAAATTAAATAAATCATTTAATTTACTTAAAAGCACGTACATATAATGTATATGATACGCTATTCATCTTCGATTCAATGAATATTAATCTTAACTTTTTAAACCATCATATAAGTATTGTAAATATATGCTTCAAGAATATTTTAAACACTTAATAACAATAACAATAGTATAATCATATAACTGTTCTCTTGCTCCTCTTTTATTTCCAAAAGTCGTTAAGGACGAAACAATGAAGATAATATCCCAAATTGAATATATATGATACAATGAAAATTAATAAACACTTCCTTTGGGAAATAGGAAATTGTAAAATAGTAGAGCTTCCCAAAACAACAAAACTAAACGAAATTGTTTATTTGGTTATGCAGAATACTCGTAGTTATATAAAGTTTATTATTCAAGAGGATAAGATTTGGAATAGTTTTCAACACCCCCAGTGTTGTGAGTTATATTGTATATTATAATACGGGGTAGGGTAAGAGTCCCGCTACCATTATGACTTAAAGTAGTTTGGTTTTCATAAAAAGTTTATTTGGTCTTTTTTTCCCCTTATGATTGGAAAATTAAATCGGCTAATTGGTGACCGCGATTCACTATGCAACATTCGGCTCTTTTTAAGGCATTTTTCATGACATCCTGCAACATCTCAGGCTGAATTTCTTCAATTTCGTGACGAATACTGTCTTTAAGGTGTTGAAACGTTTGGGGCTTATTCACATAAAATTTTGATTTCAAAAACCTCATAAGAAAAAATCTGGTGCTATTAAATACGAAGGCTGTCCATACTAAATCGAAATTAGTCTTCGAGGGAAGACCTCATTCGATACTTGATTTGTTGAACGGACTGTGTGTGATGTGGCCCCATTACTAATATCAGTGGTCATAATTGCAGTGTCATCAGCAAAAGTCCCTATTCTGGCTTCTGCTATATTTGGTAAATCAGTTGTATACAGAAGGTATAACACAGACTCCTGCCAATATTTTCTTTAGTTTTGAGTACTCCTCTTCTTGTTTCACTCGAAAATAGCGGTCATTTATGTATGACTTAAGCATTTCAAAATATTGTTTTGGTAGATCTCGTTGAAGCTTAAATTCCAGACCACGATGCCAAACCTTATCAAATGCTTGGGCTACGTCTAGGAATACTGCTGAACATACCTTCTTCTCTTCCAACGCCTCTTCAATCGTATCAGTCCTATGTACCTCTTCTATTGTTGAGTGGCCTTCTCGAAACCCGAATTGATGTGGTGGTATAGGTTTTCTATTCTCTATAATTGGCCTAAGTCTCTTCAGAAACAATCTTTCGAAAATTTTTGACGATCATTTAACGGTTTATAACAGGGATCATTATGATTTCTGCTACTTTCCACTGTCTCGGAACATAACTTTGTCTAAAGACAGCATTGATTATGTGCTGTAGCTTCCGTAGTGCTTTTTCTAATAGTGCTTTGATTAGTTTTTCTGTTATCAGGTCGTATCCAGGAGCTTTTTTATCTTTAAGTTGTTTTACTTCTTCTTTGATTTTTTCACAATGACTGGTAGGAGAAGTACTTCGTCTATTTTGTTGACCGGTGTTAAATATTCATTCTCTATCTGGCCAGTTGGTGGGTTGAAGGTAATTTCTAGGTGTTCGACAAACAGATCAGCTTTTTTTATCGTTGCGAGTCCAGGTTCCATCAACTTTTTTTATGGGTGGCACTTGCAGTTTAGGTTTTTTCAGTCTTTTAGTGGCCTTCCACAACGAATAGTCCGTGTCAGATTTACCTGTCAGGTTACTTAGAAAGCTAGCTACTGACTCATTCTTGATCTCTTTATTAAGAAGTTAAAGTTTGTTGCACAGATTATTAAGGATTGTTTTATCTTCAGGAGCTCTAGTCTCTGCCAAGTCTTGCGAGCTTGTCTTTTTTCGTTAACCAAGTGTCTCATTTCAACTGGGTAGCTTATACTTTTCTGTAATATACCTTGCTTTTAATGTACTTGTCTGTTTACTTTCAATGAGATAAAACCAGCTCTTCTTCTATCATATAATCGTTTGAAATCGGCACCTGTAGATTGAAGCTTTCTTCGACTAGCTGGCGTAAGTATTCTCAGTTTCTTTTGTTATTTGTTAGTCTTGGAGGGCTTGCTTTCCTTATTGCCGTGGAATTTATTTTCATTAAGACTGTAGAGTGATCCGATGACAGTCCTTCTCCATTTTCTACTACTAAGTAATTTTCGGAGATACCTCTTGATATATAGAAGTCCAGAAGATCAGGAATTTTATTTAAGTTCGTAGGACAGTAGGTTGGCTTTCTACTGGAGTGGAACTCACATTTTAATGTTCTGCCTGCTTCAAATAGCTCTCTTCCTTTGGAAGTAGTTCGATTTGGTCCCCAAAATATGTTTTTTGCATTAAAGTCGCCTCCAATAATGAAATTGTTACCAAGCGATTCAAAAAGTTTGATGTAGTCTTCCTTTTTTGGGTTATATCTGGGTGGACAGTAGACTGCTGATAAAGTGTAGCTCTTGACAGGTGATGTTATATAGGACAGGTGATGTTTTTAAAAATTATACAGAATTAGATGAAAACGAAGATTTACTTATTGATGAGGTTAATCCAATTATTGTTGAACTCTTAAACCCTGCTGTTCAAAAACCGGCATATGAAGACTATACAACGGACGAAGATACTACAACTCACGGCACAGATGAAGTAGACGACCTAATCGGGCATAAAATATATCTTCACGAACCGGAAGTAACTATTGCCTATAACGTAATGATCGTGCCGGAATCCATCACAACAAAACCAGTACTAGTTCCAGAAGTTATGTCAACTACATGTATGGAATATTCAACTATCGACTAGCGAAAGGGGAGAAACGAAATTTTGAGATCGATCCGTATGATTTTAGCACCGAAATTTTCGATGACTTCGTAACAACTAGCTATGATACCGATCGCAAACGTGTTGAACAACAATCAATTATCGAAATCGAAAAAATCTTGAATCCAGAAGTTAAAAACGAATTCATCAAGGATATTGTGATGGATAAAAGTCCTGATTTGCTTTCGGACTTTCAAAAACCGGACGAATCAAATATTGCTAATCGGGGGCCACCTGTCGATGAGACTACCGATAATATTGATGTTGAAAAATTTATTTTTGATAAAATTAATCGAGATGGTAAATCGGTAGCCGAGTACGAGAAAGAAATTATCGACAATAATTTATATTCGAATCCAATACTAAATTCACAAATAAATCACGTAACGGTTGAATCGAAACACGAAGACAAAACGATTAGCGAGATAGAAAAAATTAATAACCCGGAGATACAAAACGAATTTATTAAAGATATTCCTCATAGTTCGGAACATATGGTCGAAAATCCTGCTATTGAAAGTTATAAAAGTTGTGGACAATACTGACGGGGATATTGAAACTCATGTGACTGAACGAAATATCGAAGAGACTGGTCGGCGTATTCATGACGAAAATAAGGTTGAGACAGTCGATAACGTCGATCTTCATCGAGTTACACATGAAAATGTACATATTGAACTGTCGAATGATACGCATATCGAAGATTGCACCAAAGTCGAGATCGAAACGGACGATTTGAAACGTGTTGAAGTACAGAATGTGAAACATAAAAAGGATGAAATCGATCAACATACCGAGAAAAAAATCGAACATATTACGATCGATAAACCCGGTTTTCATATAGAGAATCATGAAACGATTGAAACTCAAAAATCAAAGAATGGAAGTGTAATAGATACAGAAGAAATTTTTACAAAAGATTTGGATAATGTGCATGTGGTGGAAAAAGTAAGGATCCACGAGGATAATAAGAAAGTGTACGAACAACTTCAGAAAAAGGAGGAAGAAATTAAGAAGAATAAAATTAAAATCGATGAGCTTAAAAAAGAAATCGACATCCTGAAAGAGGATATACAGCGTCCGAATGAACTGATTGCACATGAAGCCGAAATATTAAAGAAAAAAGGATATCTTCCTAAGAAACTTGAACTTATTGCTGATTATTTAAACTACCGTGAACATCAGCTATATGGAGATACGTAGGAATATGGATTGAAACGTTACTTGCAGCGATTAACAAAAGAGCGCCAACTTGACATTATAAAACTTAAAAAGGAAAAACTCAAAAAACATTTGGTGGAAGATTTTAAAGAGTTCATGAGTGCTGAAGAAAAATTTGGAATTCAATTGGACGATGAAATTGAAAAATCTGTCGAGAAATTTGACGAGGAGTCACAATCGTCGAGTTTAACTAGTTCAAAATCTAAAAGTGTTTCGTCTGATTCGAAAGAAGACAGCGAAGAACGAACATGGAATAATTTTATTAGTCAGGCGAGACAAGCGGCCGAATTACAAGTACAACGACGTGATGAAGGGGTTATATTCCTGCAACGTGTTCTAAATGACGACAGTACACCAGAAATACATTTAGACATCAATCTACCGGCTTTTGTTTCGACCACACCGGTTCCAATACTTTTTCCAGATATTGATAAAGAATCGCAAATAATACTACTCGAAACTCTAGTTTGACTACCTATTGTTGAAAGTAAAAAGGATTTATATTATTTACTACTAACAACAGAACCTCCGACAACGACCGAAGTAGTGCCTATCACTGAAGAAATTGAGCTCGAAAAAATCGTTGATCATCAAAGCCATACCGTCAAAGTTATCGATAAACGAGTTCTACTTCACAATAGTGATAGTCAGTTAGAAATTGATGAAACTATTCAGACAAAAACTGGCGACACTCAAATCGAGATACATAATAAACGAATTCAAAAAATTGATGGAAAAACCAAATCGCGTATAATTGAAATGCTGATGCCAAAGCTACGTGAAAAGTCGGTAAACAATACTTGCATATAGCTTCTTCCTCTATTTTAAGTTCTTTTTGATGTTTAATATTTTTCTTGATGAAGATTGCTGTTCCGCCTCCAGCTCTTTCTGCTGGGTGAAGAGCCTGATAGCACTGGTATCCACGAATTTTGAAATACGAGATTCTAGTAGAGTGACTTTCTGAGATTAGGCATATGTCAATGTTTTTTGTGTTTAAAAATACTTCTAATTCTGAAATGCGTTGCGCAAGACCATTTGCATTCCACAGGTAGCAATTCTTAAATAGTGTGTGATTAGAATTAAGGTAGTTAATAACTTTTGTAGTTTTACCTGTCGCTTCTGTATTTTTTTTAGTTTGGTTCATCGATGTTTTTTCCAATGTTCCTAGTCTTTTTTCTTGTTGATGTAAATTACTAAATAGGTACAAGATTCAGTCGTAACATTAAAACAAAAACATCCTAACCTACACATGGAGTGTATAATCTTATAATACCTACGAGTATATCAACTACTCAAAATATTCTCATATAATATTATAATCAAATTGAATTTCTTATTTTTTTTGTTATAAAACGATTTAACCTAATCAGTATATGGTACACATATTTTATTTTATTTTTTTTTAACAAATTCCTTTTAAAAGGAATCTACTTTATTTAATAATAAAAGAAGAAAATGTTGTTGTTTCCCTCATAAATTTCTTTCATTAAAAAACATAATACTTCATCTTTTATGTAACCCACAATACAACATAATAAAAGGATTATTACAACCAAAAACAAAACAACATAAAAAAAAATTCAATTTTCCAGTACCAACAAAAAAAAAAGTTTGAAAATCGAGAAAAATAACAAATATTTCCATATATAAACAAAAGCAATATTTTCCAACAATAAAACAATATAACAACAAAATCTTTTTTTTTTTTTTAAATAAATAAATAAAATAAAAATAACTCATAAAAATTCATCCCTTAGTTTATTGGATTTTAAACAAGTAATAAAAATATGACAAATAAGCTAGAAAATAAATTTTGGAGGGCGAGAGGGTGTTGTGGATGGTGGAAAAATCCCGGCCACCTCTCTCGTTTGGATTTATAAAAAAAAAATTTTTTTTGTTGTTTTAATAAAGTTGAAATTATGACAGCAACATCTGGGCTGTTGTTTTGAAAATTAACAAAACACAATCATAATTATGTATATACAGGGTTAAGGATTCGTTTAATTATTATCATTATTAATTTTAAAATTAGCACACACCCTTAAAAAAATCTTGGGTTAAAAATTTGGTTAAGGGTTATACGATAAACAATAGCCAAAAGATTATTAGATTACTTAAGCTTTTGGTGACCCCATAATGATATTCTTTACTCCAGTCATTCGGGTATTGATTTATGCTTGTATATACTTTTTTTTTTTTATTATTATATTTTATATTAAGACTGAGTCTTGTACCCATTTAGTAATTTATATTGCATAATATGTATTTCATTAGTCGGAGTAATCACATGATTATTCCTAGTTTCGCCTAACTCCTCTTCAGATTTTTCACCACAGTAGGTCTACTGACCTCCCGGTCGCGATAAGTCCAGCGGTTTGGTTCTTTGCAGTCTTCTTGTTGGAGTGGTAGCCAGTATATAGCGTATGTCCAGATTTTCATGCTGGTTTTGTTGCATGATAATAAATTTCATCCACGAAAAGCTCGATCTTTAGATCTCGATGGAAGTTGTCGTTTCGGATGTACCACGGTGCATTGACGATGCATCGCAGGATCTTATTTTAAGTTGTTTGTTTGATTTTGATATTTGATTTTTTGGCACAACCCCAGAAATGTTTAGTTCATCTATTTTCTTTTTTAAGTGTTCCTTCCATCTAAGTTTAGCATCTAAAGTCATTCCGAGATATTTGGCAGTGTTTGTATGCGGTACTATTATCGAGTTTATCATAATTGGTATATGATTAACTTTTAGATTTGTAAAGTTCACTTGGATTGATTTTGCCACATTTAATTTAATTCGCCATTTCTTTGTCCAATTACATATTAGATAGTAGCCCTCTGTAATTTACTAGTAGAGTCCTTGATGTTATTTGCTGTTGCAAGTATTGTCATCGACGAAAGTCACCTATGTTGCTTCTGTAGTTGGTTTATCTTTTGTATATAGGACATTAATGATTGGTCCAAGAACACTCCTTTGTGGTACTCCTGCTGTTATTCTTTTTAATTGGGAGTATTCATTATCATATCTGACTCGAAAGTGCCTATGTTTGATTATATGTATGTATGATTTTAAAATTTGAAAAAATTAAATGAATGTTCAAAAATTGTAGAATGTTTTTCCCTAAATCCAAACTGATGTGTGGAGATGAGATTTCTTTCATCGATAATTGGTTTTAATCTTTAAGAAGAACCTTTTCAAATAGTTTCGATAATGTTGGTAGCAAAGAAATTGGCCTATATGAAGCTTTATCATTCGGAGGTTTGTTCGGCTTAAGTATCATAATTACTTCTGCAACTTTCCATTGTGTTCTCACATATCTCAGTCGAAATGCTGCATTAATTATATGAACTAGTTTCCACAATGCTTTCTCTGGTAACGCTTTTACTATCTGACCCGTTATAAGATCATACCCTGGAGCCTTATGCACATTCAAATTATTCTTGATTTTCCATTTAATTTCTTTCAATGTTACAGGTGTAACTTTTATTACAACCTGTTTATATATCGAAGTAATATTTTCCTCGTCTCTTTGTTTGGGGTAAGGCTGCAATGTTTCTTCAAGGTGATTTGTAAATAAATCTGCTTTTTGTTTAGAATTTCGAGCCCAATTTTCTTTGTTTTTAATTGGAGGAACTTGAAGTTTGGGCCTAAAGTTTTCAGTTACTTTCCATAATGAATAATCAGTTCCTTTTTGGCCAGTTAGAGTGCTAAGGTTTTTATTTACTGACTGTCTTTTAATAGATATTTTGATTTGTTACACAAATGGTTAAATACCTTCTTTTTTTCGGATTTCGATTTTGATTTTATTTTTAAGAAGTTCTCTCACTTCTTCTGGATAGCTATACCCTTGCGCGTCATTTCCTAGCTATAATTTGGAGTACTTTCCCACGCAGCACTTTGGATATCATGGATGAACTTATCTAGTTCGTCTTCTATTTGGACTGGTCCCTGATTGGGGTCTGCAGACTAATTCTTTCTGTTAACAGTGTTTGAAAGAAATCCCAATTGGTTTTGTAGTTCGTTAATTTCGCGTTGCTATCTTTCATAATCATTGTTTGGCTAAGTATCATAATGACTGGTGAATGATCTGATGAAAAACTTTCACTGTTCTCTATATGGATATAATTATCTGAAATTCCTCTCAATAGGTTGGTGCACTGCCTGAATGAAACTCGTAGTTTAGTTATGATTGCCTGCTGCGAACAGTTATTTTCCTTTAATGTCTATAGTGTTTTGAATAGATCATTAAAATCTATTTGTTTGAGATTTTGTATCTTGGGGGGCCATATATTACTGAGTTTGGTTTTAGAACTGTCTAATTGTATTTTGATTGTTGTGACTTGCATGGAAATCTTTTCGACTTTAAGTTCTTCGAAATGTTTTATATGATCTTTTTGAAGGATAGCTGATCCACCTCTAGCATTGTTCTCTGGATGTAATGCATGGTAGCAGTTAAATCCTTTTATTTTACAGAATGAAGTTTTGGTAATGTGGGTTTCTGATATAAGACATATATCTACAGGGTGTCCGCCGGGACGGTATACTACTTTGTTTGTGTATAATTTTTGATTAAATGAAAGAGAATGGATCTTATATTGATAAATGTTTTATTTGTCGGCAATTATGTATGGAATACAATATCAGATAAATGTCCGCCTCTGTAAGTCTCACAAATTCGAGTCCTTTTGAGTACATTTTTCATTACATTCTCACACATTTCACGCGGTATTTCATTAATTTCCTCACGAATATTTTGTTTGTGTTGCTCAAGCGTTTCTGGTTTGTTTGCATAAGCCTTGCTTTTCAGATATCACCACAAAAAGAAGTCCGGAGCAGTCAAATCAGGCGACCGTGGAGGCCAATCAACATCACCATTTTTTAAAGTAACTTGTAGTGGAAAGAGGTCTCGCAGTAATTCCATTGAAATCCTGACTGTATGCGATGTGGCACCGTCTTGTTGATACCACATGTTAATCAAGCCCATAGCATGCAGTTGTGGCGTTAAAAAGTTTTGAAAGAACGGTTACCGTTACGCCGTTTTCAATTTCAAAGAAGTAAGGTCTAATGATTCCTCCTGACCAAATTGCATACGAGAATGTCACTTTTAATGGATGTAAAGGTCCATGGATGTTATTGCCCAGAACCGACTATTCTGTTTATTCACATATTCATTCAAATGAAAATGTGCCCCGTTACTCATTATGATTTTTTCATGAAAATCGGGGTTGTCATGGGCGAGCTGTAACATCCTATGGGCACTTGTACGGCGGCGTAAATGGTCTTGTGGAAGAAGCTCTTGTGTCAACTGAATCTCAAATGGAAACAAATGCAAATCCTTGTGCAAAATTATAGCCAAACTTATTCTTTGAAGACCAAGTTCCTGAGCACGGCGTCGAATTCAGGTTGATGGATTGTTTTGAACACTTTCTTGAGCAGCAGTAATGTTTTCAGCCGATCTCGCAGTACGTTGTGGCCTATCACCTACAGGCCCTCTTTCTTCGAAATCATTCACTACACGATAAATAGTGCGTTTTGTTGGCACGTTGTTTCTCCCAAAAATTTCACGTAAATTTCTCATCGCCACCGTTTCCTGCATGTTTCCCTGCACATTTAACACAATTTGCTTCACGGTGACAGTACTTTTGTGTATGATTATAATCTTGGCAGTTTTTACATTGAGGTATTAGTCGAGTGATCTCCTCGGTGTTTCTATTTTAACCCTGAGGTTGAGGATCGCCTTAATATTATAAATATTTTCTATTTGTTCTTGGTTATCGAAGGTTGTATATATGTAAAGATGGGCCCTGTGGGTGTGGGCATCCATGTTTCGTAAATATTACAAACAAACATATAAGACCTACTTTGGATAATCCGATGGGTTCTATACCTTATCGGTCGCCAACAAAGTTCGTAGACAGTGACCATTATCTGGTACAAAGCTACGATACAAAGAGGACATAGGGAATTATACAACGCGATTCTCCTGTGAAGGTCTGATAAATGAAGAAACGCAACGAACATATTAAGATCATGTCAGCAATAGCATTTTGTGAACTAATTGTCAACTTGAAGAAGTGAACAGTGTCTGGAAAGTATTGAAAACCTCGGTTGTCGATGCAACCCAGCACATTCTCGGTATAGTGACAATTACGCCCAAAAATGATTGGTTTGTGGAGGAGTGTCGTCTTGCAGTTGAGCAACAAAATATAGCCAATATAATGAAGTGCAGGCTCGGTTTAGAATTGCCTAAAGAAATAATGTTTCTTGCTAGGAGGACAGCTAAACGCGCATTTCTATAGACAAAGGAAGCATGAATGGTGGCAGGCTAAAATCTTAAGAGTACAACAACTCAGCAAGGAGCGGAATTCGCGTGGTTTCTTTAAAGGAATCACCTAACTGCACCATACCTTAAGATCTCTGTCAACTGCCATTCGGAACCTGAATGGAAACCTATGTGTTTCTGTTGATGCGGTACTCAATCAATTTCAATATACCATCAATTTCCGTTGAAGTATAAAATGCACAAGTTTAAGGCAGCTATCAACCTTTACTTGAAGGATCGCGCGTTGGGTGCAGGAGCTCTGACAGTTACAAGGAGCTAGGTCAGTCTAAAAGTCCGCCCTGCACCCAACTAAAACATAACGTACAAAAAAAAAAAATTACAGACCGCAGAGATGTTAATTGAGGATAGATCTTATGAGGAATTCACAATGGCCATGCAGGGATTAAAGAAAAATCGTTCACCAGTAGTTGATTGCATTAATTCAGAGCTCTTGATATTCGGAGGGCCAACTTTGTGGAACTTACCAAGGATGATTCCGTCCAATTTGACTTTTTGTATGCGTTTCTTTATTTCTTCCTCTGTCTTCACCCGGTTTCGCTATTGTGCTATATAACCAAGGTATAAATTCAATTACATCTTCGGTTACATCGATCGGTGTGGTTATATTTGTGTTGAGTGTTATCGTTTTGATTTTTCCGATGTTTATCTAGAGACCAACTTCGCTAGCTAAATCTAAAGCCAAAATGTTGAGCATGGTGACAGTATAACACTTATCGATTCTGTCTAACGTTCACTCTGACCGCTTCAATCAGTTCATTGGAACGTCTTGGTCGTTGATGAACAGCATGTTGACGGTCCCTCACTGTCCCGTACTCTATTCTCGATATTTTCGAAAATATGCAAGCATAGAACGTCCACCATACAGGATCATCTGACTCTATATTGAGAGCTATCGTTTTTACCTCTTCCCTTGTTTTCGTTTCTTTTCCAGGTTAATTACTGGCCTTTCAATAATATTCGGGGTTTTTTCTCAATGTGTGACTGATTCGTCTCCACTTTTGGTTGTTTAAAGCATGTTATTATTTTTACTAATTTTTGTGTGATCTCATAATTAAGTGTTACAGAGAGAACAAACTCTGTTCTCAAAAATTCCGAAAGCTTCATAAACAGCTAAATTTTAAATGGAGAATAGTCAGCTCAACAGTATAGAAGTATTATCTCAGAAAGTTAAATTTAGGCTTAACTCGAGGTCCTCGATAATTTTAGGCCACTCTGGATTGCATATATAATTTTGGCCAAAACATCAGAAAAGCATTGAGGATTTTCTTGTATTTTCCACGTCAATAATTCAAGGCTGCATAATATAACCACTCTGTACATAATCTAACCAAAATTTGTCCAGTATTTGGTTAAATTTGTGTGAACAAACACTACCGTTTACGGTCCCTTGACATTTCGTAACGTTTCGAGTTCAAAACCAAATATCTGATCTCTGGTTTCGGAACCAAGACGCAATTGATTTCAATAGTAACCACACGATTAAAGATTCAAGTATCTTGGATCTCCCATTTTTTTCGGTTTTTACAGGCCATTTTGGCCCCTACCGTGTCCACGATCTGACTCAAATGGTTTCGATCACAAGCCAGATCTTCATACTGTTGCAAGCAGTTGGAAGATGCCAGATCGCTCTCTACGCCGTGGAGCCATCGTCGCCAACAGCGACATCTTCGCCTACCGAAAGGCGTCTCTCCCTTTAAAGATCGCTGTATCTCGTTTCGGATCAGCACACAGAACGTGACCGAACCAGCGTCTTCGCTGTCCTTTGATTTCATGCAACAATATCAGGAATTTGCATTAAATTCCTGATCTCGTGATTGAATAGAACTCGTTATGTGCCATTATCGTCGCGTTTTGGGCCATATATTTGATCTCCTATTACTCACGATAATAGTGTGGGAGAGGATATTAAGAATCAGCTTGCCGCTGGCAATCGGGCTGTTTATCCTCTAGGTCCACTTCTGAAATCAAAATATCTTTAAAATAAGAAAATTTGTTATACATAGGAACAATCTCAAACCAAGTTTCAACGTTACATGACGGATTTTACACGATCATATGCTGACAATTTCTATACATAGCAAATCATAAAATCATTCGCATATGCTTATATGTTTACATAAACTAACAGGTATACTATACCTAATCTAGATTTGATTATAATTCTTTCTTCGATGTAGACACGAATATATGTACATACATCATCTACCAAGTAAGAGGGGTAGAGAAAGCGAACAAAATCAGATTAAAAAATAACGAAAAACATAAGAAGTTAGCATTTTTTGCAGCACCCATGTATTAAATATTAATCTCAAACGAAACGCTAACAATTCGGATGTAGCTTTTTTATTTTTTTTTTTTTTTGGAAAAATGAAAACTCTAAAGTTTTATAGTTATGAAAAGTTTTATTTTTATATTTTTTTAATTTTCCATCTATAAATTTCTTGTAACAAAAGCACAAAAAAAATACTTTACATTTTTTTTTTTGGTAAAAGTTAAGAATTAAAGTACGAAAAACAAAGTAAAAGTTTTCTCATATAAAGAAATCAATACACAATTTTTTCATCTTAAGGTGTTTTGCGATATACAAATTACTTTTCTTTTCAATTTGTTTGATTAAGATTTATTTTTTTTTAAATTAATTTAAATTGGAAAAACATTATTTTCATCTATATAGTTTTGACATTTTTATTGGTTCTCTCGAAAGTGGAAGTCAATTGTTTTTCCACCCCGATCGCCGTGTTAAAAGCCACTGATCTGAGTTTGAACCCCAAATAACGATTGAGATGTATTGAAGGGCAGAAGCCAAAGGTTTACTCACTTTTCATTTTTGAGTACTTTATCGACTAACATTGAGCCATATGCAATGTGCGTATGTGATTTATAGACATTGGAAAAACTTCAAACGGTTTGTTACGATCTATCGTCTAAATAAATGCTTAAACGACCTTTTATAATAAACTACTTCATACCACCACCATACAGATATAAGAAAATCAGATTCGAATCCAGATTCCGTCCAGATTGAACGCACCAAACCCCAAGATCATACCATTCTTTGAACATCAAATCAGTGCAACTGTGGGAGCTGCAATGTTACACTATCTCACAGGCAAGACCTATTTTCACTTGGCCTAAAGCAAACTAAAATTTTCTGAGGAGCCTCTCCTGAACGAACTTATAGATCTAAAAAGGCATTTTAACGTGGTATATAAGGCTAAGGACTTGTCTGTACCACTCACTCCTCTGGACAAACACTCTAACTTATTACCAAACCTAAGAAAATAACCGAGCGATTAAGATACTCAGTTTAACAGCAAGAAAGAATAAAATCATAGTGTGTTCACAATTATTTCAGCAAACGAGAGGCCAGAATACCCTGCGATAGGCAAGCAAAAACGCCACTGAATTAAAATCGATGAGAAATAAAGCGGATAAAAAGCTTAAGCTACCGTTATGACAATGAAACCGGAAACAATTCAATACAAATATATTGTAATATCGTCCAATAAGCACGCTTCCAAACATTAAGATTGTTTACGGACTATTTAGAACTTTTGGTTGCCACATGGCCGAAACCGTAATCTTGTTTTGGGCCATATATCACACGCATAATTCTTCTCTCGAATGTTAGAAGACGTTTTCTGCAGGTTGACCAATCTCATGTACAAGTGAAGCTTACACATTCGATTATCGACTGTTTGGAAGATCCTTTTTTACCTGTGGCCCAGTGAGAAATCTAATTCCAAGATTTCCGAGATCATTTTCATGGTCCCCACGGTTGATCATCCCTATGGTTGGCCTAAAAGCCAACGAGTTTCTTGGAGATCTACGAGCAACCAGCCGATACTTTTTCATGCATATGATAAGGCCATCAAACGCGCCTGGTTTTCTACGTGGCTGCATATGTCGTTCCACATGCCGATCGTTAATCTCGTGTTCAGGTTATTAAAAAGGGAAACATTGTTATTTTGGCGGTATCCGATTCTGTTTGTTTTGTTAACATTTTTCACATAAGACTTTTTTTTACGGATTTGGGTCGTCAGCCCAGCATTCCAACCAAATTAAGTCGCCCTCTACGACACGCTCGGGATACTGTGGTGGAATTCTATATGGATCTTATATTTCGTTCGATCTTACCTATTGTTTTATGTAAACGGCTGTAGGAATTGGCCCGGCATTTTCTGGGAATCCTGTGGTCTAGCGCTTGTTTCTACAGTCCAATCAATTAATTAATTTAACCTCATCACTGAGTTATTTCAGCTTTTAATCTCGTGACATTGATTGACGGCAACCTTGTTTGACTAAAACTGCTTCTCGCTTATTTTTCGTTGGCACTGAACCAACTGCTTATCTCTTTACATAGTGAAAAAAAACAATTAAACCCGTTGCCCTATCAAAACTTTAAAGCTGACGTGATTAGTCACTCCTACTTGTCGTATGGCGTAATACTTTGCAAGGGGGTTTACCCGAAGCTAAACAACTACGCGCTTTTTTTTCTTGATATTTATTTTTAATTTACAACATTTTTGACTATACACTTTATTTTGAGTTTGTAAGCTGAAAAAGAACAGATTGAGAATATTGGTTTCTTTACTTACTGGCCATGGCCGTTCCAAAAGTTATTTTCATTCCATGGGACTTGCCAGTGATTCCGTATGCGACCAATCTCTTGAGAATGTTGATGATATAGCTTCATCAGCAGTTGTCCGGCTTTCGACCGCATGAGATACCTTGTGATCAACTTGAGGACTATTTCTGTAAATCTAATATCTTATCTGCTCTGGTTCGAACTGCTCCAGTTTGCTAAGGATGCAGAGCGTGCCTATGTGCGCTTTGATGACATTTTTTTGGTTGTCCCGAAAGTGGAAGTCTATTGTTTATAGACCACCGAGCGCAATGGTAAAAGCTACTGATCTGAGTTTGAACCTCAAATAACAATTGAGATGTATGTGATTACGATCGGTGACGTGAATGACCATCTGAAGGACAAAAGCAATAGGTCGTCCACTTTCTATGTGAGTACTATATCGACCAACATTGAGCGATACGCAATGTGCTTATATGAGATTTATATATAAACATTGGAAAAAAACAGTTTGTTACGAGCTATCATCTAAATAAAAGCTTAAACGATTATTTATAATAAACTACTTCATACCACCACCATCCGGATATAATAAAATCAGATTCGAATTTGTCAAACACCATTAACATCATCATCCGATTTATCAAGGTGATCGTATAAAAGACACAAACTCACTGCAACTATGGAAGTTACAATGGTACATTATCTCATAGGCAACATCCGTCTTCACTTGGCCTAAAGCAAACTAAAATGTATGAAATGTCCTATCCTGAACGCCATAATACATCTAAATAAGATGGATACTATACGCTACGTCAAAAGTTCAAGATGGTTCGATGAGAAGAGCAAAAAGGAATTTTAATGAGTTATATAGAGCTAAGGACTTGTGTGTACCACTCCGCGAGACTGTATTGGCGGGGTGATGGTAAGATCTGTAATGCTAGAATAAGTTCATTTTTGTAGCTGGTAGAGACTTTTACTGCAACTCTATTGCCAGAATGGCTACTTTGATGATTTATGCGCCGATATATGGTTCCCAAACCAGTCTATCAACTCATCTGGAGTAATCGTACCACTACGTGCTTTGCTAATCAAAACATCAATTTGTTTGGTCAAGGTAACAAAGTTCAGTTCTGCCACATGCTGGACTACGGGACCCAACAAATTCCTATCTGGTAGCGATACAGTAAAGCCGATATTGGTCGGGTTTTTTTGATAATATGGTCATTAAAAACTACAGCGTTGAGCACTGGAAGCCTATAGACAAACCTAAGAAAATATTTTACTGCTTTATTTTTCCTTGCGATTGTAAACCGAGTGTGCTGGATGGTATCAAAAACCAAAGTTTTCAATACTTCAATATAAAATGGTAATTAAATCGCCAAATGCTATTGCTAACAAGATCTTGATATTTTCGTTGCGTTTCTTCATATATCAGACCTTCACATAGGAGAATCGCGTTGGATATATTCCTCTGTCCTCACTCCTCCCTAAGTTGAACGAAAATTTCCATCGCAGTTTTGCAATCTGTAGCATTCCACACGGTAGTGGCACAAAGAAATACACAAACACTCAATTCGGCAGATGGGAATGAGGCTACCTCTGGGATGGACTAATATGAGTAACGAGTGTTGAGTCTAATACTCAAGATTATTTTTATTCCATCCATTTAGTTTACATTCCTACTCCACTTTAATTGTAAACCGTTCCAGTAAGACTCACTGTTGTTCTGTCATTTTCGTTTTTGTCCTAAGATCGCCAAATTAATTGTATTCATTTATTACATGAACTCACCGACAACGAGAGTCTATTGGAACATAGATGGAGACACCGTCAAAAGTATACTATGGTATATAGATGGCAGCATGGCGAGGGAATTCCACCACGTCGATGGGAAATTTCGATGACGTGGAAAGATGAAAAAAAAGAAGCTGGGCATTCAAGAGGTGGACGTGGACAAGGAAACCGGAGATAAAAAAGAAGTCACCGTAAAAAAACAAATAAAAGAGAAATATTAAAGTTTTGGCGTAAGTTAGATGGCCTAACTTTAAATAAAAAAAAAAAATAATCATTAATTATAAGTATTGTTAAACATTATCTTAAATATAATATAAAAAAAAAAGATACTGTAATTATATTTTTGATTATTGTGCGTTTTGTTTGTGGTGTATGTTTCGGCATTCTTTTCTGTGCTTGATGAGTCACAGCTCGAGGTTCCCCTGTTATAAAAAAATAAACATTTTATTGCATCGAACTTGTTTTGTGAATCAAGTAAAAATTAACTGGAAGTGACAAAAAAAAATAATAAAAAAAAAAATTTTGAAAACTGTAAAAACGCAAGCTGGTGAAAATAATAAGCGAGTGATCCAAAAAAAAAGTGTCAACCAAGATGCACGCGTGATCGTTGGAGATAGGCGCGTGGTGAACGGTGATAAAAAGCACAGGAGTAGCGGTACCAGCGTTGCGGTGTGGCCGACGACACATGTGGATCACGACCAGCAAAGAAAACGGTGAGTCATCCTTTCTTCCACATTTTTTTTTTTGTATTTTCTTTTTATTTCATTTACAAATTTTCATTTGCTTCCCCCTCGTAAATTGGCATCTCAGCCTCATTGCATTGTATTGGTCGTCCTAGTGGTAGCTTTAATTTCCATACCAGGTAATCCCCCCTACCGAGTCAACCTGCTCATAGAGCTAAGCTGGGGACATTACGTGCCGGTAGACTGGCGCCCAATTTGTGTTTTTTTTACTTTTGTCTACCAAAGCTACCGCTATAGTGTGTGTGGCACGTTACAAATCACCAGATAATGGTCACTGTCAACGAACTTTGTTAAGGACCATTACGTACTCACGTCTTGGACAACCCAAGCACGCTCTTTAAAAATCAACACATGGTCAATTTGGCTTCGGGGTGTTTTAAGTGGATGTATCAATGTTTCCAAATTGATGTTTTTATGAGGAAAGAATGTACTTGCCACTTTGAGATCATGAGCAATCGCAAAGTACATCATTCGTTTCCCATTTTCGGTCTCGTGTCGGGAGTACGAACCTATATATTATTACATAAGTCGGTCTGATTTTGGCCACCTCTAGCATTAAAGTCACCAATTACCGCAATCTGACATCGTGCTCAGGTATAGAGCCCATCAGATTATCCAAATTATTGTAAAATTAATCTTAATCTTGGAACTGGCTACATCAGAGGGCGCATGTACACAGACAAATGACAGGTTGACTAATCTCATGTGCAAGCGAAGCTTCCACTACTTTACTTACTCCGACCATTGATTTCGCGTTCTGGTACTTAAGCGTGAGGTAATTTTGGTGGTATCCGTTTTTTTTGTTTGTTGATATTTTTTACATAAGAATTTTTTTTAACAATGTGGGTCGTCAGCCCAGCGTTCGAACCAAATTCCCCCGTTTGACAAGCTCTGGATACTGTGGTGGTGTTCTATTGTTACGGACCATCCTAGCGACAGCATGTTTTAATGCGGGTAGTTTCAACGGCTGGTTTTTCTGCCCTATATGCTACGCAATCACACCCCACACGTGCATAAAATCCCATACAACTATATGCCAATATATGATAAAATGTGTAGGTATATCCGAAAAGTATACCATTGATGATCTGGGAAACTATCCTCTTTATTGATTATATAGGTTATTCAATAATGTAATGGAAAAAACCCAGCCTGTTAATAAGAAATATTAACCTATTAGAATTTAATTCAATTGATCTCGTACTGGAGAGTACAATTTAGAGAATTTGGAAATCAACAAAACAACTTTACACATAATAAAACAAAAATATTCCTCACCAAATCTAAGGTTATCCAAATTGTGTGCAACTATTTTTATTTGATAATACAATTTTATGTTTGGATGCTTCACAGTTGACTCTTGAGTCGAAAAGAAAAATTATTTCTATTTTTAAGACATTTTTGAATATCTGCTATACACAACTTCCCCTACACTGCATCATAAAATAAAAACTAATCAGAAGCGCCATGCAAAAGAACAAAAATAATCGATTCTAGCTCTATTTGAATTTTGCGTTAACTGGAAGAACTAACTCTAGCTGCACAACTACAAACATAAGTTAATTAAGTGGAAAGTAAAATTACAAATCAAATTCATTTTACACATACATACATACATAGAACTTTTTCACAAATCGACTTTTTCATTCATTAACAATTTTAAATTGAATACAGAAACGAATATAAATGAAAATCTTTGTATATTTTATAATCGAAGAAAAAATAAAAATCATGAGCTCCTAGATATTTTAGTTTGCTGTCAATTTTTTTTTTTTTTTTTTTTCGGTTTTTACAGGCCATTATTGGCCCGTACCGTGTCAACAATCTGGCTCCAACAGTTTCGATCACGAGCCAGCTCTTCATACTGTTGCAAGCAACCAGAAGATGCCAGATCGCTCTCTACGCCGTGGAGCCATCGTCGCCGACAGCGACCTCTTCGCCTACCGAAAGGCGGTTCTCCCTTCAAAGATCGCTGTATCATTCGTTTCGGATCAGCACGCAGAACGTGACCGAGCCAGCGTATTCGCTGTCCTTTGATTTCACGCACGATATCAGGAATTTGCATTAAATTCCTGATCTCGTGATTGAAAAGAACTCGGTATGTGCCATCAACGTCGCGTTTTGGGCCATATATCACACGCATGATTCTTCTCTCGAATGTTAGAAGCCATCTTTCGTATTCATCCGTCAAGGTCCAACTCTCACATCCATACATGACAACGGGTCTGATCAACACTCTGTACAGCTTCAGCTTATCCGTATTTGCAAGATATTTTGATTTCAGCAGTGGACGTAGAGGATACAAAACCCGATTGCCAGCGGCAAGCCGAACCTTGATATCCTCTCCCACACTATTATCGTGAGTAATGAGAGATCCAAGATACTTGAATCTCATCACTCCTTCAAACGTGTGGTTTCCACTACTGAAATCACTTGCGTCTTGGTCTCTAAAACCCGAGATTAGATATTTGGTTTTGGACTCATTGATTTTGAGACCAACGGAAGCTGAACACTGTTCTAGTGGATCAAGTATCTCTTTCACTCCGTTGCCATTTAATCCAATCACACAGATATCATCTGCATGTGCAAGAAGTTGATTGGATTGTCGGAATAAGATATTGTCCTGAGGTGTTGCACTTTGACGAAGGATGTATTCCAACATGAGATTAAAAAGTATCGGGGACAGCGCATCTCCTTGTCGAACACCAGAAGTAATTGAAAAAATTTTTGATAGCCTGTTCTCAACTTTGACACAGCATTGTGACTGCGTTACTGTCATTTTACTCAGATGTACATATTTTTTTGGTATTCCTAATTATTCAAGCGCATACCATAGCCTCTCTCGATTGATCGAGTCATAGGCTTGCTTGAAATCTAGGAACACCTGGTGTACATCGCGAGATGTTTCGTAGTACTTGGAAAGAATCATCCGTAGCGAAAAAACTTGATCAGTGACTGACCGATTTGGACGGAATCCTCCTTGGTAGTCACCGACAACTTCCTCCGCTAGAGGAGTAACTCTTCCCAAGATGATGTAAGACAGTAACTTATATGCTGTGCAAAGGAGAGCTATACCGCGATAATTCTCGCATTTCATGCGATCACCCTTTTTGAAAATTGGGCATAACGCGGCCACTTTCCATTCGTCAGGCATAACTTCATTTCGCCATACCAATCGAATAAGGTCGAAAAGACAGTTCCACAAAGTTAGCCCTCCGAATATCAAGAGCTCTGAATTAATGCAATCAACCCCTGGTGAACGATTTTTCTTTAATCTCTGCATGGCCATTGTGAATTCCTCATAGGATGGATCCTCAATGAACATCTCCGCGGTCTGTATTTGAGGGTATTCAAATACAGCTTGTGATACATGTGGAACATTAAGTAGATCAGAAAAATGTTCACGCCATGTATCGAGTACCGCATCGACGTTAACACAGAGGTTTCCATCCTGGTCCCGAATGGCAGTTGACCGAGATCTTAAGGTATGGTGCAATTCGGTGATTCCTTTAAAGAAACCATGCTCATTGCTGAGTTGTTGTACTCTTAAGACCTTGGCCTTCCACCATTCGCGCTTCTTCTGCGTCTACAAATGCGTTTAGCTGTCCTCCTAGCAAGAACTGCCTTGTTTTTCCTTGCAATTGTAAACCGAGTCTGCGCTTCATTGTGGGCTATATTGCGTTGCTCAACAGCAAGACGACACTCCTCATCAAACCAATCATTTTTGGGCTTAGTTTTCACTATACCGAGAGTGAGCTGGGCGGCATCGACAACCGAGGTTTTCAATACTTCCCAGACACTGTTCACATCATCAGATTGGTAATTGGATCGTGAGATGCTATTGCTGACAAGATCTTGGTATTTTCGTTGCGTTTCTTCATTTATCAGACCTTCACAGGAGAATCGCGTTTTATATTCTCCTGTCCTCCTTGACTTGTACGAAAATTTCCATCGCAGCTTTGCAGCAACCATAAAATAGTCACTGCCTACGAATTTTGTTGACGACCGATACGATCTCACGTCTTGAACAACCCGAGCTCGGTCTTTGGAAATCAACACATGGTCAATTTGGCTTCGAGATGTTTTACGTGGATGTGTCCATGTTTCCAAATGGATGTTTTTATGGGGAAAGAATGTACTTGCCACTTTGAGATCATGAGCGATCGCAAAGTACATCATTCTTTCCCCATTTTCGGTCGCAGTTTCGTGTCGGGAGTACGGACCTATGTTATTACATAAGTCGGTCTGATTTCTGCCAGCTCTAGCATTAAAGTCACCAATCATCAATCTGATATCGTGCTCAGGTATAGAGCCCATCAGATTATCCAAATTATTGTAAAATGAGTCTTTATCTTGGGGTTGGCTTACCTCAGTGGGCGCATGTACACAAACAATTGACAGGTTGGCTAATTTCATGTGCAAGCGAAGCTTACACATTCGATTATCGACTGCCTTGAAGTCCAAGACAGCCTTTTTTACCTGCGGCCCAATGAGAAAGCCAACTCCAAGATTTCCGAGGTCATCTCCACTGTGTAGCAACGTATAGCCTTGGGACACATGGACTCCACTTTTAGGCCATCGAGTTTCTTGGAGCGCTACGAGTTCCAGCCGATACTCTTTCATGCATGTGATGAGGCCGTCCAACGCGCCAGGTTTTCTTAGTGACTGCACGTTCCACGTGCTGATCCTCATTCTCGTATCCGGGTACTTAAGCGGGGGGTCATTGTTATTTAGGCGGTATCCGATTTTTTTAGTTTTGTTGACATTTTTAACTGTAATTGGTTTTTACGGATGCGGGTCGTCAGCCCAGCGATCCAACCAGATTTAGTCGCCTCCTACGACAAGCTCTGGATACTGTGGTGGTATTCTATGGATCTCATGTTTCGTTCGAAATATTTACGAAACATGTTTGCCCCCAACCACAGGGTTTGCTGTCAATAGTTATATGAATAACATGACATGAGAGATAGCTATCTAATTATGCGCGAACAGGGTTTTTCCGTATTGTTCGAAAGGATTGTCATACGAATAACCATTTCGGACAGTGCTACCGCTCAAATATTGTTGAAAAGAATATTTTGTCTGTTATCTGACAAAAATGCAACACAGTAGAGAAGTAAATCGCATTTATTTATTTAATGTGTTTTGTAGAGAATTGGGGATGTACGATTAACATTATTGGTTCAAATTGGTCCTAAACTATTGTGTTATCTATCCAATATATTGATATATATATATATATATACATATATATATATATATATATATATATATATATATATATATATATATATATATATATATAAATATATATATATATATATATATATATATATATATATATATATATATATATATATTTATATAATCGGAGAAATAATCAGTGACGACAATCAACAGTGATTACGGCCAAACTTCTTTATGGGATATAAAGCTAACATCTGTATGGATATGATTTGGCGCTTGCATAACTCACAAAGAGATTGCGATGGTGGTTGTAGTTTACCAAAACAATTCACCATAAAGATTTTGTTTTTGATGAGAAGCTCAGAATTACATTCAAGATAATCCGTATCTTTCAATAACGTAGTTATACAATGTTGACAATTAAATCTCTTAATAATTCTATGAACTAAGTAACCAGCAAAATATTTTGTAGCCAGATGAGAGTTAATATCTCATGGTTTATTTAATATTTGTAAATCATATTCCAAATGTTGAGGCCTAAATCATGTCTCATTTCATCGTTTTCAAAATGTTTGTTCTTCTACAGTATCTGTTGGCTGGTTTTGAACATCTTCTCTTATTACGTTTAATAACGTTGAATCAGAATCTTCTTCGCAATTCGATAGATTGGTGAAAACTGTGAGAAATTTTATGGAAAGGTATTTTTGCAACAGTAAAACTAAACTCTTGCACAGATGGTGTGGAATTATTGCCATTTGCGGATTTTATTAAAGAAAAAGTGTTTTCTAAAGCATCTTGATTTAATCGCCAAGTCATCAAATATGAAATATTTTCTTGTGATAATGCTTTGGACACAGAAATAATAACACGAATTGTTTGAATTATACCATCAAATGAGTAAACTGTTTGGCTGCTTATTATTTTTATATGATTTATGTATAGTTTATTGTTTTGTTAAGAAATTGTTGTTATCACTATAGTAATTTAAAATAAGTCCAAGTTGCCGGCACATTTGTTTTAATAAATTCCGTAAATTGGTTCATAAGCAGTTCTTAGCCCTGCAACCACATTTGAACTAAACACCCCCGTTGCCAATTTAACTTTCAGAGTTCAAAGTGCCCAGGATATATATACATATATGTTTATCGGTAAGTTTAAGACACATACGCGTTACAGAATTTAATTACAATTTATAAAGAGCCCGCGAATAACATTCCAGCTTACTGTACCGTCAGGTGTTTTGAAGTCAGATGTAAACAAAGCATTCTGAAATGATTTAATAAAATTTAGCACATTAAATTGAATTGAAGCTGCTTCAATTTAAGTAACTCCCAGATTCTGAAAAACTGAACGATTATTTACTTCCTTGATCACATACGACAGCGCTTAGTTTTAATTCCATAGAGATTTACATATAACTAAATTTTCATTTATAATGCTGGTTAAACAATCATAAGATAAACAACTTTCAGAAACATAATAACTTATTAGTTATTATATTTTTCCAACACTCCAATATTCCACGCACCATAAAAATGCCTAGTCTAGGTTCCCTTTTGTTTCCGCCTATATCCACGTATCCATCAGCACAATCACATGTAACATTATAATTCAAACCTTTTTTATTGTTATTTAGTCAAATGTTTGAGTGCAGGTTTTAGCTGATGCATTTAAATTGTCAATTTTTTGTTGGAGTTTTTCCATTATATATAAATTACCTATTCCTGGAAACGTAACCAAACATTAAAGGTTTTAATAGGTTGCCATCGAATCAACGATTGTTTTGACGGTAAACTAAAATCCCATTTTTCTTTCATGGCATTGTAAATCTATGGAGATCGGTAGTACATATTTTAGGCTAAAGTTTTAAATGCATCCCTTAAACTTTAGCCCAAAATATATACTACCCATCCATTTTTGAGTTTTAGTTCTTTGATCCAAAATCATGAGAGAAAACTTTTTGCAATAGTCACTTTAATTTTGCCTATTAATAAGGTCTTTCAAAGTTCCTACGCTTTTCGATTTTAAAATTGCAGATCATTTTTTTAAACAATTATTTTTTTGTTTTTTGATAAGTTTAACTAATTTCCTTTTCTCAGCTTCTAATTTAAGAGTTTTCAATCTGATTTTACGATTTATGGACCTATATACTTCAATGTTTTTCTCATTCATTTCGCAGTATGTACACGTAGGTGGATTGTCTTCTAAAAATTTGTTGTCTGTTGAGAAATATGGGTCAGGCAAATATCTTGTATCGTTAAAACGTTGGATTCGTTTTGAACCGTATAAGTTTTTATATTGGATTTTTCTCAATCCATTATTGGTTTATTAGGTGACTCCAGAAAAAAATGTTTTTCATTATGATAATGTGATTCCAATGCAGAAGAAATTATTGTATTTTCTGTAACAGAGACAGGTTTCAAGTTCTCCAAAGAATTTTCTTCTTGTCTTCCTTAACACAAAGTGGGAACCACATTATTTTTTAAGCTTCCATAATGTGATTCAAAATGTTTTGAACAAATCAGATTTTTTGTTTAGTAACAACTGATATATTATAACAATTTTTTAGCCAAAGTTGGTGATACAAGTAGAAGTCTTGTAAATATTTAAAAAATCGGGCACCTTCTTCCTGTTTAGAATGGCAATTTGCCAGGATACAAATAGCTCACGACCGTCTACGCATTACTGTGGAACTAAAATGTAATTTATCAAAAATAATAAAAACACAAACTGTTATGGTATTAGGTACTAACCAAACTGCAACTAATTTAATAAATATATATTTCACAGTAGACTTTTCAACACTGCACAATGCGAACACAAACGCAAGGGGTTGCATAAACTAGCAATGAATATATGAAGATTCAATTTCAATTTTATGACCAAAGTTTTTTTTTGGCTTATTTTTGAATTGAATTTACACCAATATTACACAGGAAGAAAACGTAATTCGTATTAGTGTAGCTTATTACGCATGGCCGATCGTATGCATGTAAAAAAATGTTTATAGAAAAGTTTAACTTTGTATATTGCAGGTAGATCCTTATTAAAATAAACAAGTCAAACAAAACTTAAATGGCGGCGTATTCAAATACAATTATACAATTCGTCTCATCTTTACTGTATCATTCAGCTGTATTGAATCATTCTACTGTATCATTCTGCAGTACATCAAAATTCCAAGATGTGTTAAAATATGCAACACTAGCAAAAAGGTTCGGTTGAAGATCTTCATGGAACATCCGAGAAAACTGTGGTACCAATGATTCAAAAATGCCGAATGAATAAAGGAAAAGCGGAGAGAAGAAAAGTTTTGCAACTTTATTTTTCAATATTTCTTGACAATTAATAAACTGTACATTCTATTATGAACGATTTTAAAGCTTAAAATAGGATGTGTAGTTTACAAAATTCTTATAAATAAATAAATAAACCAATCTAATACATATTTATTAAATTACAATAAAATATTATAATATAAATAAAATAGATTTTCTTCCCATTTTTTATATATTATTGTATTTTCTTGTAGTTTAATAAATATGTATTAAACACCGCTATTTAAGTTTTGTTTGATACTTTAGAAAATTAAGATTGTAAGTCGATCCTACTTTTCTACAAAAAACACACAAATTTAATATACAAAATTACACTAAACAACTTCGTAAATATAACCTTGAAATGAAATACTATATATTTATGAATGATCCGACGTACTAATATTCAATAATATATTAAATGTATTTATATGTATGCGATATTATTTATATTTGGAGGAATAGTAAAAATATATGAATGTATTACTTATTTGCATGTATTATGTGTAATAAAATATATATTTATAATGAGGAATACTTTTCACATATACATACGTAGCTATGCGGCTAATAATAGTTCAAAAAAATGTTTATTTGAAAGTGTCACTAGTATCGACACAGCCGAAACTACACTAAAGACATGGCATTTCTGATTAGTTTTTATTTTATGACTGCATTCATGCCCCTTCCATTTAACATGATTATATATTATATATATACCTTATATATAAAAGTGCTATCCGATTATCACAAGAATCCGTAAAACAAATCTATATAAAACAATAATCTGTAAAACGAGATTATCGCACAACAGTACCACAAAAATTAAATTAATGCTGTTGACCTAGGTCAATAACAAACCTTAATATTGTTTACTTTGATAATATTCAATCGATGTCGTTACGCTTAAACAAAACAAAAATTCATGATCCCAATTATATTTATGTTATCGAGTATGCAGCCGTAACAACACAGATTCTAAAGATCTATTGATAAAATTGATCAGTAGGAACTGAAAAACTGGCATTGGAAGAAGTACGTTATATATGTTTTTCTATTATGATCGGATATCTTTGCAATGGAAAACACCTAGAGTTTTTCCGGAGCTGTCTTTAATTTCATAATTTACAGAGCCCAACTTTTTATGAACTATTCCACTTACAAATTGAGGTGCAAATTTTGCGCAAAACTTTTTCACCGCATCGCTCTGTGGATGGGTTTTAAAATAAATCTGTTGACCGATTTGGTATTCTATAGGCCGCGTACGCAAATTGTATAGCGCAATGCACTTTTTTCGTAAGCTGCTTTTATGTTATTTCGTGCGTTGTCATGAATAAGGGCTAGTCTGGCTGGTAATGGTAGAAGAATTTCTCCCTCTGAAAGCTTCCCAATCTGTCTTAGCAATTTATAATCATCACCGTGATTAACTTTGTGATATCCAAACAATAAGAAATGTGGTAAATTTTTAATCGTGTCGTGAACTCCATTTCTTAGTGCCGCAGCAATTTCACTTAGATGTTTGTCCCATTTCGTATGCTTATCTTTTATGTACGCGCGAATCCCACAGATAATGGATGGGTTGACTCTCTCAGACGCATTTGATTGAGGTGAGTAAATAGCGGTTTTCGAATCAATCACGCCAAATTTCTTTAGAAGATCTCTATATTCCATGCTTTTAAATTGACTGCCATTATCCGAGTGTATTACTTCAGGCACCCCAAATACACAAAACACTTCACCTCTGAGATACTCGACTATTTGTTGTGTGGTACCTTTGCTGAGTGGTTTTAATAATACGAATTTCGTAAGATGATCTACTACTATAAGTATCACGGTCTTGCCTTGCGTCGAACGTGGATAAGGACCTAGTAAATCAATGTATACCCGTTGCCAAGGCCTTTCAATGTCATGAAGTTTCCCCATAGGTGGACGAGTGGTTTTATTTGGAGCTTTTGTTGTTTTGCAAACACTACATTGGGATATGTACTGTTGCACTTGTTTTACCATTCTAGGCCAAAAATAATGCCTCCGTATTTTCTCCAAAGTTTTGGTAATTCCGCTATGAGAAGATAAAGGGTCATCATGCTCCTTACTTATCAATTATTTTTGTAAGTGTTCCGGAACCCAAAACTTCCATACCGATAAATCTGATAAGTCATCGAAACTTCTTGGTTCTAATCTGATGTAGATGAAATCGTTGTCTACTCGGAATGCTGGAAATTTAGCTGGATTTTCATTTATTTTGCTACGTAATGATGCATATTTTGGTTCATTGACATCTTCTGACGTTATATTAATGTAACGTGTGTTGGAATCACTAATGTTTGCCTTAAATTCTTCAATTGAATCGCAATATATCCGAGAAAGCGTATCAGCCACAACATTGTCTTTACCCTTTACATGCTTAGTTTTAAAGGTAAAGCCCTGGAGTTTTAGACTCCAACGAGCTAGCCGTCCACTCAAATCATTTTGAGCCATCAACCATTTAAGGCTGACGTGGTCGGTTATTAATGTAAATTCATACCCTTCTATGTATGCTCGAAATTTTTTTATCGCAAAGATTGCCGCCAAACATTCTAACTCGGTAACGTTATAATTTTTTTGAGCCTTGTTAAGTTTTTTTGACATAAACGATACGGGTCTCTCGTTACCCTCCAAATCTGTTTGGAACAGATCATATTTTGGATTCACTAAAACAGGAGCGGAGGTGAGTAATTTTTTTAGAGTTTCTAATGCAATTTGAGCCTCCTCAGTCCACACAAATTTTCCCTTTTTCAAGTAGTCGAAGATGGGTGCTGTCGTATCCAAGTAGTTTAATATAAACCTCCTATACCAGCCGTTGAAACTACCCGCATTAAAACATGCAGTCGCTAGGATGGTCCATAACACTATGAGTCTTATATTTCGTTTGATCTTACCTATATTGTTTTATGCAAACAAGAGTATGAGTTGGGACGCCACTTCTTGTTCACAAAATATTGCCTAGCGCTTGTGCCTACGGTTCAATCAATCAATTAATTTACACCTCATCACTGCGTGAGTTCAGCTTTTATATCTTATGCGGATAGGAAAACGGTCCTTAACTCATTGAACAATCCACGAACTAGCTCTAAACTGCAGTAAAGAAATTGCTGAATCTCCTTGTTTCTAACAATAAGGTAACGATCATGTGAGTTCCTGACCATTGTGACATTGACGGCAACGAAGTTGCATACAATTTGGTTAAAACTGGTTTTCGCTTATTTTTCGTAGGTTCTGAAAAATAACCAACTACATTCTTTCATTGAAAACGAACAGATTGAGAATATTGGTTTCTTTACTTACGCAGTTGTCCGGCTTTCGGGCGCATGAGATCCATTGTGTTCAACTCTAGCATTGTTTCTGTAAATCTACTGTCTTATCTGCCCTAGCTCAAACTGCTCCAGTTTGCTAAGGTTGCAAGGCCTGTGTGCTTTGATGAAATCCTAGGTTTGCACCATGGGCCCTCCTTTCTGATTATGATTGATTCCCACCCTTAATCTCGACATTCTTATACAGTCTATACCTCCCCATTCCATATAGTCACATTACACATAATAAAACTGAATATTTTTAATCAACATTTAACGTAACCAACACAAAAAAATTTACTAAAACATTCTAATCCCAACTTATACCGTAAATTAAATGAACAATAATGACAATTATTGTATTAAATTCTTATACAAATATAACTTGTTCTTTAATATTTAATTGTAATTGCTATGTACATACATAGATACGTACATATATCTATCTATTCAACATCTATAGAACAATATATAATAGAACAAATAGTTCTTAAAGACTTACATGCTTGCTATACACAAAAATACAATTTGTAGAAGATTTAAAAATATATAATAAAATAAATAAATATTTAAGACAAAAATAACAATAATACTATAATTAAATAAGAGTACGAAAAAAAAAAAGAAAAGATAAATTTTATTATCTTGACATTAAACAAGTAATTAAATTGCTTACGGTTTTTACTTTTGAATTAGTTTTCCTTTTGCGCTCGTCTCGTAGCTCCTCTCTCTCCACATGTATGCAAACAAAGACGAATAATGTGTATGAATATAATAAATAAAAGCATGTATAGACATAGGGGTCTTGTGGCAAACCCAAACCACCCTGTTTCAAGAAACCATATCATTTCGAGAACTCTTAATCGTACTAGGTAACATGTACGAAATGAACGAAGTCAAAAAGCCACGAATTCGAAGACATCACCACACAGGAAATTGGTTTCTTATATCGAGTAGGAATTTATAAAGAAAATGCTAATTATTATTTAAGAAGAAACGGATTAATTAATTATAGGTTACAGGATTATCCATAATTAAATTTGGTGTGATCCGTACCTCATCTCAAACTGCAAGGCAATTGGATGTTCTCAACAGCTACTATTAAAAATGTTTAAGCACGATGAAGGAGGTAATCCAAAATGCCCTCCTAATCAATACGAGGTGGCCATCGGATGTGGGCTGGCAATTAGCTCGTCCAAAATTGAACTGATGAAATATAAAATGCCGGTAGTAGATCCACCTCTCTTAAATGGCAGGAAACTAGCTTTTATATCTGACAAGGCAGGATTTCTAGGCGTAATCTTGGAAAAAAAGCTTAGTTGCCCAACATTTTGGAAAAAATAAACAAGGCTAATATAGCCAAGGATATAATAAAGCAGGAAAGTCATCGGATAGAGATGAGGCCAGAAGCCGGAGCTGCTACACTGGCTATTCACTTCCGTAGTAAGACCTGTACTTAATGTATGCTTATGTAGGGTGAGCGTGTGGTGGCCAGCACTAACAAGTTACGTATAAAAAGGGGATCGAGAAGGTGCAAAAACGGTCTGCATGCATATAAGCGGGACGCTAAGGACTACCCCTACACGCGCCTTGGAGGTGTTGTTTCACCTTCTCCCCGTCGATATTTATAGTAAGCAGATGGCGGTGGTTACGGTCACCCGACTATTAGTCACATCCCAGTGGAAATGTCTTCAGACAGGACACTCGACGGTAATTAGATCGCTAAGGATCGGCAGCGGAAACGGAAGCATTGCAGTTCTTTACAGATGGCTCCAAGCTAAGCGGTAAAGTAGGAGCTAGAGTCTTCTGTGTTAAATTGGTAGAAAATATATATCAGTTCCTCTCCTTGATCACTGCAGCGTGTACCAGGCAGAGGTGATAGCGATTGAGGAGATCCTGAACTGTTTGAGACATAATGTGTTATCCTCGACTAATATCGCAATTTATATGGACAGTCAGGCGGTAATCAAGTCTCTGGACTCTGTTTCTCTGACGTTTAGAGTGGAGTTAGGTTGCCAGTGATCTCTAAATGAGATGAGTGAGCATTTCAATATTCAGATAGTCTGGGTCCCCAGCCACTCGGACGTCATGGGAAACTGCCAGGCGGACGAAGTAGCGAAGCATGGTACCACTCTCCAACTGCTACTGGAAAGGGCAAATTTAGGGAGCCCATTAAGGCACTCAATACTGTGTTACACAATGACACTGTAGTCTCAGCGAATGACAGGTGGACGAACAGCCTGTCATGCAGAGTAGCAAGGTAAGTCTGGCCAAAAATGGACTTGAAACGCCCAAAGACACTGATCTCCCTACGAAGACGTGATCTAAAAACGATAGTGAGGATACAAGACACCGCCTCCTTGGAAAACATGCGAGGAGGCTAGGTCTAGAAGCTAATGACTTTTGCAGAAGCTGTACGAGGAAGAGGAAGAGACGGTAGTCCACTTCCTATGCTCAAGCCCGGGTTTGGCACACAAAAGACTAATATTATTAATATTTGGGTAAATTCTTAATGTATTGCCTCTCTGATCTTGAAAACGAGAGCAAGTAAGAGGCGAGACTTATCACGCTACATAAGAAACTCAAACTGGTTCTCATAAGGGTATAATAGGGAAGTAAGATCCTATATGGTATCACAACAGATCGTCGCCGGTTTAAGTGTGCTGTAGCAGCCACTCAACCTTATCTAGCGTAACAACAGCTTGGCTTTTACAGGTATCTGATTTAATCGGTTTCCATTACAAGCCAGCTCTTAAACAATTAGATAATATACCAGATCGCCTATTTCGTCGTGCGAAGAGCCTTCTTCTCAATATATGCTCAATATATGACAGCTATACTATAAATATTTCGGTATGCGCCATCAACTTCGCCTTTTAGGGCCATATATCACACACATGGTTCTTCTCTCGATGTTAGAAGTAAAGAATGATCCAATAGGAGGTACGTTTTAGGATTCTCATTATGGGATTCGTACGTGACAATATCATGTTCATATGACACTTGTGTATTTATTGACATTTCACCATGATTAGACTTACGCGAGAACAACGCTTACAAATTGTGGAAAATCAATGTTCAGTGAAAAATGGTTTTTGCGATCTTCGACCATTTTATGGTGTTCATAATCGTCCAACTGAACGCACTTTTCCCGAAACAATTATTAAATTTCGAACAACTTTTTCTTTATTGGAAATTCATCACCCTGCTAGAGTGCGTATACAAGTCGATCTAATGAGAATATTGCTACTGTAGCTGAAAGGGTACGTACCGACCGCAATCAATCAATTCTGGTATTTTGAAGAGAGCTATTGGTTTAAAGGCATACAAAGTATAATTTGTTGAAGAATTGAGCATTGGATCGATATGGCTCCAAATTGATCCGTTTTTTTATCAAAAACTTGTGTTCAGCGATGAAGCAAATTTTGGGCTGATAAACAGTCTGAAGAGATTCAAGTATACAGACCAATTATCGATGATTTTTTTGCCAAAAATTCAAGATATTGATGTAGCCAATTTGTGGTATCAACAAGACTCAGCAGGCCAAACCATTGATTTATTGCAAGAAAATTTTAATGAGATCATCATATATCAAGAAGGAACCCTCCAAGATCTTGTGATCAGGCGCCGATTACTTTTTATATAGAGATGAAATCACTTGTTTATATCGATAATCTCCAATCGACTCTTGCACATTAGAAGCGAACATTACACGCGTAATTAACGGAATATCTACCGAAATGCTCGAAAGAGAGCTAAAAATTACATAGGATCTCCTTTTCGAACACCAGAATTAATTTTTATTTTATTTTTTATCGAAACTGCGGACTAACCATCAATTTACACCTGAATTCTCAAAAACTAAACTATAATGTGGTCACTGTTGATCCAGCGATGCACTAATGTCTGTCCGTTGGTATTGGTAGCTGCTCACATACTAACGAGCTCGAATGGTTTGGTTATTTTAAGTCTCTTAACCAAATGTTCTTTATCCAGTAGCCGAGAGACTTCCGCATTGACATGTTTCATTAGCCTTGATTCATGCACTATTTCGAATGTACCATGGTGCATTTACTATACTCCGAAGTACCTAATTCTGAAAGTTTTGTATAACTTTCATGTAAGTATTCTTAGTGCAGCCACAAAGCTGACTGCCATATAGCCAGATCGGTACTTTAAGATCTGATTGTAAATCAGTATTTGGTTATTTATGCTTAATTTTGACCTTCGTCCAACTAGCCAAAACAATTGTCTACATTAAAGATCAAGCTCCTTTCTTTTCTTCTTCCCATGCTCTTTCGATCTAAGCTTAACATCCAGTGTTATACCCAAGTATTTAGCAGATCTCGTTCGACACCATCACATTGTTTCCATCGCATGGTCCACTTGCAAATTTCATCATTTGCACATTGAAGTTTATTCGTAACCTCTTTCACAGTATGTCCTGTTGCTAGTATAGCGTTGTCGTCAGCAAATGTTAGCGCAACATGATCAGACTGTAGTACGTAATCGGACTGTGCTATATCACTTGTATATAGTAGGTATAACTGGGCCCAGAACGCTGCCTTGTGGGACTCCTGACCTTACGTCTCTCAGTCCTGAATACTCATATTCCTGTCTTACTCTTAAATGACTTACAAATAAATATGATCTCAAAAGATCAACATATAGTCCCCTAAGTATACTCTTTCGTATGGATTAAACCCTTGTGCTATTAAAAGCTGCTGCAACATCCAGAAATAAGGTGGAATAAATTTGTTTACTTTCTAACTCCTTCTATAATATCTGTAATGCTGTGAGCCTGATGAATTGAATGTTTGCATCCAAATTACTGATCCGGTATTAAGTCTACTTAATAGTCAAGAATCTGACTCCATTGATTTCGATACGAGCCAGCCTTTATCCTATTAAGCTTTCAGATATAAAATTACTCTTACCGCTGAGAACCTATATCGTCACCGATAGTGACCTCATCGCCTACCAAAAGGTGGTCTTTAAACGACAGTCGCACCATTCAGTCCGGATCAGCACGATCCATTTATCGTACTTATCCATCCGTACTCAATCTATACATGACAACGAATTTGATCAAACTCTGTAATTTATACACTCATACCTTAGATAACAAACTCATACCAATGAAAAAAACTGGTTTTGATTTTTTTTTTATTTTATACTAAATAAATAAAAAATACCAACACATCGATTGATTGTTTGTTTCTAACCTGTTTTGGGGCTCAAGGTATTCCCAACTCTTACGTGGTTCGCTTATTAACGTCCTACTTAAGCCAAATCGAGGACGTTCGGGTAAAGGTCCAATAGAAACACCTGAACTAGTTTCATAGCTTCATGCAAGCCTATATAATCCTGAAATGGAATATGGGTCGGCCCATGGCTATACAATAGATGTGTTAATTCACACCACCGATCGTAATCAGATATTGAAAATTCCCTTTTGCATTCTGCCTGTATCGCTTCATCCACTACATAATTTGGTCGATCACAAACACATCCAAACCAAATTACATCTTTAAAAATTAATCGAAAAAGTTTAAAATCGTGTATGTATCGGTCTCTATTAATCGGATATGGTACTTTTACATCATTTTTCTATATATTTAGTCACGACACGAATCTATATTAATTTCGCCGCAACTTGTACATTCTATTTTATGCACAATTGTTATACAAAACTCGTGCATTGACATCTATTGTACCCTAGCCAAACTGTTTTATTAATGTACATTGCACGTACTGAAAACCCATTTATCTTAATATTACTTATTTAATATTCATCTGGACAAGTTATAATTTACATCTAGTCAAGTCTTACTATAAATAAATATATAATATCTAATAGAAATATTTAATTACGAAATGATAATAAAATGCGGCGAATTCATTGAAATTACACCTAACCATTAATTATTTGCGCCATCTTTAAAGCCAATTTAATTGTCATTATCATTTGTTTATGACATTTCGTTGTCAAACACTAGAAAAATAGAAAATAATGTGAAGTGATTTTCTCGACGAAAATTTATAATTTTAGTTTTATTTAAACATCTATTTATTACAATCTAATATTTAGAAATATAAATATATTTATGTGCATTTTGTCAATACATTGTTTTAATGTAGACTAGGCGAGTGAAATTTGTGCTTTCGCTTATTTTGTGTAACTCCGTGTGTGTACCCCGTGTGTGGAATTGAAGTTAGATTGCATTCTACATGAGAGACGGGATAAGTTGGTGTCAAGACACACAGAAAAATATTGTGAGACGACAATGATTAATAATTATATTGCTCGAAAACCATTTACATGTGAAATATGTGCGAAGGCATTTCGATACAAAGCTAATTTACAGGTAATTTATCATCTTCGCCCCATGTCGTTGTGGAGGGTGTTATGTAAATATATGCGTAATGGGAATCGGTTCTATATTGTATGGATTTTTTTCTTAAAATATTTATCTCACCATTTGCAGGTGCATACCCGGATTCATACTGGAGAAAAGCCATTCAAATGTGAAATATGTTTGAAATCGTTTCGGGTTAATGATCATTTGCAAGTAAGATGGAATGGTGTTGGTTGTCATGTTTGTCTCTAATTAATAAATAAAATATTTTATTGTCTGCGTAGATACACAAAAGAATTCATACTGGAGAAAAGCCATTTAAATGTCTAGAATGTCCAATGGAATTTCGCAGCAGTGGGCCATTGCAGGTACGTTACTAAATGTTTATACAGTTTTTGAAAATACAGATTTATTTGGTCGACAGGTGAGTTATTTGGACGACAGGTTAAACAAAACTATATTGTAAGTGGAAGGTAGTACATGAATGAATCGATATCTGTCTGAGTCTACCCATTTATAACTTTTGTTACATTACGAAATGTATGCCAAAGCTCTAAATCAGACACTTTGATCTCTTTGTAACGTTGATCATCGTTCGATAAGGTCTGGTGATAAACAATTACTATTTTGACCCCTTTCGATTCTATTGGCATTGTTAGTAGTCCGGGTGATTTGTAAGCAAAAAAGTCAAACCTACGATCCAGTGCCATTCACATCAGGCCGCTCTGTTGAATCAAATATTCCTGTCAATAGTAAGCATCACAAATTAGTAACGTTTAATTTAAACGTTTAATTTACTGCTTGTTGGAATGGGGTCTAGGTTCAATCATCGATGACTTATAAGAGATCATCCAGGGAACATGAATGACTATTTTTCTATTTAGGATTATCACCTCATACTCTATCGTGGTAAGCGATACCGGTTAGGTTCCGAGAGCCTGTGTTTATGTTAGCAATAATCTCTTGCAATAACCTTTCGCTGTCGTTCTTGAAGTAAAGGAACAGAGTATTCTCCGATGTTATTTGGAGCCTCATCCCACCACAAAAGTATTTATAATCATTGCCGGTTGTGATGCAAATTCACGATATATATGGTAATGCAGCTGCTTCCTGCAATCCTTATCTGACCTGGTTATCTTAAATATGGTAACATTTCTGATATTCTCAAACCAAACAGTCAGTGACAGTACTATTGTCTTTCGTAGTATGAATAAAGAAATAGTAAAGATGCGGACGTGCTTGAAAGTGCACTAACTAATTAGCTTGAAGCTCTATGACATTTTTGTAATATCTATGACTAGAAAGCGGAAACGGAACACCATTGGAAGAAGACAGATAATTTCAATGTGAGAAGTTAACTTTTGTCGTGTAAGGTTAGGGCGGGAAAGGTAGGTGGTAGTATGGAATTTTTGGGAGGTATCAGAAGATATTGACGTTTACTGTTTCCTAAAAAACGGGCCGTTGGGGTCACCAATGAAGCGTGCAGCTTTATCTTATTTTTGAATAGTAATTGAGACTGATCTTTGTAATTCGAGTGAAGACCCGGTTTCGATCTTATGACGTCATTGATTGACTGAAAAGATCAAATCCATCTCATCTGGCATATGCTCATCCTGTGCTCATCGTATATATACGTTCAGTCGTGACGCGACAGTACTAGTGAATTGCAATAACTTAACTCGAAATATAGATTTTATTAATTTATTGTGGCGTGAGATACTTTAATTGTATTTGCGATTTATTTGAGTTGCTTTCAACGCCACAAGCTCGTATTAGAAAAGCTAATATCTGTGGAGATATGAACGTCACTATCGGAACTCTACTGAATCTGAAAATTATTTCCCAATCTAATGATTCAAATACAGAAAAATGAACTCGGCAGACAAGATGGTGGATAGAGATACCATTCCAACAAAAACATTTTCTGGTCTCCTACAGGAGGAACTGGAAATAATCCTACACCATTATTCACATATCTTTAGAGCCAGTTTGACTCTAGGATACGTTTTAGAGTCTTGTTTATCCCGAAGAACATAAAGCCTTGATATTACCAGACCAAACCTTTCCACTTATGAGCGACTATTTTCTTCTTAATATTTGTCGTTGGGTCGATTGAAAAATAAAGAATTTTCCTTTGATGCGTTTTTGGATATTAAAGGGGCTATATGCATGTCCCACTGGAGCACTCGTTTTGGCGATGGGTGTCTTGATTTTTGAATGAGTAGATGTGCAACACTTATATTGACTCAACTGCAGTTACAATCATCTTAGCTGCATAACAGAAAAAATCCTTTTAACACGGCTAAATATATAGAAAGTAGACGATCACGGGACTGCCCTCATGCCTTCAAACACAGCGTTAAAATTAGTTCTATGAAATTATTTAGTGTCATTTATTACTTAAAGGCAAAAGTTTGATCCATCCTATCTCTCTAACGTAGACATGGTAATCTTTTCGCATGGATTCTATAATCTGGCTGGTAGTGGCTTCTTGGTTAGGTATGACCCTGGTTATGAGACAACAGCTTCCTTGAATCGACTTGGCAGTGTAAATGAAGTTGGATGCCCAGTTACATGGGTATCAAATAAAACGTTTTGGCCGGTAACTTGGCCTATTTGGTACATTTTCTTCCTTTCTGGGGCCTGGATCTGCTGGGTGTTTTCATCGAACACCATTGAATTTAATTTCAGAACAATGTAAACTACGAGAATTGTAGGGGGTTATTATTGCTAGTTTGACTGTAATTGAGGCAGCCCATATTGAGCTTTAATAAATATTTAGCTGGACTTCATAAATCTGGAAGATTAACAGTAATCACCAAAACAGATTACTCTCATACAGGGACCTAGTTGATATTTTGGTAAGAGGAGTTTATTACGTACTTTTCTGAATCATAATCGGAGCAAAGAATCATAAACGGAGTCCCGCGCGGTTAGCATCGCAAACCAAATGATGGTATGTAGAGTCTAAATTAGACGTTTAAATTAAATAATGCGGTGATCTAAAGACATTTAAACAAAGATTCCAGTCCAGTTTGTAAGGGTCACAAATTTCCGAATTCAATTTCCTTGTTGATTGAAGCAAGATTCGAAGAACGAGTCTTTTCACCATCCTATTTCTGTTTCAAATAAGAAATAATTAATTTTATCGACAAATATGTTCTTAACTTCATTAGCAATCAAACGCTAAATCCGACCAATACTCAACGAAGGTGGTATTTCCATAGAAAATGGTTGATTGTTTAAAAGATTTCGTAAAATGGCAACCCGGTTTTGGTTTTTTTTGAGTGTCTGCTACCGCAGACACTCAAAAAAAACCGCAGTGAATCCTGCCCCTATCGGGATTCGAACTCGGTATTTCCGCAGCTTTAACCGATACCTGGGCGGTTGAACTTGTGCAGATTTTGTTTAATGTACAAAATCATTAATTGGAAGTAGTGTTGAATATTCAACTTCCAAAAGACAGCAAAATTATTCCTACTCTTTAATCTGTATACCTGGCTTAAACGCGTCGCAACTGAGACCTTACAAAGCATTAATACGTATTAGTGCACATTGTAGGTTAGGTGGTCCCCAACGAATACTTTTTACATACAGTCTCTTTCACTAAACCACCGATAATCAGAATCTAACCAAATACAGTTGAGTTTGAGTATACACAAGAGTGTAAATAAATAGGACAATTACCTGAGACTGGTTTTGGTATCTAGGTACTTACTTACGTATGGCTTAAGTAATTCTGGAGATTGGGAAAGAAGGTTTTTTGTTGAATTAATGAAAAAAGTAAACGTATTTGCTAAGATGGTGGTATTGGGTGGCGATTAATTCACCCGAGTTCGGACGAGTACATTGAATCGTGTAAATTTACGGAATTATATTACAGATAGCGAGATTATTTAACAGTAGCCCATAAATCCCTGCCTGAAACTTCGATTTCAACTGATATAAATTTTCTTTTTTTTTATAGATACACATGCGAACCCATACTGGAGAAAAGCCATTTGCTTGTAAAATATGTTTTAAAAAATTTCGGGGCAGTGCACCATTGAAGGTAAATAAATGTTAAAGACAGAACAAAATGAATAAATTTGCAACTAACACGTTATTCTATAACAAAAAAATCAACTATTTCCAGATTCATATGAAAGTTCATTCCGGTGAAAAACCATTTACATGTGAAGTTTGCACAAAATCATTTCGATTAAAATCACATTTAGATGTAAGCCTTTATGTGTTCTAATTTGATTTGAAAATCTAATATAAAAATTCTGAAAATACCCAAATTCTAGAATTTCTATTTAAATTTTTAAATTTTCCAGGTTCATATGAGAATACATACTGGGGAGAAACCGTTTAAATGTGAAATATGTTCAAAAGAATTTCGTGTTAGTGCTCCTCTACAAGTATGTCATTACTCATATGTAATTATATAGTTTATATGATCTCAATGCTATTTATGTTTTTTTGTCTATCTCCAAATATTTAGATTCATATGAAAATTCATACTGGTGAAAAATCGTATACGTGTGAAGTGTGTTTTAAACCATTTCGAGAAAAATCTCATCTACAGGATCACATAAGGATTCATACTGGTGAAAAGCCATTTATTTGTGAACTATGCTCGAAACCGTTTCGTGTAAAAGCTCATTTACAGGTAATATACGGTGTTAGTGGATTTATTCCGGTAATTATATCCGATTTGTATATTTCAGAGGCACATGAAAGTACATTCGGAAGAGAATGGTTACAAATGTGAGGTGTGTGGCAATATATTCCGCGATGGTTATCAATTAGAGGTGCACAAAAATATCCATACTGGAGAAAAACCGTTCAAGTGTGAGATTTGTTCAAAAGATTTTCGTGGAAATTCTCATTTGCAGGTAAATCAATATTTAATATACATAATTCTACTAAATCGACCTATTGCCTCAACTCTTTCGTTTTTTTTTATCACGATGCTACACTATCCGGACTAACCCCTTATTAAATAATAATTTACAAATCCTGATTTTATTATTTATTTATGTTATTTTTTTTTTGTTTATTTATTTCTCTTTAGTGCGATGGATTTGCCTGTAAAAATCTTAACGTAGACGTAAAATGCGATATAAATTTAAGATACGAAATGAATCAGAGTTAAAATAGAAGCGTCTTGTGTAGAGTCTTTTTAACTTCATTCCTTCTAAAAAAAAATATATATATAATACATGAATATTTTTTTCTTTTTTGGAATTAATTATTTAATTGTTAATTAATAATTACTATCAAAATATTTAAACAAAATCAAAGGTATAAAAGTTGTAATCATGAGTGTACTAATAATTTTCATATTTTTAGTTTAAGTCAAAAATTTTTAATTTGTAAACATTTTAATTGTTATACAATAATACAAATGCAATTAGTAAAAAGAATAAAGATATTAAATAAGAATCAAAAAAAAAAATAAATCGGGTTTTGTAAGTTGTTTCCTTTCAATCCTACTTCAAATTTTCTACTGGAATTCGTGTCCCCAGTTAGCACATCCCATCTGTATATTATCTCTCTATCTTAATTCAAAATATTCAAAAAAACTAAGAGTTGTAACTTTGAACCTAATTTCAGAATCATATGCGAATGCATCGTGAGGATAAACCACTTACTTGCGAAATTTGTTATAAGGCTTTTCGTGAAAAAGCCAATTTACAGGTAACACCAACGTCTCTATACATAGACTAAACAAAAAATAGAATCATTCTCTCTTTATTAAAACACACAGGTTCATATGAAAGTGCACACAGTAGCCAATTATTATAAATGTGAAATGTGTCCACAAATATTCTATCAATTTATCGATCTGCAAGTCCACATGAAACAGCATCCGCCAGATAATCCATTCCAGTGCGTAATTTGTTTTAAAGAATTTAATGTTAAAGCGAATTTACAGGTAACTATATATAGAAACAAATTAGTCGTGTAGTTAAAATTAGAGTAAGTATTCGATTTCAGGAGAGTTAAGGTAAGTCACAGACGTTAACAAAAAGTTTAATTTTAAAAATATATGCGGGACTGTGCTAGTGCTGGAAAGGAGCAGAGAGCTAACGCCTCTATTTTCTCCAGGTCGACACAATTCCTACATAAGTGATTAGCTTCCAGATCCAGCCTTCTCACATATTTTACAAGTATTCTGAACTGACGTCTCTTTTGTGATACCAGAGTTTTAGAACACCTCAAGTCCCAAACTTATCTCAGTATATTGCAGGTTAAGGTGCTTGTCCATCTATTCCTCGTGAAGAACTGTTATCTCAAAACTGAAATCATTCCTTTCATGCCTAGGAACTCAATGCCATATGCGTGGCAACTCAACCACATACTTGGAAAATCAATCGAATAGAATTCTTTATCTTATTATCGCTGAAGACTTCTCAACTTGCAAAGTCTTAGTTTTCAAATTGAGTTCAAAAAATTTTGTCGTAACATAAAACAGATACAAAGATTCGTTAGCTCTTCACTTAGCGCCTTAATTTTCTTCGAGTTTCTAATCTGAAGACGTTTCTGGTTTCCGAAGATGACCATTGGGAGAATGTAGAACATGAATTATTTTTGCTGAGTGCTCCTCAGTCCTCCGCTTAAAAGTATATAAAGCGCTCTTTCTTTTGGTTTTTGCAGCATTTTTGTAAAGTAGGATACTTCATCGAGAGCTGGCCCTACATTAACTCTATTATGTCTTGCTACAATAGAAAATTCAATCCCCTTCTCCTGCCAACGGCTATCCTACATAGCCTTGTTCAGTTTGATTTAAGATAAGATCCAACTTTAACCAGTGAAGGAAGTGTGCGGAACTTCTTACCTACACATAAGAAAATGTCTTCTCGGCGCTAGTGCTGGACAGAAGCAGTAAGACTGAGCTAACGCCTCTCTATCTCCTTCACGTCAACACAATTCCTACATAAGCGATTAGCTTCCAGATTCAGCCTTCTCATATATTTCACAAGTATTCCTACAACCGTTCTTAACTCACGTCTTTTTTGTGATACCAGCGTTTTCGAACACTTCAAGTCCAAACTTATCTTGATAAATCGCATGTTACGGTATTAGTCCACTTATTCTTCGTTAAGACCTCAGTCCTCTTAAGCACTAATATTAAAGCTGAAATTAGTTGGAGAATGCTTTCAGACTCGTTTTTTCGTCCTATAGTTCATCAAGACGTTGAAATGCTCACCCATTTCAATAAAATATGTCTGGCAACACTTTCAGTGACTTGATCGCTGTTTACTTTCAACATAGGATTCGATACCATATACCATCATCGAAGACTCCTAAATTTGCAAAATCTCGGCACCTCTCAGTATTCCCTAGGCACACTGTTTGGAAAATTGTATCGAAAATTTTATATTCTCAATACAAACAGTTCCATTTCTTCTCTCTGTGTCGACCATCTTCCACATTCCATGATAGTGTGTTGGGCATCATCTAACACACCTGCCTCATAGTAAATGCATCCTGCTGAGTCTGACTTTCCAATTCAGTTAAAGTATTCTCGGAAGTACCCATGCTCGCTAAGAAACTAAGTTAGGTAATAATTAACTTCCCCAAAGGCTTTAAGTCGGAATTAGTTTGGCAGCCCACCGACCTCTGCTTTCTTGTTACCAGAATTCGTGTCACTTAACAACTGTGTGTCTTCTCTATTCTACTTTTATTTCTCTACATGCTGCTCTTTGTGTTTTCCTTCAGAATATTGTTTGGCATTCCATGGCAGGAAGCCCTATAAGAATTGCGCCAGCGATGATACCGAGCGGTAGGCTGAGGCTATTGTACTAGTGTTAGTTTTTCCGATACATCTTCTTGGTCAGAAGCTCTGTTCAGATATCGGTTCCATATATTAGGATTGAATCCACAGTTACACATAAGCAAGCTATTGATCCAGTGGAGTTTGCCATTAGTCTACTCAATGAGGTAACATGTTATAGTGAAGTAACATGTTATTTATAATTGTCATCGTTTGGTTGAGCATCAGCTGAGACTAAACACAGGCGGACATCATAGAGCCGCGATATCGTCCGAATATCTAACTTGTACAGTGTAATAATCATACAGTGCAGCTAACTTTTCACTAAGCGATTCAATTTTGTTCCAGTATCCAATCTAATGAAGTTTCCACTAACCTTCTACGGACAGCTTCGTGGCAGGAGAGAGGGCCTTCAAAAATTCAAGCCCCTCTCTCCTGCAAACGGCTGTCCTACACAGTATAAGTGGCCTTGTTCAGTTTGCTTTACGATATGATCCAATCTTATCCATTTATTGTAAACCGTATCCTTACAATATAAGTAAACTAAGTCTTAAGTTGATACATATTCCTGGCGATGTGATGTTGATCCCAAAAGTAGGAACAACCTCACATTGCTGGCAAAAGACGTATAGCTCTTTCATCCTTCCTTCGCAAAACTTTGGACGATTTATTAGAAACATACATCCGAGCGATAATGATTTCCAGTGTCTATCGATACAGCATTATACTATAATCTGGTGCGCACAATTGAGTGGATGAAATACTCTTTCATAAACGTTGCTTCACATTGAGGGTGAGTTTTACAATTGTAAGGATAAAACAATCAGGAAAGGATTGACTTTCTGATGGTGAATTAACCAGTGAACTGATTACCAATTAAAGGCTTGGAAGCTGACATCCCAACTTTAATCTAAGAAAACCGACGATTTTATTGGAACAAATTAATTAATTGATGATTGCCTTAGCAGATGAAGAAGCATTAGCGATTCAGGATTTCATGCAACAATACGATTGAGAAGCAATAGCTGATGCGCTGGCTAAATTCTGCCTCCTACTTATGCAGGGAAAGAATGTAAAATTGCAAAGAACGACCTATGTACACGTAAGTGTGTCATTAAAGACACCTACAAGCGCCATAGAGGCTATGTTCCATCTTACGTTTGATATCCCCATAAAACAAGTGATAGCCAATAAAACGAATTAAATGTTTGGGATGGATCAGCAGAAATGCCTTCAATTATAACACTACAATAATTGATACTGCATTCTAGTTGGATGCGAAGAGTGGGTCGTATAGTCTTCTGTCATTAACTGAGTGACGTATAATATGAGTGAGTATTTCAACGTCCAAATATTGGCCAGTTTGTAACCTCCAGTGTATACGAACCAGTTAGGCATGATACGACCTACAGTGCAGACGAACAAGTTAGACATGATACGATCCTCCAACTGTTACCCGATAGAGCAGGTGAACTGAGTTACACAAGTTTGGTAGCTATACAAGTTTGGCCTTGATTCGCCCTAAAATATTAGGTGAGATTAAAGAATACAAAAAGCACGACGTGTAGTTCAAGAATAGGCTGTAGATGCTTGTCTCGCAATTAATTATAACTCAATATGTGCTATTAATGTCTTGTTGGGGACATACCTTCAAGGAAAATATAACCGTTACCACTTTCTATTTTCAGAGACACATGAAAATTCACACTGGCGATAAAACATTTATTTGTGACATTTGCTACAAAGATTTCCGTGAAAATGCAACTTTGGTCGCTCACATGCGTATACATACTGGCGAAAAACCATTCCATTGCGGCGTTTGCACCAAAGAATTCCGAGGTCAATCGGCACTGCACAAACACATGAAAATCCATACAGGTGAAAAACCATATCAATGCGATGTGTGCAACAAACATTTCCGCGAGGCTGTTCATCTAAGAGTACACAAACGAATTCACACAGGTGAGAAACCATTCAAATGTGAAATTTGCCATAAAGAATTTCGCTGTAGCAGCACATTGCAGTACCATATGCGAATACATACGGGCGAGAAACCGTATAGTTGCGAAATTTGTTTGAAACCATTTCGCGAGAAAGGTCATCTACAAGTCCACATGCGTATTCATACACAAGAAAAACCATATCCGTGCCTCGATTGCACCAAAACGTTTCGGGATTCTGGACAATTAAGCGTAAGCATAATCTCGATTTGTAATAATTTGTAATTTAATCATTTGACCCGTCCACAGCGTCACAAGAAAATCCATTCCGGTGAAAAACCGTACAAATGTATAATTTGCGGAAAGGCATTCCGCGAGAAATGTCATCTAAAGTCACACATGAATATACACGTGGGTGATGAAAATTTAGGACGTGAAATAGCAAACGCCATGTACAACCATTCGGACGAGCTTGTTTTCATCAGCCACTATCAGCCGAATTTAAATTCCGATCCCAATGCACCACAGCTAAATGTTCATATAAAATGCGAACCGAACATAGATGAACTGGCCATAATCGAACCAACCGATCATTTACGGCTGTCGATGTTTAAGGACGAACCAGATTACGCGTTGGAACAATTATAAACCGATTATGTTGAAATTTAATTTCACAAAAACGAATTGTCGTGTTACAATACTCGATTCGAAGTATTCTAAAGCTCAAGTGTATAACACCATGAGTAGATAGATAGAATTTAGTTTTTAATTTATAAACTGATGAGTGATACAGTTAAATAAACGAAATTATTTAGTTTTTTACGGTAACGTAAAACCATTTGTTAGGAATAAATAATAAGATCGTTTTATTGGGCACTGCTTCTAACTATTTTGCTGTTCCTGTGCCCAATAAAATGCTACGAATATGTGATAATTGCCGTATCGTGTATGTACTGTAATTTTAATGAATTATAAATTCAGTCCCAACTGTATAATACAAAATAAAACTTGAACAATAATTAGTAAGTCTGGTTTATTTATTTTTTGGATGCTTTTACAGGCCATTGTTGGCCCGCGTCAACAATCTGACTCAATCGGTTTCAATCACGACCTAGCTCTTCATAATGTTGCAAGCAATTAGAAGATACCAGATCGCTCTATACGCCGTGGAGCCATCGTCGCCAATACCAACCCCTTAGTCTATCGAAATTCGGCTCTCCCTTCAAAGATCGCTGTATCATTCGGTTTGGATCAACACGCAGAAAGTGACCGAGCCAACGTACTCGCCGTTCTCTGATTTCATGCTCGATATCAGTGATTCGCATCAAACTTCTGATCTCATGTTTGAATAGAACTCGATATGTACCATAAACATTGCGTTTTTGGTCATACGTGTCATCATGAAGCCATCTTTCGTACTCAAAAACTCATCCGTCAAGGTCCAACTCTCAAATTCATACATGACAACGGGATTGATCAACACTCTGTAAAATTTCAGTTTATCCGTATTTGCGTATTTAGTTTTGGGCTCGTTGATTATTAGACCAACCAATATTTCTGTCAACCTCTGTGAACAGAAATACAGAGCTGGAAGTATGAACATACTTCGAATTTCTCAATCCCGAAACGGAAAATCGTTAAGAAATGATCCTTATCCCCATCGTATGATAATGGCGTTTCGGGTCATGATTACTGATTGTCTTGTTAAGCAATTGGCATATGCCATCATTTCTGTCAACCTCTGTGAACAGAAATACAGAGATGGAAGTATGAAGCTACTTCGAATTTCTCAATCCCGAAACGGAAAATAGTTAAGAAATGATCCATATTCCCATCGTATGGTAATGGCGTTTCGGATCATGATACTGATTGTCTTGTTAAGCAATTGGCATATGCCATCATTTCTGTCAACCTCTGTGAACAGAAATACAGAGCTGGAAGTATGAACATACTTCGAATTTCTCAATCCCGAAACGGAAAATCGTTCAGAAATGATCCATATCCCCATCGTATGGTAATGGCGTTTCGGATAATGATACTGATGGTCTTGTTAGACAATTGGCATATTCCAACATTTCTGTCAACCTCTGTGAACAGAAATACAGAGCTGGAAGTATGAACCTACTTTAAATTTTTCAATCCCGAAACGGAAAATCGTTCAGAAATGATCCCTATCCCCATCGTATCGTAATGGCGTTTCGGATCATGATACTGATGGTCTTGTTAAGCAATTGGCATATGCCAACATTTCTGTCAACCTCTGTGAACAGAAATACAGAGATGGAAGTATGAACCTACTTCGAATTTCTCAATCCCGAAACGGAAAATCGTTCAGAAATTATCCATATCCCCATCGTATGGTAATGGCGTTTCGGGTCATGATACTGATGGGCTTGTTAAGCAATTGGCATATTCCAATATTTCTGTCAACCTCTGTGAACAGAAATACAGAGCTGGAAGTATGAACCTACTTCAAATTTTTCAATCCCGGAACGGAAAATCGTTCAGAAATGATCCCTATCCCCATCGTATGGTAATGGCGTTTCGGATCATGATACTGATGGTCTTGTTAAACAATTGGCATATTCCAATATTTCTGTCAACCTCTGTGAATAGAAATACAGAGCTGGAGGTATGAACCTACTTCGAATTTCTCAATCCCGAAACGGAAAACCGTTCAGAAATGATCCCTATCCCCATCGTATGGTAATGGCGTTTCGGGTCATGATTACTGATGGTCTTGTCAAGCAATTGGCATATGCCAACATTTCTGTCAACTTCTGTGAACAGAAATACAGAGATGGAAGTATGAACCTACTTCGAATTAATCCCGAAACGAAAAATCGTTCAGACATGATCCATATCCCCATCGTATGGTAATGGCGTTTCGGATCATGATACTGATGGGCTTGTTAGGCAATTGGCATATTCCAACATTTCTGTCAACCTCTGTGAATAGAAATACAGAGCTGGAGGTATGAACCTACTTCGAATTTCTCAATCCCGAAACGGAAAACCGTTCAGAAATGATCCATATCCCCATCGTATGGTAATGGCGTTTCGGGTCATGATTACTGATGGTCTTGTCAAGCAATTGGCATATGCCAACATTTCTGTCAACTTCTGTGAACAGAAATACAGAGATGGAAGTATGAACCTACTTCGAATTAATCCCGAAACGAAAAATCGTTCAGAAATGATCCATATCCCCATCGTATGGTAATGGCGTTTCGGATCATGATACTGATGGTCTTGTTAGGCAATTGGCATATTCCAATATTTCTGTCAACCTCTGTGAACAGAAATACAGAGCTGGAAGTATGAACCTACTTCAAATTTTTCAATCCCGAAACGGAAAATCATTCAGAAATGATCCCTATCCCCATCGTATGGTAATGGCGTTTCGGATCATGATACTGATGGGCTTGTTAGGCAATTGGCATATTCCAACATTTCTGTCAACCTCTGTGAACAGAAATACAGAGCTGGAAGTATGAACCTACTTCAAATTTTTCAATCCCGGAACGGAAAATCGTTCAGAAATGATCCCTATCCCCATCGTATGGTAATGGCGTTTCGGATCATGATACTGATGGTCTTGTTAAACAATTGGCATATTCCAATATTTCTGTCAACCTCTGTGAACAGAAATACAGAGCTGGAAGTATGAAACTACTTCAAATTTTTCAATCCCGAAACGGAAAATCGTTCAGAAATGATCCTTATCCCCATCGTATCGTAATGGCGTTTCGGATCATGATACTGATGGTCTTGTTAAGCAATTGGCATATGCCAACATTTCTGTCAACCTCTGTGAACAGAAATACAGAGATAGAGGTATGAACCTACTTCGAATTTCTCAATCCCGAAACGGAAAATCGTTCAGAAATGATCCTTATCCCCATCGTATGGTAATGGCGTTTCGGGTCATGATTACTGATGGTCTTGTCAAGCAATTGGCATATTCCAATATTTTTGTCAACCTCTGTGAACAGAAATACAGAGATGGAAGTATGAACCTACTTCGAATTTCTCAATCCCGAAACGGAAAATCGTTCAGAAATGATCCATATCCCCATCGTATGGTAATGGCGTTTCGGGTCATGATACTGATGGGCTTGTTAAGCAATTGGCATATTCCAATATTTCTGTCAACCTCTGTGAACAGAAATACAGAGCTGGAAGTATGAACCTACTTCAAATTTTTCAATCCCGAAACGGAAAATCGTTCAGAAATGATCCCTATCCCCATCGTATGGTAATGGTGTTTCGGATCATGATACTGATGGTCTTGTTAGGCAATTGGCATATTCCAATATTTTTGTCAACCTCTGTGAACAGAAATACAGAGATGGAAGTATGAACCTACTTCGAATTTCTCAATCCCGAAACGGAAAATCGTTCAGAAATGATCCATATCCCCATCGTATGGTAATGTCGTTTCGGATTATGATACTGATGGTCTTTTCAGGCTATTGGCATATTCCAATACTTCTGTCAACCTCTGTGAACAGAAATACAGAGCTGGAAGTATGAATATACTTCGAATTAATCCCGAAACGGAAAATCGTTCAGAAATGATCCCTATCCCCATCGTATGGTAATGGCGTTTCGGATCATGATACTGATGGTCTTGTTAAGCAATTGGCATATGCCAATATTTCTGTCAACCTCTGTGAACAGAAATACAGAGATGGAAGTATGAACCTACTTCGAATTTCTCAATCCCGAAATGGAAAATCGTTCAGAAATGATTCCTATCCCCATCGTATGGTAATGGCGTTTCGGATCATGATACTGATGGTCTTTTTAGGCAATTGGCATATTCCAATATTTCTGTCAACCTCTGTGAACAGAAATACAGAGATGGAAGTATGAACCTACTTCGAATTTCTCAATCCCGAAACGGAAAATCGTTCAGAAATGATCCATATCCCCATCGTATGGTAATGGCGTTTCGGATCATGATACTGATGGTCTTTTCAGGCTATTGGCATATTCCAATACTTCTGTCAACCTCTGTGAACAGAAATACAGAGCTGGAAGTATGAACCTACTTCAAATTTTTCAATCCCGAAACGGAAAATCGTTCAGAAATGATCCCTATCCCCATCGTATGGTAATGGCGTTTCGGATCATGATACTGATGGGCTTGTTAGGCAATTGGCATATTCCAACATTTCTGTCAACCTCTGTGAATAGAAATACAGAGATAGAGGTATGAACCTACTTCGAATTTCTCAATCCCGAAACGGAAAACCGTTCAGAAATGATCCCTATCCCCATCGTATCGTAATGGCGTTTCGGATCATGATACTGATGGTCTTGTTAAGCAATTGGCATATGCCAACATTTCTGTCAACCTCTGTGAACAGAAATACAGAGATAGAGGTATGAACCTACTTCGAATTTCTCAATCCCGAAACGGAAAATCGTTCAGAAATGATCCATATCCCCATCGTATGGTAATGGCGTTTCGGATCATGATACTGATGGTCTTTTCAGGCTATTGGCATATTCCAATACTTCTGTCAACCTCTGTGAACAGAAATACAGAGCTGGAAGTATGAACCTACTTCAAATTTTTCAATCCCGAAACGGAAAATCGTTCAGAAATGATCCCTATCCCCATCGTATGGTAATGGCGTTTCGGATCATGATACTGATGGGCTTGTTAGGCAATTGGCATATTCCAACATTTCTGTCAACCTCTGTGAATAGAAATACAGAGATAGAGGTATGAACCTACTTCGAATTTCTCAATCCCGAAACGGAAAACCGTTCAGAAATGATCCCTATCCCCATCGTATGGTAATGGCGTTTCGGATCATGATACTGATGGGCTTGTTAGGCAATTGGCATATTCCAACATTTCTGTCAACCTCTGTGAATAGAAATACAGAGATAGAAGTATGAACCTACTTCGAATTAATCCCGAAACGGAAAATCGTTCAGAAATGATCCATATCCCCATCGTATGGTAATGGTGTTTCGGGTCATGATACTGATGGGCTTGTTAAGCAATTGGCATATGCCAATATTTCTGTCAACCTCTGTGAACAGAAATACAGAGCTGGAAGTATGAACCTACTTCAAATTTTTCAATCCCGAAACGGAAAATCGTTCAGAAATGATCCCTATCCCCATCGTATGGTAATGGTGTTTCGGATCATGATACTGATGGTCTTGTTAGGCAATTGGCATATTCCAATATTTTTGTCAACCTCTGTGAACAGAAATACAGAGATGGAAGTATGAACCTACTTCGAATTTCTCAATCCCGAAACGGAAAATCGTTCAGAAATGATCCATATCCCCATCGTATGGTAATGTCGTTTCGGATTATGATACTGATGGTCTTTTCAGGCTATTGGCATATTCCAATACTTCTGTCAACCTCTGTGAACAGAAATACAGAGCTGGAAGTATGAACCTACTTCAAATTTTTCAATCCCGAAACGGAAAATCGTTCAGAAATGATCCCTATCCCCATCGTATGGTAATGACGTTTCGGATCATGATTACTGATAGTCTTGTTAAGCAATTGGATGGTCTTGTTAGGCAATTGGCATATTCCAATATTTCTGTCAACCTCTGTGAACAGAAATACAGAGCTGGAAGTATGAATATACTTCGAATTAATCCCGCAACGGAAAATCGTTCAGAAATGATCCCTATCCCCATCGTATGGTAATGGCGTTTCGGATCATGATACTGATGGTCTTGTTAGGCTATTGGCATATTCCAATACTTCTGTCAACCTCTGTGAACAGAAATACAGAGCTGGAAGTATGAACCTACTTCAAATTTTTCAATCCCGAAACGGAAAATCGTTCAGAAATGATCCATATCCCCATCGTATGGTAATGGCGTTTCGGATCATGATACTGATGGGTTGTTTGGCAATTGGCATATTCCAACATTTCTGTCAACCTATGTGAACAGAAATACAGAGCTGGAAGTATGAACCTACTTCAAATTTTTCAATCCCGAAACGGAAAATCGTTCAGAAATGATCCCTATCCCCATCGTATGGTAATGGCGTTTCGGATCATGATACTGATGGGCTTGTTAGGCAATTGGCATATTCCAACATTTCTGTCAACCTCTGTGAATAGAAATACAGAGATAGAAGTATGAACCTACTTCGAATTAATCCCGAAACGGAAAATCGTTCAGAAATGATCCATATCCCCATCGTATGGTAATGGCGTTTCGGATCATGATACTGATGGTCTTGTTAAACAATTGGCATATTCCAATACTTCTGTCAACCTCTGTGAACAGAAATACAGAGCTGGAAGTATGAACCTACTTCAAATTTTTCAATCCCGAAACGGAAAATCGTTCAGAAATGATCCATATCCCCATCGTATGGTAATGGCGTTTCGGATCATGATACTGATGGGTTGTTTGGCAATTGGCATATTCCAACATTTCTGTCAACCTATGTGAACAGAAATACAGAGCTGGAAGTATGAACCTACTTCGAATTAATCCCGGAACGGAAAATCGTTCAGACATGATCCATATCCCCATCGTATGGTAATGGCGTTTCGGGTCATGATACTGATGGGCTTGTTAAGCAATTGGCATATTCCAATATTTCTGTCAACCTCTGTGAACAGAAATACAGAGCTGGAAGTATGAACCTACTTCAAATTTTTCAATCCCGAAACGGAAAATCGTTCAGAAATGATCCCTATCCCCATCGTATGGTAATGGCGTTTCGGATCATGATACTGATGGGCTTGTTAGGCAATTGGCATATTCCAACATTTCTGTCAACCTCTGTGAATAGAAATACAGAGATAGAAGTATGAACCTACTTCGAATTAATCCCGAAACGGAAAATCGTTCAGAAATGATCCATATCCCCATCGTATGGTAATGGCGTTTCGGATCATGATACTGATGGTCTTGTTAAACAATTGGCATATTCCAATACTTCTGTCAACCTCTGTGAACAGAAATACAGAGCTGGAAGTATGAACCTACTTCAAATTTTTCAATCCCGAAACGGAAAATCGTTCAGAAATGATCCCTATCCCCATCGTATGGTAATGGCGTTTCGGATCATGATACTGATGGGCTTGTTAGGCAATTGGCATATTCCAACATTTCTGTCAACCTATGTGAACAGAAATACAGAGCTGGAAGTATGAACCTACTTCGAATTAATCCCGGAACGGAAAATCGTTCAGACATGATCCATATCCCCATCGTATGGTAATGGCGTTTCGGATCATGATACTGATGGTCTTGTTAAGCAATTGGCATATGCCAATATTTCTGTCAACCTTTGTGAACAGAAATACAGAGATGGAAGTATGAACCTACTTCGAATTTCTCAATCCCGAAATGGAAAATCGTTCAGAAATGATCCCTATCCCCATCGTATGGTAATGGCGTTTCGGATCATGATACTGATGGTCTTTTTAGGCAATTGGCATATTCCAATACTTCTGTCAACCTCTGTGAACAGAAATACAGAGCTGGAAGTATGAACCTACTTCGAATTTCTCAATCCCGAAACGTCAATTCGTTCAGAAATGATTCATATCCCCATCGTATGGTAATGGCTTTTTGAATAATGTTTACTTATGGTCTGATTAAACAACTGGCATAAGCCAATAATTCTGTCAACCTCTGTGAACAGAAATACCGAGCTGGAAGTATTATAAATGGTTTTAATTATAAATTGTAATTGGAAATCAGCATTAATTTATACTTTTTATTTGTACTAATAGTCGACTTTAAACTTATAGTGACATCTAACAGTTAGTATATATACTAAAATTTGTATGTGGTGAATATAAAAATTTATTATGTCTTGACTAATTTGTTTTTAAAGTAAGTTTCTATTTTATAAAATCGACATTTGACGGTGTCTCGAATAAATTTTATACTATTTTAAAGGAAACATCCTCAACGCTAAATTTTTAATCCAACGATATCGTTTAAACTGTTTAAGAGGATTTTTAAACGATTTACCATAGTATATTAAGGTGCTATACAATGTTTTGGTTGTCTCCCTAAATCGAACCTATAGAACTGGAAAAGCGTGTAGTACATTATGAATTGTTGCCGAATCTATAATTCCCTCAACCAAACGAGTGAAAAGAGAGTAAGGAAGGAATTGGTATTGAGTACAATGATAAGTTACAACACGCACATAAATCTTCAATCAGCCCTTTGTGAATTCCTCATATAATAACTGTGCCATCTTTATGTGAGATTTGCTGTATTTGAAGATAATAAATCATATTTACATGCTTGCTACATATGTTAAACATTAAGTAGATCAAAAATATGTTCACAACATTCGTACTGCGCCGATAATGGCACAAAGGTTCGTTTCAACCTCGTGAAATACGCTGATTTCGTATAATAACATTTAATTGGTTTGCTATGAATCTGCTTTGACTATACCTTCCCGGCACTATTTTTTCAAGAAACGGTTTCTGTCTGAATTGAATCATGTCTCTGTCTGTCAACATATGTTCGAGTGAAAGCTTCAAAATGTTCAAAAGTGTGTCTACGCATCATTATCATCACCTCCATCTAACGTCTTAATCGATTCTTTGATTTATTTATACAATGTAGTTAGCTTTCGAGCTTTTATGTTTTCATAATCACCCTTTGCAGGTCTGCACTGTTTTCTTTTGCGAGCTTCTTTCATGAACTCTGTTTGAGATTAGTTTGGCCATTATAGCTTTTATTAAAGCGCTTCAATCGTCAAAAGAATAAAGCTTTACTCGCTAGATGGTAAATGTTTATTTGATAACACCATACTTGCAGGTGTGGGATCAACAAATATTTCAAGCTCGCTGGAAACCTTTATTTATCAATTATGACCGCCAATTTTCCCATTGAGGTTTCATTCTACGAAGAAATCACTATAGACCTCCAATGACGCATTATCCAAGTTCACTATAGAAATCGAACATGGAGATGGCTATTTAAATTCGAGACAAGGTTTTGGTACTCTGGTTATATTCTGTGGCCTATAAGTCCTTTAGTAATGTACATGTGTTGGCCAACTCTTGGTAAATTAACTATCGGACGAGTGATAAACAATTCTTTCCTAGGAATTGTTGGTTAGATCCCACACACACCGCAGAACCGAGATGTGCATTTTTCAATGACATTTCCAAGCTGATTGGTCTTCCTTAGCTGAAATGATAGTTGTAAACTATGCGGTTGAAGCATAATGCGGTATCGACAGTACCGATATCGTTTGGTTGTCATACATCCATAAACAGGAAACGAAGTGGCTAGGATAGATAGAAACTTTAAGCTACTACTCAACCTTTATAAAAAGGATGAGTTAATTGACGTGAAAATTGTGTAGAAGCTGAGAGTACGTGGTAGTGGACGAGACAATTAGTTATTTTCTCTCTCTCTCTCTCTGCACCATTCCAGGAACCAGCACCTAGAAAACATAAAGCAATAAGATCTTAGTGAGTCATATATTGGGCTTCCCCTCGGAAGTTAAACACAGTATTGTTAGAACTTTGATCGGTGTTCCTAATCGTAAAACAATCTGTCAAGTTCACCATCGGCCCATAATTTGAACGATTATTGGCTGGATGGAAGACTAATTTGTATATATTACTGTACACATGCTTCATCAAAACAAAACAAACAAACCAGCGCACATTGTCAGTTATTCTCTCTCTTACATCAAAACGTCTTTTATGTACAACGAATATATGTGTAGTCTGTTTAGGTTTGGTTGTACATAAAAATTGATGCAATCTCTAAAGCGACCGCGAATACACACAAAAAACACGCGGAAAGTGTACAACAAATCGAAATTATGTCACAATTATTTATATCGATGAAGTATATAAGACGAAGACGAGGGCACACACAAATCACTCCATCCCATGTGTGTGTGTGTATAAACCGCGAATTGATCAAAACAAACTATATAGTTCCGTATAGTGAAGTCGCTTATACGAGTATATACACAACAAATGCCCAGTATATACATACGGTATAGTGGTGTATAGCTCTATATACTATGAGTCGAGTCGAGGCCATTCAGTCAAAATTTAAATTATAAATAATTTGGAAATTGTATTTTAGTCGCTCGAGAACTGTTTAAGTGAACGGATTAAAAATAAAAAAAAAATCTAAAAATAAATAAAGTGTTGTACACAGTATCGAATTAAGAAGAAGACACTATCCTATATACATATACACAATGTCCAGTGAAGGTGAAAGTAAATATGGTTTTAAAGATAAGTCGGCGGCCGAAGATAGCCTAAAATTGTTGGCCAAGGAGGAGCTGCAATATCAAAAGTTAACCGTTCGTGGATTAATTGGACGTGCCAAACGAGTTCTTACATGTGAGTATGGTTCGATATATGATTCCAATATTTGTTCCGCCGAGTCATAATATATTTACATTGGATGTGACGTCATTGTTTAAAATACTCGATATTTGAGTTGAAAATTAACAAACCATAAACTCAACGTACATGATGACCTAATTTTCTTAAAATACAATTTTATAAATCGATAATAAATAATTTAGTAGATTAAGGGAGTGAATTATGTTATAATATCCGATTGATTGCGTGACATGAGACAATTATTATATCGGTTGTTTTGTGTGTGTAGTGTGTACCCACGCACAAAAACACACACACATTTATATAAAACCTCGAATTTATGTGATGACATCAGTGGTGTGTGCATTATGTACCTTCATAACCTAGGGTGGTGATCACTGGCAGGTATGGTTGTAAATGACTGGATCGGTCGCGGTTATCTCGTAAATTATAAGTCAATAATAGGATAACTGTCATTCTGTCATAAATTGAATGATCTACACTGCAGCTGTTACAGTTGTGTACCAATCAGTATTGTCGGTTCTCCGACTCTTTACACTTACTATGCATACTCGCTCCTCGAATCCCGTATCAGTATTGTAGGCAATGACTCTTTCGACTATCCAGTTGTTCCAATTATTAAACCCTTAATGGAGCTCGTGTCATTTTGAATGTGAGATCGTGCCAATAAGTCCATAACAATGGACTTGAGATGAACACTCTCAGTTCCGAAATCTATTTGACCTCCGAATGAAGGTCAAAATATCCGATATTTTAAAGGTTGTTTGTTGATTTTCAAATAAGAACCGCGTTCCATGAGATTGAAATCTGTGAAGAGAATATGAAGAACAGAAGCTCAGGTTGCTCTCAGTCGAGCAATCACATGTTCAAACAACAATATCCAGCAAGAATTTCACGTCTAGTTCAAATGGGGAGATATATTTGCTGGTTAAGTGTTGTTATTCCTACAGCACATAAGTGGCTCATGTACATGTCCCGGCTAACTTATCTAGACTTGATTTCCAGTGAAGCTAACTTAATTAAGACTGCCAGGCATATTCAGTGTATTGTTGTCAAAACCAGTGAAAAAGTTTTTACCTTAAACTAGTTCGACTATCAGAGATGATTCTGATACAACGTTTGTAGTTTAATTCCATTCCTTCTGTGATTATGTCTTTAGTAGATGTAGTTCGGCACCAACCAGATTCGAACATACTAATTTGTTCGTCAAGATTATTTTACTTTCGTCAGAGTCTTTAAGGCGAGTTATTAGAGTCCTATTTATGCCAAGTGGCTGTGAGCACTGCATACCGTGATTCAGATTTTTAACTCAGACTCCACTATACAGGTCTACTTCAAAGGACTCTGTGGGTCTGATTCTTACTTATAGTCCCGCGTATAGTGCAAAATACAATTAAATTTTCCTATAGGGTTAACTGACAGTCGCCGATCGTGACATCAAGTTATCACTATCCGATAATATTGAATCCTTTTCCATCCTCAATTCGATTTCTATATTTTGCTAATAAGATCCTGTTTGACGTGTAGCAGTTTGGCAATGAACTTGTATAGCATATGACATATGATTTAATTAATTAGAAATATTTAAAAAAAGCAGCAGAAAGCTTCAAACACCAGGATAGTAATGGCGAGATAGTAAATGAGTTGAGTGGTATGAGTTCTATTAGAAAACCAATCGGAGCTTTTACTGATTGGAATATTCAATTGAAATCTTTTGTGTTTGTCTTCGAGATGTAATTCTAGTGTACATACCAAAGTGCCTCATGTGGGCTGTTGTATTGAACAGCACCACAGATAGTGTACAACATTGTTTCGCTCTTTCACATCCTCACAGCTTCTACATAAGTCATTCAATTTAAGACCTAGGTATCACTTCTCCATTGTGATATAAATGAAGAAATTGGAGACTCGTACCAGATTCAAGACTTGCTAAATTATTTGACTAACATCCTTCAAACTGTGCTGGATCTGTCACCATTCTTTCGTTTGTCATCGTTAGGGTAGTAGGGTTGACTAATGGCTTCTCCTCAGGGATAAATATACCAACATTGTTCGACAGATGGGGGAGTCGTTTATCAAAATTTTAATTTAGACAGAACAATACTAAATAACTGTATAAGATACATTGTGTCGCATAACGATTGCCAATATATACATATACCACACGCTGTACAATGTTATTATGAATAACCTAACTATTTATTGAATTGTTGATCATTGTGTAACCATACGCTGTCATATAGCTTGTCTCATCGCGCATATTATAAAAATAGCCTTCGAAAGTGTTTATAGACAACAGACAAACACACACCAAATGATATATTCAAAGACGAAATTTCTCGACCTCCCCGCTTGATTTGGGTGATATGCCTAAAATATTTCCGAATACACAAATCAGTATAAATAATTAATATTCTTGTGACAACACCGAGTCACAATAACCATAGTAAAAAAATTCACAATGATGTAAACTCCAAAATAAACTGAATTTCTAATATTAGAAATTACAATAGACATAGGCATACGTACAGTTTGATCTATAAGTATTCGGTATGTCTGTAATTCTCAAGTCGTCCGAACAAGCTATGATGTCATTCCGAATATATAACCAAATACACCAAATACCGGTTGAGTATATACAAAACTTTGGGTTATGCAAATTAGAAAGTCTGTTGATCTTGATATGATAATGAGTATGTGTGCAGCCCTGACTGGCATAATCTGTTGCTAATCTTTATTCCTTATTCCGTTTTTGCAGTGACAAAATCAGAAGAGAAGCTAAAAAATATCAATGAGGCGATCGCAGTATATGATAAATGGTTGAAAGATCATGATACAGGATCAACCACAAAAAATAGTAAACCCGCAGCTAATGAAGATAAGCCCGATACTGTACCTGGACTAGGCTTTAAGGATAAAGAGGCAGCTGAAAAAACATTGAAGTGAGTTGTTTTTGGCAAAATGTATGATCGACAATCGAATCTATGTATTTGTTTCTTTATAGAATCCTAGAAGGACGCGATCCTGAATATCAAAAATTGGCCATAAACGGATTAATCGGCAGTTCAAAGCGTGTCCTAAGCGGCACAAAAAATCCCGATAAAGTGAAGGCAATCAAAGAAGGAGTCAAAGTGCTCGAAGATTTCCTCGAAGAATTCGATCGCGAGAATCATATGAAAGACAATTTAAAATATCTAAGCTACGAGCTGATTGAACAACTGCCGGGCCCCGTCGACAACGATTTACAAATTGAATTCCTAGACGTATATAGCAATAAGGCCAAATGTAATTACAAGCATTTACGTACATTATATCCATCGGGCGACGATACATACTCCTGGGATATTGTACGCAATCGGGAGTTGAAAAAAATCCGTGACAAAATCTACGAGAAAAAAATGAATGTATTCACACCGGAGGGCGAGCCGATCGCCGAACATTTCGAAATGATCTATTGGGCGTACAGTCCAGCGCCCGAAAAAGTTAAATATTTCCTGGAGAAATTATACAAAAAAGCTGAGAAACGACCATCACCAACCAAATCGAAATCGGCCGACAAGGAGAAGGATGTCATGGACGTCGATCGAAATAAAGATTCGGACGATGATCTAGGTGGCAGCAGTAGCGATGATAGTAGTGAGGATGACGATGCCCCATCAAAGAAGAAGCGGAAAGTTTAAACCTCTGTACCTACACTCATCGTATACATTCCGGTATACAGACGTATATACCGAATGTATATATTTATAAACTTAAATACAAAAAAAATATTATATAAAATTAAAATTATTTTAATTTATTTTTATCGTATACTTAAGTTATGATATCAAAATTTCACACGACAAAAAATTGTATAAAAATGTTCGTTGTGATAAAATCGGCCAATTACCCACGCCGCTCGGAGCTGATACACTTCATAAATACTTCAAAATTTGAATAAAATACAATTTTAACAATTAAATGTGTGTCAAACATGTATATAATATGCAGACAAATGTATTAATACACAGAATATTAAAAGCCAGGGTCGCGGACCGGAACGAACTAAACGGCCGTGAAATTTATTATTTGAATGATAAGACGATGATTGTGTTTTGTTTCAATTGTTAATTGTTTAAACCGAGATCCGATCATGACCTAATGCACGATTGTTTCAAACGGATCAAAACTACCTGCACAATGCGTGAGGCTTGGTTCTATGATGTCCGTTTAATTATGAAAAGCTTTTGGGGAATCAACTTAATTAGAGTTGGATTGGTAAACACTCGTGAATACGATTAAGTGAAGGTGAATTGACATTAAGAATGGGAAGTGACCGCGTTATGCACAATTATCGTGGTATAGCCCTCTTTTGCACAGCATACTAGGGGAAGAATTACTCCTCTAAGGTAGGAAATTATCGGTGACTACCAAGGAGGATTTCGTCCAAATCGGTCAGTCACTGATCAAGTTTTCTCGCAACGGATGATTTTTTCCAAGTATTACGAAACATCTCGTGCTGTACACTAGGTATACCTAGATTTCAAGCAAGCCTATGACTCGATCAATCGAGATAAACTAAGGAATGTATTTGCTTATTTAGGAATACCAAACAAATACGTACATATGTATAAAATGACAGGCTTTTGCAATTAGTTCTGGTATTCGACAAGGAAGTGCGCTGTCCTCGATGTTGGAATATATCCTTCCTCTGAAAACAATATCTTATTCCGATAATCCAATCAACTTATTGCATATGCAGATGATATCTGTGTGGTTGGATTAAATGGTAAGGGAGGGAAAGGGATACTTGATCCACTGGAACAATGTTCAGCTTCCGTTGGTCTCAAATCCAATGAGCACAAAACCAAATATCTGATCTCTGGTTTTCAAGATCAAGACGCAAATGATTTAAGTAGTGGGAACCACACGTGTATTTTGGAACTCTCATTACTTAAGATAAGTGTGGGAGAGGATATCAAGATTGCCGATGGCAATCGAATTTTATATCCTCTACGTTCACTTCTGAAATCAAAATATCTTGGAAATGCGGATAAGCTGAAATTGTACAGAGTGTTGATCAAACCCGTTGTCATGTATGGATTTGAGTATTAGCCTTGAATGATGAGTACAAAAGATGGCTTCTAACATTTGAGTGAAAAATCATGCGAGTGATATATGGCCCAAAACGCGATGTTGATGGTACAAACCGAGATTTGTTCAGTCACGAGATCAGGATATGGCAACCAAAGATAGCGATTACTCTGGCTCGGTCACGTTCTGCGTGCTAATCCGAACCGAATGATACAGCGATCTTTGTCTCCACATCTTCTAGTTGTAACCGATGAAGTCAGATTGTTGACACGCTACGGGCCAACAATGGCCTGTAAAAGCCGTAAAATAATGTCGTTAAACAGTTCATTATTATTCATATTTGTATGGCAAAATGTCGAAAGCAGATCAAAGTGACTTTGTTGTGGTTAAATACAGGAGTCCTTTAAGGCATCAACGATAAGTCTTATCTACTAGCTCTATACCATCCTTAGTTATTTTCCAACGACTGGATGTGCTAAATTAACTACATCTTGAGTGAAATCTAATCCCGTTCTTGGGGTTTTTCGTATCTCCTCCTATTGAAAGAAGTTTAAGTCGGTAGATTTTGTATATAACCATCATTTCGGCTAAAATTCATCAAACAAAATTGACCTAAGTGCAGGATTGAACTAGACTGCTCGTCAAAAAATATACGGTATACGCATTTTGAATAAGCAGATTCTAGACGATCTAATGTTTTTCGACTCTCCTTTACCTTAAACAACGATCAGGCTCAATGGGATTTAGGTCAAACCATTCAATTAATTCCCAACTCATCTAAATAATTAATGATAACGTGCGGTCTGACAGGAACGCAAGAGTGAGAAACACATCATAAATTAGCGGTCATGAAATGGGACTCTTGGGGATATAGCACTTTAAGCAACGGTTAGTTACTCTAAAAACGGATATTTATGAAGAAATGCGAGTGTTCGGAATATTTTCTTCAAAGAATGAAAATTGGGAATAATTTACTAATGGGGCTGGAAAGTACCACTTATACTCAATACGCAATTGGAAGACCAATTTTATGTAATATTTGATCTACTCCAAATCCGTGAATGGCCGCAATAATGAGTCTTACAAAATGAGTCTTAGACATCGTACTTCAATTAATATAAATTGGGAACAATTATTTCCTGATGTTGCGTTGTAATACTTTAATGGCCTGTTCCAAATATCTGATATCAGCAGATGATGGTCTTCAAACATTTCTCGATATCGCGTTTCAACAGTCAATCACCATGACAATCAATCAAGTTTTGCTCTAATTAGTCTTCAAATCGATCAGCCATATTGCAACAAACACTTTGGTTTCTTTCACAAAACTTATTGGTAGTAATTTGAATGTGTAGAAAACAAAAGATACGATATAGATGGTTACTATTGAGACTATTGGCCGCACCATTAAAAATTTGAACAATGTCTGTCCATTAAAATTGGCATGGATCAACCGATGACCAACAATTGAAAAATTCTGTTCGTAAACTCGATTTATCATTTGCAAACTTAATGACCCGAAACATTTTATTGAAGTATCTCAAGTTTAGGTATATTATCTATTGTGAGTAGTTTCAACATCCATTGAATGCAGAGCCTTCTCAGCCCTTACTATACGATCTTCTAAAAACGGCTGCACCCTTTAGTTTAAGATGATTACTGTCTCACTTATATCTCGTTTTTTCTCCGATTATTTCTTTCTATATGTATCGTAGCATTTATATTGTATCATTTCTGGTATGAAGATCCCATTACGATTGCATTAATATCTAATGCAACTGACTGGAAATTTGTCAGTAAAAATTTAAAGGCTAAGACTGATGAACTCTTGCGGAGACAAGGTGGAGACATCAAGATCCATGAGCGGCCTGTTCATTACTTTGTAGCGCAGTACTTTTCATCGAGTTAAAAGAAATCTGGGATCGCTAAGAAATGATTCCTCATAAAATATTAGGCTACCTATCTCAATGACACAGGTGAAACTGTTGATAAAGAGTTGGAAAAGCACAATTATAGGTATCAAAAACATCACATACCAGTTTCCGACATTTCTTCCAGCTAAACCAGTCGTGAAAATTGTACAATGGTATGAAGTTGAATTTCGGATCTAGTCAATACATATTTGACACAGGCACTAAAATCTACGAACCTAATTTACTCTCAAAGTTAATTTATTCTTAAGAGTTCGATTTCATGCTCTTTGTACACACATACTAGAAAACACAATAACGCTAGCCCTGCATTAGGATGGACATGACAAGTCCCTTGTGATGAACTTATTATATTATATCGGACAGCCAGACTGCTTTAAAGGCAATGAAGTAATCCACATGTAGTTTTAATCTGGTTTCGAGTTGTTTAAACTCGATAAAGTAGCTAGCAACTGCAAATAAGATGAAAATAATGTGCTTGTCATGTTGGTATTAATGAAAAAGTGGTTGTTGATGGCTGGGCTAATTTCAATTTTCACAGCCATTTATTGGATGGTTAACCCGAGTTGAGGTTACTCACTGGATTCTTCACGAATCATTGCCTTAAGATACTAATTTTCCTAAATTTTGAATCTGCGAAACATTGTCCCTTACGACTGTATCATCTTGTAAGCCGAACATTAAGGCTGATTGGATTAATATCTTCCTTATAAATACAAGACTTTGCGTTCATTAAACCTAAATATAAACTGGACGGCTAGCATATATTACTTTTTCCACCTTCTGATGTGTTGGTTTCATGCTGTACGTTGGATACGGATTATTGACTACAACTTCAAATATTCTCAGATAGATTAATCAAAAGGCATCAAAACGCACGGTTCCTATATGAACCATGATCGATCTTATGTGATTTATAAATAATATCATGTTCAGCAATGACCAAAACTTCAACGCCTTTAAGTATATGGCACAATTTGTTCCATCTATCGAAATTATATGGATGGTTCTCCGAAGTCATGATTGTTCTCATGTGATTTCGATAGGTGAAACATCATGTTATATAACATGATCACTTACAAGACCAGCCATTCTTGTATTTACGATAAAATCCTGGGATGGGTTTCACCCCAGTATTAATCCTCATGAACATTCTATTTTTTTCTGGAATGGAATCCTGGGATAACTTCATGGACTTATTTTTTGGGAAAACAAAACATCTGATAATTATTTTTCCTTCATATTTTTATTTTTTTGTTTTTTTTTATTATTCTCATTGAACATTAAGGTATTATTATTACAGTCAACATTAAAGAATTATTATTTTTATTATTAATATTATTTTTTCTGTCTAGTAATTTTGTTTTATTAATAATAAATAATAATTTCATTATTATTTATATTAAAACAATTATTATATAATTGTAAGATATTTTATATATATGGATCTGTTTTTAATTATTTTATTTTTAATAATAATAATATTTATAACAAATAATAACGATTATAATAAAAATAAACTATAAAGTTTTGTTTTTGAAATTTAAATTATAAATAATTATTTTTGTTTATATATATGTATATATATATATATATATATATATATATATATATATATATATATACATATATATATATATATATTATATATATATATATATATATATATATATATATATATATATATATATATATATATAAATATATAATATATATATATATATATATATATATATATATATATATATATATATATATAAATATATATATAAATATATATATAATATATATATATATATATATATATATATATATATATATATATATATATATATATATATATATATATATATATATATGTATATATAATATATATTGGAACCTCTTTTATCCGTGAAAACGTTTTGAATTTACGTAATATTCTTAAATAAGGTCACCAAACTGGATTCTGAAATTGGAACCTATGCCCTATGTATGATCTAAGGTCGCCTGGCAAACTAGGTCGTTTGGACAGTGTTTCAAACAGAATCAATGACTAAGTGTTATTGAATCTCGACATCTCACTGTCATAGACAAACATCTGGAGATTAAGGACTTAATTAAGGACTGTAAACATTTTATTAATCTGAAACCTTAAGCTTACTGAACTAAATATTATCTAAGTATGCACTGTCAAATGAATGTTTTGGTGGCGATTTTTTCTGGTTATATTCGCTTTAAAGTTCATCTAAACTTTATCTACTACCCGAGTTTAGACTTGTTCGTTCCTCAGTGTTTAGCTCTAAGTTAATTAATGCTACTCAGTTAAAAAAGTCACGGCCCATTACCAACTGAAAAGGCAATATATTTAAATAATGAGCTAAAACTTAACAACTGTCTGGGTATTGTCTGTAGATGGGGATACTACTACTGAGTTCATTAATTTTGAAAAAGCGAAAGCGAATACACAAGACCGAACCGCCCACTGGTTCCAAAACCACTTTGTACCATAATCTCTTTTCGTATTGAAATCTAAAATGAGTACTTGATTCATACAACCTATCGATCATGGCGTGGCTATTAGTAAGGACATTCTCGGTTGCAAGACCGGGAAAGAATTAAATAATTCTGAATCAATGCAAGGTGAGCAGCCAATTGGCGACTTAGTGTTGCATGCAATGAGATGGCTGGCAAATGACCAGTTAGTTAGAGATTGAACAGGATATCATCTAATCCAATGTTATACACAATAAGCTCATAAAAACTTAATCATGGACGAATTAATATTTTATTACAGTCGTTCTGGTTGAAAGAGGTTTATATATATATATATATATATATATATATATATATATATATATATATATATATATATATATATATATATATATATAGTGGCTTACATAAATGGTACCGTTGGATACCTTGATCAAAATGAAGGTGAACTTCTATTATTTCGCTTATTAAAGCCCTTTATCAAATTATAGACGTTTGAAGAGGAGCGTTCCAACACATACCTTGCATTAAAAATAAACTTCAATATCTACTAACCATTTTTATTTAAGTAAGAGGGATAATAATTATGCTTAAAAATGTTGTATTTATTTGTTAGACACAAGGATGTTGCTACAAATAAGAACTTGAATTATTTACAAATATTTACAACAAATTCTATAAATGATCAACATTAACTCTTAAATTTAAATTTATTAAAAAAATGAATTCTTACAGCTCTAATGAATAGATGGATATGGTGTATGCATTTTGTACGAGGCTAATGGAACTTGGACACTTGCTCAGCGAGTAAATTTATTTATGTATCCTTATCATCGATTGCCATCATCCAATTTTACAAATAATTGGAGATTTGATAATTTTTGCGAATGGGTAATCGGGTAAGACGTCCAAGACTTTGGCACAAGTAAGGGTTCAGGTGCTGTGTTGTGGGTTTCTGTTTAAATGTCTATAACTTGATAATATGCGAAGTTATAAGTGGTCTCACCTTTGTTTTGATCAAGGAATTCAACAGTATTATTCTTGCCCACCATTTTAGAGACACCCTATATATACATATTTATATATATATATATATATATATATATATATATATATATATATATATATATATATATATATATATATATATATATATATATATATATATATATATATATATATATATATATATATATATATATATATATATATCGTATAATTATTTTCTAATATATTAAATATAATGTTCAGATAGAGGATAGCTTAATTAATTTATTTGCAGGCCATATCTCGGCTAAATTATTTCATATTGGGCACGCCATAAAATAATTAGTCGTGATATAACCGTAATATATTATATATTTTTAATTTCCTTGTTTAATAAATTCTGCAAATCTGGAAGACGATGGAAATAAAAATTAAAAAATATTTTTCTTTTATTTATTTCTTAATTAATAATATATTTTTTTGTTTATTTATTTAATATAGTTCATGGGGTTTGATAAAAACACAAAATGAAAAATGTGATGTTAAATTAATTAATTAATTAAGAAGAAAAAAAATTATTTTTTTTTGTAGATTTAGGAACGAAGAAATTATACTATATAAGGTCTCAATATGAACCAACCGTTGATGAAAATGTAAAGCTTTTTTTTTGTATTAAATCGTTGTAAATAGTTAATATATTATATTATATAGTATATTTTGTAATTAATTATTTTTTGGTTACCGTACACGTTTATTACATTTGAGTACATAGTTTGTTTTTTTTTTGCAATTAAATTATAAAATACAGTCGAGTATATTGAAGCGTACATAGCTAATTGTGTGCGATAAATAAAAGTTTTGGATTATACAATTTTAAACTAGTATTTGTTTATTTAATTCGTTCCCATTTGATTTTTTATTTTTAAATAAAATTAATTACGAGCACTTTGAAGATTTCTGTTTAATATTTGTATTTGATGTTGTTTTGTTTTTTTAGTTTTGCAAAATTATATTAATTATACTGTACTTATATATATTTATATAAATAAATTAATCTCAGTTGTAATTTTAATTATATTTATTTATTTCTAAAATATTTTATTTTAACTATTTTTTATTAAATATATTTTTTATGTAATTTAGTTTCAAATTTTTCTTTCTGTGCGCATTTTTGTTATTACTATAATATAATATTTATCTATTTAAATTTTTATGTAAATATAATATATTTATGTATTTATTTAAAATAATTCATGTTCAGAAAATAATTTTATTTTTTGCTATACATACGTATTTTTGTATATCATTTTTTTTGTAATTTGTATGGAAAAATATATCAAAAAGATTTTTTTTTATTATTAATTAATTTATTAAATTTAATGTGAGATGAGTTTTTAATATTATTACTTGTTTTTATTTATTAATGTTTAGCAAATATATCATTGTTGATGTAATTTTTTTTTTAAAGATAAATATATTATAACATTTTGGTAAATTTATTTATAATTATTTTTAATGATTTTCCGGACATGATTTGCTTTTCAGTTTTAAATATCACAATAAACAGATATATAATTTATAAATATGTATATAATTAAAAATAACATTATGTACTATATAAAATATAATCTGTAAATTTATTTGTGTTCGCTGATTGAGATGTACGATTTTTTGTAACTATTAATTATGTATTTTCTTATCAGTATATTATTATGATTATATTTAGAAGCAATGGAAATAAAAAATAAATCGGATTCAGAAAATGGAACAATTTTGCGATACTATTCAGTAATGTGTGGAATTCCATTTCACTGAAAGATGACTAAATCGACGTAATCATAGTTTGTGAGATTCAAACCGCACCCAGACGATTACAAATGTTCGTAAAACATAAATATACAATCAAATGAAAGTATCAACGACGGTTAGGTTGGACCAATTAAAATGCTCAAAAATTAAGGAAATCTTAACCTGCTCCTATCAATAAAAATCCGACTAAATTTAACTTAAGGAAACTAGAAATCATAATTATCAGTTAATGATCGCCAAAGATGGCATCTAATGATGTACACAATTTTTAAAATAAAATATGAAATTTGTTGAAGAGATAACAACATTAATTAACTTATAAAAAGTATAAATAGATGTCACTATCAGGCAATATGAATAAATTTTTACATTACAAGGGCTTGGACAATTATAAAGTGGCAGTCAAACTTTATTGATCAAGAACAAATTACCAGTAATCCAGTTTAAACCCGAAACTTAAGCTTTAATTTTAAGTGATTTCGTGGCTTAAGTAAATGTTTCGATAAGTATTTTTCGAAACATTTACTTAAGACCTGTGAAATTTATACAGGTATTTGTAATGTACTAAATTATTCTATCCTCAGTCAGTTTTAATATTTAATAACGACTGGGAGCTCGATTACCGTAATGTAAGACATACATTTGTATCAGGTGAGGGAAACATCCTAATTCACTCAGTTATAGAAAGAAGGAAGAAGCAAGCCACTTTAAAAAAAATATAAACAAGATCGAATAAAGCTATCAACATTGGTTAGGATGGACCAGTTAGAATCCTCAAAAATTAATAAAATTTTAACCTGCTTATATCAATAAAGCCACCCAGCTGCTTTATTGATATATTGAATGGTATGTAAGAATCAGCCTAAATTTAACTTAAGGAAACTAGAAATTATAATTATGCAGACAAGTAGATCAAATCGTTTGAGAAGAACTTGAGCTGGTATGGAGTACAATATTTTAACTTGTTGAACAGATGTGACTGTCAGGCAATATGAATAAATTGGTACATTACAAGGGCTTGGGCAACTTCACTAGAAGGGCGCCAATTTAATCGATTTTGATATTATTGCACGGTTTTGATACTTATAAAGTGGCAGTCTAATTTTTTTGATCAAGAACAAATTCCCAGTAATTTGTTCCCAGTTATGAAGTTCCAAGCCAGTTTAACCCCTAATTTTAAGTGATTTAATGCCTTTAGAATATGATTCGATAAGTTTTAAGAACCTTTCGATTTGTGAAATTCATACCAACAAAACCATAGGACATTTTTCAATAAAGAGACATACTATCTTGTTATGGTAATGAATCGATGTTTGGATTGCTTAAAAGTTCCTTCCTTAAGTAAAAGAAAGGATGGTAAACTGACCCTGTTGTATCAAATAATCAGATTCTGGAAAATTGAGTGAAACATTCTAGTGGTGACGGAAACATCCTAATAATAACAACTTGAAAAATACTCTCAAGAATGGCTGTAACCATTTCGATAGACGGGTAAAATAATTACCGGAAACTTGATATTTGTTCATAACCAAATGGATTGTGATTCACTCAGTTATAGAAAGAAGTAAAAAGCAAATCACTTTAAAAATATATGAGTCGAGATTAAATTTTTTGAGCACGAAATGGATCATGGATCAGGTTGACCGTTTGTCTAAATGGTGAAAAAAATTTACTATTCAATACTAGATTATTTCAGTGTGAGTCCACTACCTTGTTAATTGATGAAATACGTTTCATACAATTTATCCATGCGCATGACTCTTTAATATATGATCAACAGAAAGAGAACTAGCTCCCTCTCTTAGAGTGTAGAATTAATGGGCCAACCCATCTTCCATTTCAGTATAGGCTGGCATGGAGCTATGCAATGTATGGATGGTTCGACTTGGCTAATTACGAGGAGTGTAAATCTTCAATGTGTCCTCCTCGTTAATACGTTTATCAGGGCTGTCATTAAGTAATATAAAAATGAACGGATTGTGAAATACCGAGTGAAATTATACGCATGTTGCACCGAACGACGAGTATTTTGTTCAACAAATTTTGGAATAAAATATTTCACACTGATTGAATTGAGTGTATCAAGATCTAATAAGTTTTAGGAACAAGCCATACAATTATAACACAAAATTATATAAAGCATAATCCATTTCCAGCAGAACTTAAAATTCAATTTGTCAAATATGATTCGCTAACATCAAATAAAAATTTAAAAATTACGACAATATTTTGATTTCTTTTTTTAACAATTTAATAATTATTTATGAGAATGTTTGTTCATGATCTTATTGAAATTTTATTTAATTAATTAATTATTTAGTATGTTCATTTTTATATAATTAAATTATATTTATCTTATCAATTTATTTACTTATATATGTTTTGACGAAAAATTAAATTATCATTTTTTAAAGCTCTTGTTTTATTTTATTTTTTATAATTTTAGTTTTAACTTTTTTTTTTATATTATATATACATATGTATATTATATAATACAACAAATGTATAATGATTTATTTTTATAGTATTTAAAAAAAATCAAATAAATTGTTTTAATGAATTGAATAGATAAAAATGAATAAAAAAAAACAATATTTTTACATAAATATATATTTTCATTTTTGTTATAATAAACAAATAACATTAAAAATAGATTTGAAATATACTAGTTATGTTTTATGTATGATTTAATCCATAGAGTTTTAATTAATTATATTTATTAATGAAAAATACTTAACAAAACAATTTTTATTTTATATAAATATAATTTAATAATTAATTATTCTTTTGAAAAAACAAAATTACTTGAAAACCATCTCAATATGAGGCTATCACAAAAATAATAATAAAATTTGAAAACTTAATATAAATAATAGAACATTAAATTACATATAATAATTATTTTTTGTTTATTAAGTACAATAGTTTTGTTTGATATAATATACTTATTTATATTAATTTTAAGATTATATATTCTAATTTATTTATTAGGACTGTTTTTTAGCTTTATTTTGTAATTATTTTTTATATATATGTATATATAAATATAAATCTATATATCATATTTAAATACTTAACGTTAGTAATAATATTATATTTTTATTATTTTAACAATTCCATATGCTTTTCTTTTTGCACCATAATTTACTAAATATTTTTTTTTTTAATTTATTTAGTCGAAATTGTAATAAACAAAAAATTTAAATAAATAATCAAATAAAATAGGAAAATAAAATCGATAAATTAATGAACACAAAATCATTTTAATTTTCTTTAAATATAAAATTTAAAAATTTGTTTAAATGAAATTTAAAGTCGAGGTCTCAACTCAAGTGCAAGTGGAGCTATTATTTTAGTATTTATTCACCACTAATCTGCAATAAAAATAAAATAATAATAATTAATAATTTATTAAAAAAAATAAGTTTGTGTTAACTATTATGATTAATTATTTATTGCTTGAATTGTTTACGAATTTTTACAGCTCATAAAGGATCTACGAAGATCAGTCGTCTGGTCTGATGAAATCAAAATAATACGGTTTGGGGCAGATAGACACCAGAGGATGTGAAAACTCAGGCGATGGTGTTAACTTTGAAGGTGGTAAATTACTGCATTCACTTATAATATATTTTAGACCATTTTGGTATAACAGTTTGGTAAACATAAAGAAAAAAACTATAACACTCGAAAACTCTCAGTTTTAGCTTAACATAAGATCGAAACAACGAGCCAAGAGGGCACCTTCTTAAATCACAACAAGTGTTGCACAACTAATTGATCACATATGGAGAAATTAGTATGCCAGTTAAAGAAGTGTTTATTAGTTACCTTTGACGGAGTTCAAGCTCAGAAGGGTAGTAGTTCCTACTTTAAATGGTGCTCAATGTTGGTTTGATATCTGCAGAATGGTACAAAACCTTGAAAGTGCACTGTATTTATTGTTTAATTTCTTTTTTTATTGAAACTTGGAAAGTAGATAGAGAGAGTTTGTAGAATAGTGAATTAATGATGCTTGGTGCTGTAATCGTGATAGCTAATGATAATGATGTGAGTTGAACTTGAATTCCACAGAGTTGCATTGATTGACAGCTAAGGCGCTGAAGACGTTTGTCTTATAAAAATATATAGCATCTGTGAATATGATCTGAATATTAGGCTACGCTAGGCCGGTTCCGATCTGATGACGGCATTGATTCGTTGTGTGATCGAAAAGATCAAATCCATCTCATCAGGCTTATACGACCGGACTTGATGTATGTTGCATTTCGTTTCTATAAATATTGTGAGGCTATGTTGCAACAGTTCTAGCGAATTACAGAATTTGAATCGAAATCTTTTTTCGATTATTTTGCCCCTACTTCACTATTGTGGCGTGACTATTCGTCGTATTTGTGAACGCCACAAGTTCGTGCATTGATTTGATGACCATTGTAGCAAGTTATTTCATTATTTAAGCTTTTCTAAAGCGAATTTGAATATGTATGAATGCGAGATCCTTATTGATCGTAAAAAGTCGTCACATCGATGATCTTGTATAGTCCACAAAATAAACTTGTAAAACTTAAATTTTGGTTTTTGTCTTTCTACAGTTTGGAGGGTTTATCCCTTGCGATGACTTCTTTCCATGTACTTGAAACTGAATTTATCATGTTTGGTTGAATTGTTTATTGTACTAGATATTTTTAACGACTCATTTTGTTGTGGTCGATTAACGAGAGAACAAATTTGAAAAAAGGCTTCTAGCATTAAATACTCTTTTCTCAAAATTACTTTTAGTGCGTACAGATTAATGGAAGTTGCATTATTAACAACCTTTTAATGAAGGATTTTAGTTAACTGGGTGATTATAATTGAATATAATAAAAGATTCTTAGAAGTATCCGTAATTGGGGAAAATGAAATACAATTGTTTTAACCAACGAAGTATGTTGAAATGTGTTGTCTGGTAATGTGATGTGTTGTCTTGTAATGTGATGTGTTGTCTTGTAATGTGATGTCCTATCACATAGTTGTCTGTAAACGACTCAAGACTGTCACAAATAAACACTTTCTTTCATAATATTTTGTTAATTGTACAAAACTTAACAGTGATCCTTCGGAATGTGAACAAAACATTGAACCACTCTATGTTATCGAGTTTTCAATTTCTCAACTGAAGCGAATTAGAATGGAAACGGATTAAGATTCAAGTGTGGGATGCAGAAAATATATACAGTTCATATGTACCAGAATTTCATATAGTAAATTATTGATGAAAAGTCCAAATTCCTATTCAGAAATGATCATAGACAACTCAAATATCTTGTTTGCCCAATAATATAGTGACGATTATATTAGTAATGATCGTTAAATTCTAATAGAAATTATACAAGAATTTTATAAGTGAATTACTTCTTCCAACTCTAAATATCTTCTTCTGCAAGAGAACTTTTTCGCAGAGGTTCAAAATCAACCCATATCTAGAAAAAAGAGGTTACAGACGAAGTTGGGATTTGCTATTTTATTGGGTTGATCATCAACGTTAGGCTGAAGAAGCAAGATCTATTTTGGGAGTTAGTTGCTGCGCTGAATGTCTGAATGTTTGACGAAAAACCATTCGCACAACTAACAAAAATAAATCTGCTCTATTATTTCAGGTTTTTATGGATTTGGTAAAACCCAAATTGGTAAAACAGAAGACATCTTAATTTTCCGATTTGGCGGATTCCAGACGACTCCACTGTCTATCTCTATTTAGGAAACGAAGGACGTAAAAATGGATTATATCTAGCATCAATACTATATTTGAAATTTGGAACAGTCTTCTAAGCTTGATGTTATTGTTTGTATTGGGACTCTATGGGAAAATAACATAAACAAGGCACATTAAAGTTACAAGAGAAATACAAGAAAAATACTAGAGGAATAGTTGATACTCTGGACCAGCTTTGCCATTATTTTTTTTATAAAAGGTCGAATTAGCAGATATCCCAGGGCTTAAGATATATCCTGAAGGAAGAAATATCGCTAAAATGTGGTTCCAGGCAATTCAACAGCGCAAATCACAACAGAAATTCAACTCGACCTAAATCTGATTAAAAAATTTTTTTGATATAAAGAGCAATCTTATGCCAAACTGATTAATCTGGAGAATTTTAGAAAATCAATGGTTTTTCTATACCAGTTAAACAATTATTCGTCTCGATTGTGCTCTGTAAGGTTGCTATCAAAAATTTGAGAAATCCAATCAATTTTTTAAAAATTTGATTCACTATTCTATTGAAAATTCAAGTTGCAATCCTGTTCACTCAATTAAAATTAATTTCCTGATAATATCAAAGACTAAGTTTATGAAATATCACAACACTTTTATGACTTCGACTTAAGTTCACGAATCCAGAATAATAATTTAGTTTAGATAGTTTTGACAATACATTCGAAAAAAGTGAAACAGGGTTGTAGTTTTCATAAAAAGGGAGTTATAGTCCCAGTATCTTATGCTGAGAAAGCATTATGTCTTTAAAGTTAAGGAGAAGTCTCAAAAATTATAATACCACTGACAGATTGGAACCTGGTAGGCACAATAATTTCTGCCTGAAAACTTAACTCGGGTCGTTAAATTTCATGAAAATCTTTTAAAGGGCCATATAGTTACCGTAGCCTCTAAAAGAACCAAAGGTGTGTTTTAATAAGTGAACTGAATTGATTTTATTCGGTCATATTCTAGCGCTCCTAATTTTGCTGCAAATTATACAGAATCCTCAATTTAACAAAATATTAAATGGATTAGATCACCTTGATTTATTAGTTTAGTAATTCGCTTTGTAATCTAGCCAAAAACTATTAAGGCAAATAAATAAATCATAATAGTTAGTTTATTGGATTGTAAATATTTTTAAATTTAATTTAACTTACATATTTCGATACACGTGGTTGTCCTTGCAGTGATTGACTATATATCACAAAATTATTATTACTATTATCAACTATAAAAAAAAACTAAATTTCATAAATAAAAAATTCGTACAAAAATGACTGACTTAAATCAAATTAGAAATACAAAATTAACCAAATATTTATTTTAGATTAAATTAGTAATTATTACTAAATTATTTGGCATATTATTTTTGTTTTAATTTATATTATTACAATTTATAATAATAATTATTATATTATGTTCAAATCATATAATAATTATTGTTATAATAAAATTCGAAAAATTTATATAATTTATAAAGTATTTCGAATATATTTTTTTATAATAATTTAAAAAAAATATTGTTTTATTTTAATTAACATTTAAGCAAATTTAAAGCTTTCTTTATATTATTAAATAATTTATATATGTATATACTTGTTTGTATGATCTTTAAATTCTTTTACAATTTTACAACAATAAATTTTTCATAAATATTTAACATTAATTATTTATTTTCAGATTTTTTTTTTCTATTCTTTTTTTTTTGTTTGTTTTATAATAAAAATACATATTTATTTATTTATTTTAATAATCAATTTTTTTTTTTGAAATTATTTTGAGTACCCTACACATTATTGAAAATGACACCAAAGAAATATTTTTGTTTGGAAAAAATATTTTTTAAAACCAAAATAATTGGATTTAAAAACAGAAACTTCATTCAATGATAGTGTAATCAGTTTTTGATAATTTTTTTTGGTTAATTTTCTTAATTATGCGAATACTTTAAAAATAATAACATGCCACAGCACAAACATTTTTCTTAATATGTTACTATGTAGCATAATCATTGGATAATCGTGTAGTGAAAATATTTTATTTCAATAAAATAAATCAACTGAATAATCAAAAAGAATTTAAAAATAGATTTTTAATTAATTTAGCTGAAATAATGTACATAAAATGTATCTCAATGACTTGGTTAATAAATTTGCAAACTTAATAATTTGTATAAAAAAAATAAAAACGTTTTGTAAAGAGTATAAAAATATTTCATCCTCTAACTCGACCCGTAATGGCTCATCCCAGTTAAATGGGATATAATTGGCATCAGATCATTTGTCTATCCAAAACGAGTCTACGTACATTATGTTTCAGAGTGCATACATATTTTTTTATAGCAGTTTATTATCATCCGTCGAAATACTTATATGGGACAAACTTTTAATCGTCTAGTCGCAAAAAACCCAATAAGTTTGTTAACGATTAAAGAGAACCAGCAACTATACATCTTTTTACATTAAAGTCAAAACATCCGTGTAGTTATTGAGAAGTCGTCTTTGCCCCAACGTTATGGTCCTTCGAGCCGGATTAGTACAATTTTTTATATATGATAGAAGATCTTCACATTTTAAGTGTTTTAAGATTGATAGGAAGTACCCATATTTCAACCATCGAACTTAATTGCCTTTGTGATGCAAGTGAAAGGGCTGCTGTTCTGTAGTTTAGAACCACGCTGGATGATGGTGCTATTTTAGTAAATTTGATAAGTAGCAAAACCAAAGTATATCCTTTGAAAAAAATTTCAATACCACGTCTCGAGATATGCGGTACGGTTCTATTGACCAAGCTAAAGACTTACTAAAGAATTTATCAATAAAAATATCACTCGTACTAAAGAATTTATCACTAAAAATCGATCAAGTTTTCGGATGGATAGATTCGAGAACTGTGCTGGATTGGTTCTCATCACCTCCATATAGAATAGCTGAAAAACCTTTGTAATCCAGCAGATTATGCGTCTCGTGGTTTGAGTGTCAAACAACTAAAACACTTCGATCTTTGGTGGAAGGGACCGAATTGGGACCTTCATTAAAGAAATAGCTGAAAATTGTTCATCATTCCAAAAAAAATAAACAAAGTATATGACAGATTCCTTAATTCAGTTCAATATCCACTACAATAAGTAGAGAGATAGTCAACCAAACACAAAATGCAGTAGTCACGGCGATACAGGTAAAACATTTTGGCGAAAACATTCAACAATTGAAGACGTCGAATCCCTTCATCGACAAACATGGAGTGCTACTCGTAGGTGGACGGTTGCCCAATCCAAACACTAGTGATGATGCAAAACATCCGATTACTCTGCCATACCAATCCCTTGTATCTACGCGAATAGTTGAAAAGCTTATCTGGACTACATTCTGGTGCATCTCTCTTATTAGCAAATTTGAGGCAACATTTTTGGTTAATGGGAGCAAAACGAATCATTCGAAAGGTTATTTTCAAGTGTGTCACCTGTACTAAGATCCAAGCGAAAACTAAAGTTCAAATTATGGTCGACTTACCAGCAGCAAGATCGGAATTTATTTGTCCATTCTTGAAAGTCGGATTAGACTTTGCTGGCCCAATACCTATCCAATTAATTAAAGGACGAGGACAATGTCTTAGGGTTAAAGCGGTTCATCTAGAGAGTTAGTAGGAGATATGAATAGCGAATCATTTCTCGTAGCATTAAAACGATTTATCTCAAGGCGAGGTTTATGTTCCAATATATATTCCGACAATTGCAGTTTTTGTTGGTGCCAATAAAATATTGACAAAAAATGTTAGTAACTTAATTGAAAATTCTACTGAATGCTCTCATTTCTTTTGCTCTCCTAGTTGTGGAGGAATTTGGGAACGAGCAATCAGATCTATGAAGCATTATATCAAGAGAACTATTGGGGACCATATATGTACCTACCTCAGAGGAATTGACAACGCTTTTAGTCGAGATTGAAGCTTCGGATGAGTACTTAACAACCACACAGAAGATGACAAAAAGTTCAACGAATTTCACAATTCCATAAACGGAGGCATGTCGAGTACCTAACATCATTGCAACAACGCGTTAAATGGCATACAACGAAAACCAGATCAATAAAATCTTCATGCAATCTGTTGAAACGGATGATTCAAGGCTGGCATTATGTTAAGAAATGAATGGCTTATGATTTTTTTTAGAACCAGCGAGTATACATCTTTGTGGCGTTCAGAGCAACTCAAATAAATCGCAAATTAGCTCACGCCACACGCAATTAATAAAATCGCTATTTCGAGTTAAGTTCTTGTAATTCACTAGTACTGTCGAGTCACGACTGAACGTATATATACGAATCGCACAGTAGAAATATCAAGCCCGGTAGCATATATGCCTGATGAGATGGATTTGATCTTTTCGATCACCTAGTCAATGACGTTATCATAAGATCGAAAACCGGCAAGATACAAGCAACAACTCGAGAACAACACACACTCACTCTACTTTACAGTAAAGAAACACGCGTCATCTTCTTGGGACGAACGCAAAACCAAACATCTTTTGGAACTACATTAAAGTCAAAGCATCCGTGTAGTTATTGAGAAGTCGTCCCAACACTATTCATGAATCGACGAGCCATTGAATTTTATGAGCATTTAAATTTAGACGATCATTTACTTTAAATAACAGGACGACTGTTAACGATGCCAGAGATGAAAGAGTGATTTAATATTAATGTCATTCAATTTATGCCACGTCAACTGATGAATCGTAGACTTCTTCGATGAATGGTAATAAACTGCCGTAATCCGAAAACAAACATGTAGGAACTCTAAAAAATGACTAAATACGATTATTTACCTTCCATAGACGATTAGATATAAATGAAATAATATTTACTTAGAACAGTGTACATCACACTTCTTAAAGAATATCAAACTAATGAGCTGTAAGTTTGTGAAAGGTCAAAACAAACTACGAGCCCAGGATGGTAGTTTGTTTCAATGCAGCATAAAACACCTAGCATAATGTTAGCCTCCAAATACCGATGAAATTGATACATGATTGATACAAGATCAAAATCATCACGATAGCCAATGACATTAATTTACTTGTTAAAGCGAAACATTGTCTGAATCTATTGATAATTTTACCACATCACAAGATCATTTAGAAGATTGCAACGACACCAAAGACATAAAGGGAGATGTTCATACCCACAAACGATCCAATCTTTTTAATGTTCTTGCAATTCAAATCAACGTATCGCAACAGTAAATAATGCAACTTTACAAACATAGGTAGCTCAAAGTTACAAAGAAAATTATCAAAAATCCGATTACAAAAATGAAATAGTATGAAGTGATATAGTTTCTAGCAAAATACAAAATTTATTATAAAATAATTCAGTAGTAGTTATATATGATAGTTGTATAACTAGATCACATTTGTCGATAGGGTGAATTAACTTTTAAATAATGTATAACCACAGATGGGCCACCGGCCACCACATCCGGTGGGATATCTTTGAGTGGACAATTTTCAATACTCATTATAGCTAAATTTTGACATAGTGCTAAATCATATGGTAAATTAGACAAATTTTGATTATCGTTTATATATAGAGATTCTAAATTTTCTAGTAAGCCAATCTGTTTCGGCAATGATTTTATATTATTCTCGCCAATTGATAAATATGTTAAATTTGTTAAACTTCCGATACTACTGGGAAGTGTTTGTATTTGATTTGATTGTAGGATAAGTTTTTGTAAATCGTGCAATTGGCCAATTTCGTTTGGTAGCAGCTCTAATTGATTTTCTTCGAGATCGAGTACACGCAATTTACGTAAACTTCCTATTGTATTTGGTATACGTTTTAGTAGATTATTTGATAGAATAAGAATTTCTAAATTTTTTAATTGATCTATATTATCAGGAAGTTTTGTAAGCGCATTTGTTCCTAAATTCAGCTCAATCATATTAGTCCACGTTCCAATATCGAGTGGTAGGGAACATAGTTTATTTTCCTTCATATTTAGTTTTGTTAATCCTTTGGCCCGGGTAAATATACCGTATGGTATTCGATCGATTTTATTGTGCTCCAAATTAATACTTGTTACGTGTGTAAATTGTGCTGGTCCACCCGATGGATAGCTTTCGAACGCGTTCCGCGACAATGTTATACTCGTTAATGAGTTTAAACTGGCGAGCAAACCATCCGGCAATTGGGACAAACTATTACCTTCAACATTAAACTCATCCATGTATTTACAATTTTTTAATGTTGCCGGTATTGATGTAAGCCGATTGTATCTTAATCCTAGTCGTACTAAATTTTGTAAATATCCAATCGATTCAGGTATATCGAGTAGCTCATTGTGCTGTAAATCGAGTGCGTTCAATGTTGTACAATTACCAATTTCATTTGGTAAGTGCTCCAAATGATTATGCGATACGTCCAGGGTGATTAAATTAACGAGGTGTCCGATTCCAGCCGATAGTTCACGTATTTTATTTTCGCGTAGACTGAGCATCGTTAAATTTGTTAAATTTTTAATACCATCGCCAACGACTCGAATCCGATTGAAACGCAAATATAGTGTTGTCAACGAGGTTAGCTTATAAATAACATCTGGAATTTCGGATAGTTTGTTGTGTCTCAAATCGAGAACTTTTAAATTTTTTAGATTTTGTAACGAATCCGGTAATGATGTGAGTGAGTTTTCGTTGAGTGCTAATTTTTTTAGATTCGAAAGACATCCAATTTCGGGCGGAAGGGTTGCTATTTTGTTGCCATATAAATAGAATTCCACAAGGCTTGTACACTCTTTGACCGAGGGTGGAATTAGCGTGATCGATGATTTACTTAAATCTAATCGTTTGATGTCCTCATCGCGGCACTGTTGGAACTTTTTGATTACATCGAGATCAGCTTGAATCGGTTTACTTTTCTTGGCGGTTGGCTTTGGTTTATTCGATTCGGGATGCTTAACCGTTACAACTTTTGGACGAATTTCTGCTTGTACCTCGTTTGCATTAGCACTTGTACTAGCACCAGCGCATATATTCATTTTGTCATAAAAATATTTCAAACAAGTATTCACCGGCTAGAATTTTTTTTTATTTATTCTATTCGTCGTTTATTTTTTTTCTTAAGAATTTTCACCACTTCATGTACGTACGCACACACAGAGAGATGTGCACTGCTTGCTTCTCTTGTACACTTTGTATTTTTTTACACTCACACACATACACACTGTTATAATTAAAGGCTTTTCTAATTTGTATATTGTTATTATTAGATTATTATAAAATTACACGAAATTCTGTAATTACACATGAAAAGTTATAATCTGCAATTTACGAGATTTTACATCATTTTCCCGTTTTGAAAGCTAAAAATCGATTTTTTGACAGCTGACATTTTTTTACTCACAAAAAAAATTTTTCTTCTCTGTATTTTCAATATGGTTAAGAATTTTTCGAATGTTTTTTTTCATTCAACGAAAAAATCGAAATTCCTCTAAAATATGTGCACATGAATTTATAAATAATTACAAATAATTTAAATTACACACCACATACATGGAAAATTGAGAAGAAAAATTATTTTTTTTGGGCAGTAACTGTTTTTCATCGAAACAAGACTGACTTTTTAGTTGTTGTTGGTTTTTTTTTTTTTAATTTTGAACTGCACACACCACCCAACACATTATGTTAAAATTATGATAAATATAAATCATTACAGTATTGCACATTTATTATATTATAAAAACACTGTTCTTAAACTATGCATTTTCTATTTTACTGGAAAATTGGATTTTATTAATTTAAACCTGAATTCACTCAATAACCCAACGAAACGACTCACAGCAAACTCAAAGTAACTAATTATTTGCGAAAAAAAATTTACTACTAGTACTACACAAAATCATTGTGTTGTCTCTTTTTGACATTAACGAGGTAAAAACGTAAATAGAAAAGAGACATATATATATTAGACAAGATGAGCTACATGTTGTTGGATTTGGGTGGCATCTGTTGCATAGTAGAAATACTAGACGCAGAGGCGTTGTGACATTTATTTGAAAAAATTCTCACTTGCTGTCGCCAACCAATTGTAGGTGAGTACAATACCAAAATTTAAATTCAGTGACATCGCGTCACTGATGCGTAAGTGCCATTTATTTAACGACTGTAAACGACCGTTATTGCCACTTTACTTATTGCCGCAGACCTATGCGTTGCTTATAGCACAAGCTGTGCAACTAGCGCCCAAAATGTGATGCGGATAATAGTGCAACTATATATAGAACATCCTCACCACAAGTTAAACAATATTCGTTATTAAAACTATTTATTCATTAAAGATAATGACTACCTTGTTAACATCTTATATATATTTAAATATAACATCTTTCCGATCAGTCACCGTTTGTAGTTCCAATGTTACTGGACACTGTAACCAGTGGGATAGCAACTCCTCCGTATAACCGATTAAAAAGTACATTTTTCTTGCAGTAATCGACTGTCGTATGATCGCTGCTACCCGTATATGATTAAACTGTCGCTTTATAATCACTTCGGAACAAACTAACGAATGCCAAGTGCCCGTTATAAATCTACGTATAAATATATCCTCGACAGCAGTTTCAGCGGATCGCAATCCACCTTCCAAATTTGAAGTGTCCCACGAATTCCACGATTTGCGGTGAGCGATGAAATGCGGCGGATTTGCCATTTCGTATGTTAGCGGCCGATCACCTTTTGGAGTGATTTTGTAACGTCCCGCTTGTACTTTTTGACATGCTGCTGTTGTGTGCAGTGAAGCAACGTTTATTAGCCTAGATTTGTTGAGTGTCACCTAAAATTATAGTATCAATTAGTGTTTATGTCACAATTTAAATCTATTTTTTACATTTTTAATTATATTATTTAATAGTATAGTCGACATGTTTATGCCAGGAACGAAAAAAAAATACAATTTCCTAACCTCAAATATATATATAGGGTATTGTCAAAATAGTGGTCGAATAAATAATTGGACGAAAAATATATTGTTTCGTTCATATAATTCCTCGTTAAATATTTTGATATTTTCTCTATTCTGTCAAAATTTTTATAGATCCATAAATGGCTGTCAACTTATCCATAATACCGCAAAAATATTATTTTATCAAAAAATTTTCACTATTTACAATCAGTTCAACAAATCAATGAACGTATATAGTTTACGATAATTATCATAAAGTTGTGAAAAATTTAGCTTTTAATATCGCATCTAGAATCTAGTACAGCTGCAATGTGATTTCGAGATTTTGTGACGGACACACAGGAAATCAAAGCGAAAGTGATAAAAGGCTCGAAAACCCTCGTAAAAATGTTAACATATTTTATATTTTCGTATAATATCATATTTAAATATTAATTTAATATAGTTGTGTGTTATTTTCATACAAAGTGTTGTTATGAAAATTCGATTATATTTGGTACAATCATTTGTGTCACAAAAAAATGCAGAGTTCCGAACACGAAATCGGTAGTTGGGATTCCGTGCTCTTGGAAAACACGTCTGAAGATGCATTCATCGGGAATATACATCAGCGTTACAAACGGGATCAGATATACGTAGGTTGAAATCTATATAGTGTTGTGAATAATATCGATAATAATTTGGCCCCATTTCAGACATACATTGGGACGTATTTAGTGTCCGTAAATCCGTACAAACCACTGTTGCTGTACACACCAGACTTGATTAAAACATATTCGACCCGAAGTTTTTTTCAATTGCCTCCTCACATGTGAGTATAATGAGCAATAATATATCGAGTTGTTTGATAACGTGTTGGTCTGTTTAGATACGCTGTCGCTAATTCAGCGTACCAATGGCTGCAGAACTACAACGAGGATCAATGTATAATCATGTCGGGCGAAAGTGGGTCGGGTAAAACGGAGACTTCACGTATGTGTATCCATTTTTTAACACAAGTCTCGGAAAATGCAAAATCCAAAGTACCAAGACTGCCTCGTCAAAGAAGCTCAAATTCGTTTGCGAACACAAAAACGATATCCAAATCCCAACCCAATTCTATAACATCAACACCAAAGCACATGATGACGACTGCATTGAGTACGTGTAGTAATTCGACTATTGAAAAAGCTGGATGTTTAGTTATTGGCAGTGCTGGTGGTAGTCTCCCATCGACCACCACCTGCATTAATGGATCGTTTCGTAGTAAATGTTCGCACGAAAAAACGGTAGAATTTGATTTTTCACATCACAGCAGCTCCGAAAATTTAGCAGCTACCCAATCAAGTAAGTGTTCAAAACATCCACTGAAGAAAAAATCCTCACATCCCAAATCAATTGGTAAGATAAGAAAAAAATGCCTTTCGATTCGTTTCGAGTATATCGTGATATATATTTAATAATTTTTTTTTTATTTCTTCTAGGACATTCGCAATCCTTAACATCCTGCACCAAACATAATAATAACATCAAGTTTGATTTATCATCATCATCGTCATCATCTTTATTGTTATCAGCAACACCATCACGTAAACATAATCCATGTCAACATCATACTCATCTCAAACAACAACAAAATCCTAGTAGTAGTAACAATAATGATGAAAATAATAAATTAAATGAACAACACTTGTCATCGTCATCATCATCATCGGTATCCGCGTATAATAAACATAATATTATTTCGAAACGACAACAACTATTATCATCTTCATCGACAATGTCATCCCAATCATCTGCATCGACCACCATAAAGCGAAGTAATCCCAATCTATTGAATAATACTAGTAGTAATGCAAGCACAACAAATATCGTCGAATGTAATTGCAATATAATTACAAAATTGTATAATGCGACCCGTACTCCAATATTATCGAAAAAATCGAAAGTTACGGGTTCGCCGCGTCTTATAAAATCACAATCGCTCACAAAATCATCGACGCTGAGTTTGAACAATGCAGGCGTTGATAATATCGAGTTGTTGCGGATTAAGGAGAAAATATCACAGGTTGATATACTGTTGGAGGCGTTGGGGAATGCGGCAACTGTTAAAAATTCAAATTCGAGTCGTTTTGGAAAATTTTTTGACATCGAATTTGATTTTAAAGGTGATCCAATTGGCGGCCAGATTACACATTGTAAGTCGACGCAAAAAATAGAAATACTGTTTGTTTTTGACAATATTATCTTTTCTTATTTTTTCTTAAAATGCTTTCATGAATTTAAGATATGTTGGAAAAGGTGAGTTATTTAAATGTTTTGTAGGATTGTTGTAGAATCACCTTAGGCGTAAATGATGTGAACTTTATTGACCTTTGTTTCTTAATCTTGAAAGTCCTTTGTGTACCGGTGGTTGTGAATGGTGGTTGTTGTTTTTCAGAGTGCTTTACTATTTTTGTTGGTATGTTGACAGACATTAGTTTCGATATAGACCCTTTACAGTTGCAAGTACTTAATCTTTTAATCGACAGCGACTTTTTCCAACCGAAATAAATCGAATCGATTTTCGAGAGCTCTGGGGTTTCCAACTATCAGACTTTCATAGAAGCATCACTTAGTAGTTACTCTCTCATCAAAACGACACGTCTTTTTCAACCAGCATTCACCCACTATAAAATAAGCTTAACAGAGAAGTGTCAATGTTTTCAAATGGTTGTTCTTGTGGGTAAGGAATGTAATAGCTACTTTGGAATCATGATGGATCGTAAAGAATTTTTTTCCCTTCCCGCCATTAATATTGTACTCTGTTAAAATATGTGTATAGACTCCCTCAGGTTATCTAAGTTAATGTAAAATATGGGTATCATTGGGCGTTTAAATAGTACAATTAACAGCTTGAACAGTCGGATATCAATTGCTTAGAAGTCCAATACAGACTAACCTGTGGTCCAATAAGAAGACCGACAGTAAAATTGTGGAGTAACGAACAACCTTGGAACAAGTCAAATTTTCTTAGTCATTCCGCCAGACAGCACCACACTGTGATGTGATTCTAACAAGCCAACTACTGAAGTCACCTCCAGTGCTCAAACAGTTATAATAAACAACGCAGCTCAACAATGAAGTTGCCATGCTAAAGAAAGAAAACATTATGCATAAGGAAATATTAAATAAAACCAACAACGCAGGAAACTCAACATTAATAAGCAACCAGTTTCAAGTACTCTCAGATCAATTCGAATATCATACTGATAAAGAGGAGCTTGAAAGAGAAACCAACTGGATACTACAGATATCAAAGAGAGCAAATAAGAAAACTAGAAAAGAAACCAACCTAAGCAAGAGGAAATCTTAATGGTTACCAGAAGTTGAGCCAATTCAAACCAACATTAAAAAAGCCAATTCAATTACTGCGCCAAAAGTGTGTGACCCAGACAAGCAGAAACAGGTTCCATCCCGATCAATAACCTAGAAATAACAAATCACGACAGTACACACAGAAACTGATGAGAGAAGTTCTAGCTAACAACTTAAATTCTGATGGTCACCAGTGGTATACCTACGAAGATAAAAACGATCGATCAATTAAAGTAATGGCAAAAGATCTCCATCCAACTTGTTCAATAGATGAAATTATTGAAGACCTGCAAAAACAAAGACCTGAAAATAATAGATGCAGTCAACATTATCAGAAAAGAGAGATGAGAAAACAGAAAGGAAAATGTTGAAATCATGAAAGAGGCCTCTCACTTTTCATCCTTACCTTCGACAACCAAGAAAAAGACGAAAAAAAAATATTATTAAGGCTATCCCCAACCTTAGAATAAAAATAGAAACCCCGAGAAAGGTCACTCGTCTAATACCTCAATGTCAAAACTGCCAAGATTATAATCATACACAGAAGTACTGTCATCGTGAAGCAAGATGTGTTAAATGTGCACGAAACGACTTCACATTCCCGAAATACAGCACGGAAGTCTAGCATCCAGCCTACAGAGAATGTGAAATTGCAGTAGAACTACAAAAAATAAGAGATAAATCACTCAAGCCAGATACAATAAGAAATATACAATCCATAAATAAACCACGGGACCAAAACCGCCAACTCCATGTTCCATGCTCTCCAACAAGAGAGCGAGTAAACGAAAATTTTACTTATGCACAGATAGTACAGCAAACAGAGAGCAGAAACAGTTTAAAGTGGAGCTCGTTCTACAGGTTATACTGGAAAACATTGTAGGAAATAAGTCTGCAGAACCCACTAGAAGAAATGAAATCACTAACTAGTTTCAATAAAAGAGTAGAAGAACATCTTGATCGAGGGATCCAAAATATAAATTCATTACGCATTGTAACCTGGAATACATGTGGACTAAGTATCTCAGCAAAACTTTAGATAGCGTCTTTTTAATTGGAGGTGACTATAATGCAAAAAATACCTATTGGGTATCATGATTTACGACTGCTAAAGGAAAGGAACTGTTTGCAGCAGACAAACAAGTAAAATGCGAGTTTCCCTCAGGCGGTGCACCAAACTATTGGCCTACGGATATCAGTAGGACTCCATATCTTATAGACTTCTTTATTACTAGAACGATTTAAAAAATAATTGGTCTACAGATCACAGTACAGAGACCAGTCCAAATAGAAGACGAACTAGATAAGCTCATCCATAATATCCAAAGTGCTGCTTTGGAAAGTACTCCAAATTATAGTCAGGAAATGAAACGCAAAGCTAGTTATCCAGAAGAAGTGAAAGCTTCTTAAAAATAAAAGAAAAGCAGGAAAGAACTGGCATAAACATCGAAACCCGGAAAATAAGAAGGTATTTAACCATTTGTGTAACAAATACCTAATAAAAGAACTTAAAAATTAGTCATGTAATAAATACCTTAGCACTCTAACTGGGCAAAAAATACTGATTATTCATTATGGAAAGCAACTTAGAACCTTAAAAGAACCTAACAGGTTCCTCCAATTAAAAATAAGAAAAATTGGGTTCGATTCGAAACAAAAAGCAGATTTTTTTGCAAATCACTTCGAAGAAATCTTCCAGCCTTACCCATACCACACTAAAGGGGGAGATATTACTTCGATAAATAACAGGATGAAATAAAAAATACACCTGTAACATTGAAGCAAATTGAAGTAAGTTCTTTCAGAGTAAGTTAAAACTAATTATCGAAGAAAGAAATCTTATTCCTTATTTACATCTGTTGAATTAAAGGAAAAACATTCTACGATAGAACAAGAACATCGAATTACTGATGTAATCGAGAAATCACTAGAAAGCCATAAAATTTGCTCAATCATATTCCTTGATGTATCGCAAACATCGCACAAAGTATTGCACCAGAAGCTAGAATCCAAACTTCAACGAGATCTGCCGCAGCAATTTCTTAAAATTTTAAAATCATACATATCAGAGAGGAACTTCAGGGTAAGATATTAGACTGAATAGTCTTAGAATGAATAAGGGAGTGTTTTTGGGCCAATCCTGTATCTGCTATATAGTAGAGATAAACCAATTACAGAAGCAGAAAAGAACATCAATGATTCCACTAGTAAATTACAGAGGGCTACTAACCTGATATGTAACTGGGCAACGAAATGGCAAATTAAATTAAATGAAGCAAAATCAATCCAAGTGAACTTTACAAACCTCAAAGTTAATCATATACGAAAAATGATTTACTCGACAGCACTACCGCATGCACACACGAAGAAATACATAAAAAAGAAATGAGATGATCTAAACATAAAATTCAGAAAAATGTATTGGCTCTAATTGAGACAATCTGAACTAGCGATCCAAAACAAACTGCTGCTATACAAACAAATTCTGAAACCTGTTTGGACATATGGTAGCCAACTCTGGGATTGTGCTAAGAAGACAAATACAAAAATTATACGAAAAGTTCAAAATAAAATCCGGCGATGCATTGTTTAAGAAGACTGCAAAGAACCAAACCACTGGTCTTATCGCGACCAGGACTGTGACGAAAAATGTAAGGAGTTAGATGAAACTGGTGATTACTCCGACTAATTAAATACGTATTATGCAATGTAAATTATCCATGTTCATTAAACGCATGTCTTGTTCCGTCTTTACCGATATACTGTGCAATTTTTGTGCCTGGATTAAATAAATCAAAGTTTGTTCCAGTATTGCAGTTTTAATATCAGAATTTTAGGATTTTATTGCCACATTTACCAATCGTACTGATGCCATAATCTTTAGTTTGGAGATAGATTAATTGTTCCAATTAGAAGTCTGATGGTACCGTGGTAAAAACTCAAACTGTTGGAGAAGAGCTTACCGGAAATTCCGATAGGAGTTATATGCAAAAGAGATTTGAATAATTCGATGATTTGTATGAACCCATCTTTGATCTCCTGTTGACTCATGAGCCGAACCATCTTCCATGTCAGTACCTTAGGCTTGGAGCAATGCAATGTGTAGATGGTCTGGTCAAATCGGACCTATAGTCATACGTTGTCAAATGTCAATTTGGTTTAGTGTAAGGTAGGACAATAAAAGAATAGTAGATGTAAAAACAAAACAACTACCTAGACTCCAGAACATTATCTGCATTCTTATAAAAAGGAATTATTATTTTTAAGATGTTTGGATAAACTTTGTAATTCTATTATCAGTACGGAGCATAAATAGAACAACTGAACAAACCCTATAAATAAAATATGTGACCACTTCTTCTTTTACATCTCGACACTCTATGAGCATCATTTTTTGAGATATTTTTCTATGTTCTATAAGAAATAATTGGAGCTTTAAGCTCCATTAAACTATTCAATAATTCTGTTTAGCTGAATTATAAGCATCAATACGTTATGTTAGGCGTGTTACGCTCAGCTCTATCCGTTTTAAACTGAAGCACTACTAATAGGGGGGCTATTCTGAAATAATCCGATATCGGATTTTTTTCCGATATCGGATTTTTTCATAAAATCCGATCCGTTGCGACTTTTCCTATTATGAAACTGTTTGGTCGAATTTTTCAAAGCAACTCAAATTGTTCGCTAGTAGTTGTTGCCCTAATAAATTCAAAATAAATAATTAAATTATAATTATGGTTTAAATATAAATATTTTAAATATATTATACTTACATTTTAAATAATGTTAAATTTAATTTTTTCTTTTATATGCCGTAAAAATATTATGTTGATTGAAATAATTGAACACATTCGATAACACAAATGAAATTCGTCTACTAATTAGCAGTCGAATTTTGACATTGGATTTTCGGAAAATTCGATTTCGTTTTGAATTTATAGTTTCATAATAGCGGATTTTCATAATAGCAAAATTCGCTTTCGGATCCGATTTCGAATTTTTCAGAATAGCCCCCCAGGCTTTTCAAAAAAACTGGTGATGATATCGTGTTCAATGCAAACCCTGGTAAAGAACAAACGTTGTCATAGTAGTAACCATTAACACCACGATTCCCTATTTCTCTTAGTCGTGTTACTTGTCACTTGTAGCGACAGACAAATATTGGTATTCTCTTTGTTGGTCAATTATTAATTGAAGTGACAAATTTTTTATTCTAGTAGTCGTTTAAAAAATTTCTTGTCACTTGCAACGACATTTAAAATTTCAGTCGACATATGTGGCGCGTGAAAATTTCAGTCGACATATTCAGTTGAAATTTTTAGTATTCCTTGAATAATTCAGCGATTGACGTTATTTGCATCAGGTCACTTTAATCGACTAGCAGAATACAAATTTATATATGAAGTGACACGACAACTGTCGCGGCGAATTAAGTGACACGACTAAGGGAATCGGGGTGTAAGTCGGCAGCCAGGCATTTCCAGAGGACTTTCAGAAAGCTTATTTAAGATAGAAGTTGGAGATAAATCAATGGTTTGGTATTGTAACTGTCTCAACATTAAAGATTTGGTTGCTCGAAATCCTGACGCTTAACTGGCTAAATACACATTTCACAATTTATACTCTACTCATATCTAACCTATTTATTTATTTTCAGTCACGCATAACTCAATCGACTTGTGGCGAGCGAAATTTTCATATATTTTATCAACTACTATCGGGATCTGATATTCAATTTTTAAGTAAGTAGTAATCAACATTAGCTCACTCGTCCAAGTATCTAACCATAGTCACATGTCGATCATTATTTTTTTTTCAGAAACACTAAAACTTCAAAGAAATGTCGATAAATACGAGCTGCTCAAACATGGCCAATCAACCGATGATGATAAAAAGAATTTTTTATTTACAAGAAACGCGTTAGACTTATTAGGTTTTACACAAGATGAAGTACTATCAATGTTTAAAATTATCGCTGTTGTTATAAAATTAGGTAATCTAGTATTTTTGCCATCGACTAATATCGATGGCACGGAAAATTGTATTATATCAAATGAACATGGTGAGTCTAGATGAGTTGGTAGCTCTTTATATCGTGCTTAACTAAATTTATAATTAATCCGTAGAAATTCATGAAATATCGCAACTACTAAACTTAGATTATGACATACTTATAAGTTGCCTTACACGAGGAGATGACAATTGGACTCATTTGGACATGGAAGTAGAACTGGATGCTTCGGCAGCGTCACGTATTAAAAATATATTATGTCGTACATTGTACGGCCGTTTATTTACCTGGGTTGTTAACCGGATAAATGAATCGATCAAAATTAAGTCACAATATACCAGGGGTCGAAATCTTGGAATATTGGATTTTTATGGTTTTGAAATTTTAGGAAACAATTCATTTGAACAATTAGCGATTAATTATTGTAACGAACGAATACATCAAGTGAGTTATGGTAATGTTTTATCCGATCCAATACTATAAATACATGTATTCGGTTTGTTTTACAGAATTTTTTACAAAACGTTTTAAAATTTCAACAAGATTTATATGCCCGCGAAGGTTTAGAATGGCAACGGATTGATTATTTTGATAACGAAGCAATATGTGAACTGATAGACAAATCAAACTATGGAATATTAAGTTTACTCGAGGAACCACAAGTGACGTCGGACGAGGCGTTCCAAGCACGAATTTATCAATGCTGTTCGGGCAATCCAAATTTTTTGCGAAACGAAAACATTCCCGATTTGCAGTGTTTTCAAATACGCCACTATGCTGGTCAAGTGGTCTACACGGTTGATAATTTTATCGAGAAAAATTTAGATGTGCTCCCCAAATCGATCAGCATGAATTTATATCAAAGTAAATTGAGTATAGTTCAAATTCTATTTCCCGAAGGTAATCCAAAACGGACGACCAAAAAACCGGCTAGCGTTGGTTCGAATTTGCGACGGTCACTATCGTCACTACTGAACACGTTGAATAATCGTCGTAATTATTATGTATTTTGTATAAAACCGAACGAATTAAAACAGCAACGATTTTTCGAGTTGCCACTCGTACAGCATCAGATACGGTACATGAATCTGATGCCATTGGTGAATTTATTTCGGAACGGGCATTATTTTCACATAACGCATATCAAGTTTTTGAATCGTTATAAAATTCTTTCGCCTATAACATGGCCACATTTTAAAAATGGTACAATAGTTGAAGGAATCGCAATCATAATACGTTCGGTACGCTTACCAATAGCCGAGTTTACAATTGGTTCGAATCACGTGTTTATTCGAAGTCCCCGAACCGTATTTGAGCTGGAGAATTTTCGTAAAATGCGACTTGATTATCTGGCTACGTTCATTCAGAAAACATTTCGATGCTACTCGAGGCGGAAACTATTTTTGCAAATGAGACGGAGTCAAATCGTTATTTCAAGTGCCTGGCGGACATGGCGTGTAAGTATTTCGATGGTTTGAATGCCTGAATATTAGTTTGGATTTTTTTGGGGCATGTTGCATGTTTTTATGTTTAATTTTATTTCAATGCTTAAATTATAAAAATACAGGAGGTTCGATTTGGGATTCCATTCACGGGGCGACATCATATGTGGGGACTATATCGAGTTGTAAGTTTCCTCTTTATAATTGTTTCTCAAAAGCTTATTTGTCTTGATCTAGTACTTTTAATTATTTGTCCTTAATTCCTAATATACGCAAAGAAACTATATAAAGGTTGTATTATGATCTTCAACTTTACAGGCACAGGAAGAATATCGAATAACCAAATATCGGAAACAAGTAGAATGGGCGGTAAATGTGATCCAACGATCTTACATCCAGTGGAAGAAACGTCAATTTTTTTTAACACTTCCCCTCCGACTGCCGGTGAACAGTATGAGCCCACTATGCTTTGATTGGCCGATTGGGCCGCGATATTTAACCGAAACTTCGCAATTGCTGCGAAATATTTTTCATAGATGGAGGGTAAGCTATACTCACTATCAAATTGTAACAAACAGTTTACTAATACTTTTTTATATAAATAGTGTTACAGATACCGGAAAACGTTCGATCAAACATCTCGAAATCGTATGAGGGAAAAAGTTACGGCCAGCATAATATTTAAGGATCGTAAGTCATCGTACATCAAAAGTGTTTCACATCCGTTTCTCGGTGATTATGTGAGACTGCGACAGAACATACAGTGGAAGAAAATATCGGTTGAACACAACGATCAATATGTTGTGTTTGCGGATATAATAAATAAAATAACACGTTCGAGTGGAAAAGTATGCTCTTCGATCGCATTGCAGCGTCTCAAATTTATATTTTACTGTATATTTTATTTCAGTTTGTGCCAATTTTATTAGTGCTGTCAACAAATTCAATGCTTTTACTCGATCAGCGGACACTTCAAATTAAATATCGTGTACCAGCAACGGAAATCTATCGACTCTCGCTGAGTCCTTATTTAGATGATATTGCGGTATTTCATGTTAAAGCGGTAAGCGATCTTTTTCAAATAGTTTAAAGAGTTTTGTATTAGAAAGTAGTGAGTGTTGAGAAGTATCAAAATGCTAGAACAGAATTTTTCCGAGAACTAAGCTTGTGTCAATAAATTGTGTTCCAAGTTGATAAGCTATTCTCTTCATTTCACTCGATGTCCTATAAAATAGATTCTGAAAGTCTATCATGTATTTCTGAACAATTACAAATTCAAGTTCCTGCCGCGTATAGCGCATAAGTTCTCAATTTTATTTAGGAGGACTGTTGCAGAATAATACAAACTAGGTACCTTTTTGCCTTGAAAAGTGAACCCGGACGACCGCTATTGAGAGAAAGGCCGCCAAATTTTATTGTTAGGAGTTTTTTTTTACCGTGATAGAATAAGGCGGAAGGTGGTACTGAATCTTGGTGCTGAAAACTTGAAAGGTCGTATAAGAAGGAGATGACGTGTTATGTCTTAAACAATATCTTCGAAGGTCACTCCACTTTAAAATCGTTAGAGTTCTATTATTCATTATTTATAGGTTGTTACCTTTTCATCTAATATGTAAAATGTTGTTGTATCGCTAGCTAGACTAGTTGCGATTTGAAGCGATCTGATGTCGTTTTTAAATAACTGCTTGATCTAAAATATCAATCTTATCATGTAATATTTATGTTGTGCAAATATGTAAGTTATGTTGCGTCTGTTCTAGTGAACTACAGATACTTATTCGAAATATTTTCAAGATTTATGAATTTTTTATTGTTGCAAGTCGATCAAAACTTCTTATGAATTCTCTTAAATGTTCTTTTGATTACTGACACCAATGTTCAGTTTCTAGCATCACCTGGGCTTAAAATTACGAACGAATGCATTACATAGTTTTTATGCTTGTGCATGAATGATGCGTCATCTATTAGATTTTATCTCAAAACAACTCTATGGCATGGTTATCCGAATACTATAGATTTGAATACTTTACTCGTCTATCACTTAAGATAGTGGAGTATGTGGTCACTATTTTAACATCTCGTGAGCATGGGAATGCTATCTTTAATTCGAGGATCGTAGCATATATATTGTATCTAATCGTTGAACTGTTCTGAAAAACGGAAAATATTCACAAAGGTAATTATTTGGTAAGTGTATTTGGTGTGAGTGGCTGAGAAAAAACTGACGCGCCATCTCTTATTAAATTTAATTGTAACTAAAACACCATCTGTTAAAAAATCTTCTTACTATTTTATGAATATAATTTGTGAAATAATTAACTGTGTATAAATATTTTAGACTATATACTGAATGCCACAATAATTATTTTAACTGGCTCGGGTGAAGCTGAAATAAATCGCTTTCCAACTTATAACGTGGACTTGAAAACTTACTGATTTTTCAAATATGCAAATTTTTGACAGTTTAAAGTAGATGGCACTGCGAATAGTGTTGTCTTCGTTTTACATGTATATTAGGTTTTATGTAATTTATGCTGTTCTTTACATAATTTATATTAAAAATGTAAAAAACGTTCTGTACATGTAAAATCCCAACAGTGGTTTAAATAGTATAACATCTGATACATTTGTGGCCGTAAGGTTAGATTATCCTAATACGGTCTCGATTTGTCATCCACAGTTGTGATTGGACATGAAAAGTTTTGAAATGCTCGTACGCCACTGTCCTCTTGGCCTTTTTTATTATTTTATACTATATTTGATTGTTAATGAGATCCTTTATATATTGTTTGGCAAAATGTTTGATCGGATCTTATTACTATTATTAGTTACTATTATTGTTGACAGTAAATAAACTTATGTATATTCCCGATATGCAGGAATGTGCTCATTCCAATCCAATACCACCATCAAATTCATCATCCGGTTGTTTATTCCAGGTAATTGTTAGTTTTGCTTATTATATAGTTTCATAAACGCTGTAGTTAGTAGCTAATTATATTTTTGAATCACCAATAAAATATTATATTTCATCTACGACAGTCTGAATTTGGCAAGAAGAAAGGAGATTTTGTGTTTCAAACTGGTCATGTTATTGAAATTGTTACAAAACTATTTTTAGTTGTACAAAATGCGACAACTAAGCCACCTGAAGTTCACATTAGTACTGAGTAAGTATGACACCAAATGTAATATATTTATAGAAATAATTTAAATTATACTAATTTTGGATTTGTTAAAAAGATTTGAAGCAAATTTTGGACAACAAACGGTTTTGTTTTCGTTTAAATGTGGTGGCTTGGCTGATCAAGCACCGCATACCCAGCCAAAAGTGACACGTAAACCGAATCGTATGGAAATTATTATTTAATTATTTTTATATATAATATGCGACACATAATAGAGTTATTTAGTAGATGAGCAATATATTTAAGGTTATTTATTTTTATTAATTAATAATATATATTTTTAAAATAAAATGATAAAGATGGAAATCTGTGGTCCATTTTGACAACTGGTTTTCACTTTGTATATAACTTTTTCTTACAACGGTTATAATGATTATGGTAACTATGTTAGACTTTCTACCTACCTAGATGATTAGATTTTAACCCCTATCTAGATCGATTAAAGCACACTAATTGCAAAAACACTTTTGTTGCAATCCACTTAAGTATTTTTGTTTCAAAAAATATTTGTTGTCCCAATATCAATTCTAATTTTGGTCAATGATTGGCACGAATCGAAAACTGTGGATGTGAGTGCAACCACCTCACTCATCTTGCACTTGATATTAAAATGAGAGGTTCTATAAAAATTTTTAGAAATGGAAAGAGAAAACCTGTCCTCCAAGGACTTTTGATTGCTCCAAAACAACATTTTGGCGTATCCTGATGTACACTTCATTATCTGAATTTTTGACTACGAACCATAAAATGAATCATATACGAAGGCATAGTCTAAAAAGAACTCAGCATAATGTATAGTTGTTGTCCTTTGATAAAATGATGATAGTTAAATTGAATGTTTAGGAATGTTTCACTGAAATAAAGCCCAGCTTTTACGTTAATTCATGGAACATGGGTCCTTCACTTAACAGTTGACATGATGAAACAGTCAACAATCGACTGCAAGTAGGAAAAAAGTCAGGAAAAAAAACAAAAACTACTTTATTTGTTGGCAAGGTCATGGCGTCAACTTGTCTTGATGTGCATGGGATAATTTTCATTGACTTTTGAGTCAAACTGTTCATAAAATTCATAATAAAGTAGATTTAGAAGAATACATTAGGGTCAGACAAGCTATTAAGTCCACCTTTCAAATTGATTCTGAACATTGCTATCACACGACCTGTGAGATTCTTTGAGCAAAATATCTCAAATATTTGGCAGAGGCTAAAATAGTTATCAAAACCAAGATTATTTCAAACGATTTTGCCCAACACCGAATTCCGTCTCATACCGTTTCAAATTGCTTGTAGAAAAATACAGCTGTGCCACACGGTAGTTGAGAGAATGAGTTCAGTTAGTTCATGTATTCTGAAAATTGTACCTCTGAACATGCAATATACTCGTATGTAGAAACCTAACCTAAATACACCTCTTGATGCAAATATGTCTACACCTCTCTTCGCCTACCATTCGTTTTACTTCGTAAGACCATTCGTTTTTTAAAACTTTTCCATCTGTCATTATACTTTTTTTTTACCCTTCAGAAAGACAAAACTATCAACAGAAAGAAACTCTGTAGATAAGGTTAGGTAAGCGTCTAGTGATGACACTGATCTTACTTCTCCATTAAAGCAATAGGAGCTTTTAAAGATGTGCAATTTACTGTTACATATAGATCAGAAGGGAAATCCATCACGTAACTACCCAAATATAAATCTTTTCTGACTGCTTCTACTGTAGAAAGCAGTAGATATCGTCTTCTTCTCCTCTTGCTCATCATAGATATAAAGAGGGGTCATCCAAATGTCTCGCATGTACCTCAAGACACATTATTATTAGAGTTTACAAGCGCCTTAAGTCCAGCTTTGGCCAAACTCGTCTAACTATAACACTAAACGTGGAGAATCGTAAATTTTCAGTCTAACCAATACGGACTAGTTCATCTGCTATGCAGTTCTCCAAGTCATTCGAGTGACCAGAAATTAAATGTATAAATGTTCATGGCTTGTCTTAATTCATCTCGTTAAGTGATGAGTGTCAACTCAACGCCATTTAAACTGTCAATAGAGATTAAGTTATCAACTGTAGAGTTATTATGTCTCAACAGTTATTTATTCACGAATCATATAGATTTAGTGGTCTTGTACCTGCTTTTGTCCATCTATCTGACTAACTGATTTCAACTATAAATAACCGACGATAAATTAAAATCTCCCCGAAACAATATTGTAATAAATGGCTTGGGGTCTCCCAATCCCATGACTCCATAGTCGAGGCTGCAATAAAACAATTGATCTGTGGTGGCCGGATGGTAATGGGAACAACTTTTGGAGAGTCACATAGTAAAATCGTAATGATTATCAACAAAATGGAAAAAGGACCCATATGATCCATATAACGCTTACAATTCCCATAAAGTAAATAAACGTTCGAAAAATTTATATACTTCAATCATTTGGAATTCATTGGCATTCATCACTAAGGCTAACGAACTGACATCAGTTTTAAACAATACAAAAAAAGAGGGCAGCACACTTCATCGGTTCTATTTGGATTAGGAATCAACAATTGATTTTTAGTTTGTTGTTACTTTGACACTGTTCAATACATAAGATGAGTGTCTTCGGTTTGGAAGCTGATGTGGACTTACTTCTACACTGCTACATCACAACTATAGTCTTAAGTATTAGATGCACCGCCTTCTATATAGCAATAATAACTTTGGTATCATACTGTCATCCAATCGTTGTACACCACTTTGTAAAGTGAAAAATAGTTGTCAAAATTGGTCTACGGGTTTGAAAACTATATTTTATGTACACAATTGTGCCAAAATATATATTATATTGTTAACATTTTGTGATATGTTCAAAGGCCAAAAAAATATAAAAAAAAATTAATCTCAGATAACAGCAATACAACACACTATAAACTATTTATAAATATATTATTATGTATTAGATCAAAACCAGCAACAGTGTTTATACAAGCCATGATCTCATCTCGTTGCACATATGCTATATAAAAACAGGTAGGCTAGAAGTGTACACAACACAAAACCACGTAGAGTTTGCCCATATATATATAGTTCGTGTAGTGTACTATTGATGTGTAGTCACAGTATGGCCTGTATAAAAACACTGCAGACGGTTTTGATTAGATTAAACGTGTAACAACTACTTTAACATATCGTTTTAATATTTTTTTGTGAACAACTTAAAAACTATATAATTAAATTAAATTAGCAACAAAATAATATTTATTTTTTTGGGTTTTGGTTGGGAGATTAGGATTTATATAATATTTGCAAGATTTATATATTTTTGATTCACTATAGGCGCGTGATTATTATTAGGTTTTTATTACAAATGATTCACTATATAAATGATAATTAAAACAAAACTATACTGTAAAGTGCAAATAATGTTTTATTATTAAAATATATCCATAAATTAAATAAATTAAAAAATTAGATTAATTTAAGGAGGGCAATATAAGGGCATGCTATTATATAAATAACATAATAAATAAATTAACAATCAAAATATTAGTTAAGTTAATTAAAAATTATCATTAACATTATGATTTAATTATTTGTAGATATTTTATTATTTAAACCACAATAGTTTATTTATATTAAACTGACTTCACTGCCATCTAACGGTTGCGACATAGTTCGTACGATTATTCTAGTGCGTGTAGACTTTATTTAGATTGTAGGTTTTAATTTTAAATATTTCTTCTCGAATTTAAAGATTTATGATATTTTAATACAATAAATGAAACTTGTGTTTAAACGATCCAGCTATTGTTTATTGAAAGTATCATTTAGCACTTGCAGAGTAGTAATAATTGACAATATACCCTTCAATTTATAGGCAAAATTATGTTAAGTTCACCAAAGCAAAAAGCATTAAACTCCTATCTCCATTTACCATTTGCTCTAATTTATAGACCAAAAACCTACAATATCGTTTGTTGTAAAATTAGGGTTGTTCTTGCTTAAATCTTCAACATGCAATTTTATTAACTCTAAATCTTCAACTACATGGCATAATAATTGAATACCACTTTTTAGATTTCAGAAACGTGTTATTATGTTCGCCGGTGATTGCCATCGCGTCCCATAATCAAAAATTAAGGATAACTCCTTTTTGCTTCTTGAATTGTTGAATGCACATTTGTAGATCTTCATTTCCCACCGGTTATTTAAAATAATTATACCGAAATTTGATGCCTTAGATGGCTTCAAAATTAGTTCGAAATTTCTGGACATTACATTGCACCATGTCATTATATCGTAGTGACAAAGAATATAGGGCTTTCCAAGTTTCCTTGTCGCAGCATTAATCTCTGCTCTATTTAGTAGGTTTTGACTGACACAAATATTAATTGGTTATAGATGTGTTGTTTTTTAGAGCTTAATATTGACCTTCTGTGAATGACTCGTGTTAGAACGATCCGTTTTTCATTAGGATTAAAGAAGCTTGTTGATATTTTGTATGAAATTTTCAAGTACTTTTGACAATTTTCGGTTCAGATAATTGTGGAGAGACACCTGGGAGGATTATTAAATGTTTCAGTTTGTATCTGAAATGTGGCTTATCCAATCGATCGTGACTCTTATACTAAGCTCATTATATCTTAAATTCATATTTGCAACCTTTTTCTTATTGCGTAGTAATCTGATGTCATTTCATTCGATTATTGTATCTCAGACGGAAATCTTCTTGAATATGCAAGTCATCAATTTTGACCACGATGATAGTCGCTGTGGGCTAAATAATTTCATTATTGTATGGAGAAGTTATGCCTGATGAATGGAAAGTGGCCGCGTTATGCCCAATATTCAAAAAGGGTGATCGCATGAAATGCGAGAACTATCGCGGTATAGCTCTCCTTTGCACAGCATACAAGTTACTGTCATACATTATCTTGGGAAGAATTACTCCTTTGGCGGAGGAAATTGTCGGTGAATACCAAGGAGGATTCCGTCCAAATCGGTCAGTCACTGATCAAGTTTTTTCGCTACGGATGATTCTTTCCAAGTACTACGAAACATCTCGCGATGTACACCAGGTATTCCTAGATTTCAAGCAAGCCTATGACTCGATCAATCGAGAGAGGCTATGGTATGCGCTTGAATATTTAGGAATACCAAAAAATATATACATCTGTGTAAAATGACAGTAACGCAGTCACAATGCTGTGTTAAAGTTGAGAACAGGCTATCGAGAACTTTTGCAATCAATTCCGGTGTTCGACAAGGAGATGCGCTGTCCCCGATACTTTTTAATCTCATGTTGGAATACATCCTTCGTAAAAGTGAAACACCTCAGGACAATATCTTATTCCGACAATCCAATCAACTTCTTGCTTATGCAGATGATATCTGTGTGATTGGATTAAATGGCAACGGAGTGAAAGAGATACTTGATCCACTGGAACAGTGTTCAGCTTCCGTTGGTCTCAAAATCAACGAGTCAAAAACCAAATATCTAATCTCGGGTTTTAGAGACCAAGACGCAATTGATTTCAGTAGTGGAAACCACACGTTTGAAGGAGTGATGAGATTCAAGTATCTTGGATCTCTCATCACTCACGATAATAGTGTGGGGGAGGATATCAAGGTCCGCCTTGCCGCTGGCAATCGGGCTTTGTATCCTCTACGTCCACTGCTGAAATCAAAATATCTTGCAAATACGGATAAGCTGAAACTGTACAGAGTGTTGATCAGACCCGTTGTCATGTATGGATGTGAGAGTTGGACCTTGACGGATGAGTACGAAAGATGGCTTCTAACATTCGAGAGAAGAATCATGCGTGTGATATATGGCCCAAAACGCGACGTTGATGGCACTTACCGAGTTCTTTTCAATCACGAGATCAGGAATTTAATGCAAATTCCTGATATCGTGCATGAAATCAAAGGACAGCGAATACGCTGGCTCGGTCACGTTCTGCGTGCTGATCCGAAACGAATGATACAGTGATCTTTAAAGGTAGGCGAAGAGGTCGTTGTCGGCGACGATGGCTCCACGGCGTAGAAAGCGATCTGGCATCTTCCAACTGCTTGCAACAGTATGAAGATCTGGCTCGTGATCGAAACCGTTGGAGTCAGATTGTTGACACGGTACGGGCCAATAATGGCCTGTAAAAACCGAAAAAAAAAAAATTGTATGGAGATATTGGAGGTCTTCTTCTCGACGGTCTTGTGACGTTTATTGAGCCAGTGAGGTCGCTGTAGTTCCCCCGAGTTAGTTTTTTTTAATGTAACCATATCGTTTCGGGTAACTTTTGATGGATGGCTGATGAAAGCTATTCGCGATATATATTTATCATATATCAGCTCTTCTGTAATAATTTAGTTTCATCTTCGTTGGTGCTACCCCTTTGACGCTAACAAATTAATGGTACCAACGTCGTTCCGATGATTGTGAAATGAAGATTAAGGACTGCCAATCGATTACTTAAAGTGTTAACAAATTATTCAATACTAAATAGTTAGTTTTTGCAAAATATAAAGCTTTATAAGCTTAAAAATATTAGCTTTAGTAAATGAAGCCTCTCCACTAGTTGATATTCCACTGACATTTATTGTATCTGAGTCTAATATCACGTTACAGATTTACTTCTATATTACACAGAAGTTATGTTTTATTTTATTTCAGTATCCAATAGTGGGTGCGTTTGTCTACGGTAACAAATTAGACACCAATCATTAGCATAACACTGTTTAGCGAGAGCACTTTCTAAAAGTCATAGACGATTAACATAGGTTCGATATTGTCATTGGCCTAACAATGTGATGCAGACCTCATACTATGGCTGACTAAATATGACATCTTTGTGATGGGACTACTATTATGAATGGCTATAATATGACAGCTTTGAGGGCAACAATGTATATTTTGTTCTAATTTAAGGTTTTTTGTAACAGCCGTCGACCTCAATATCATTTTTGAGTAGATCTGGTACTCATCTATACACTATCGTTTAGTTCAGGTTTACGATGATTTTCATTCTGATTTTCGAGTCGATTTTATACTCTTCTATAAATGTGAGAATAGTTTTTGGGTGATGTGATGGTGACCTCATAGTGTGAATGGCTCAAACATGGCAGTTTTCAGATATCTTTCTCTAATTGGAGATTTTTGGTAATGATCATCTGTTTCACTATTTTCGAGAGTATTTTAATAATCATACTAATTTTAATGAGCGTAATGTCTGGGGGTATTGCTTATCGATCTTACTTTGATTTTTGAGTCGATCTGGTACTCGTCTATGCAAGTACAAAGTATTAAGATGAAGGGGTGTAAATTGGAGTCATCAAATGGTGAAAGCTTATAATGTGGAGCTTTAACGACCATTGTATCTTCCACCAAGTTGACCATTATATCTTCCACCCAAAGGACAAATTGTATCAATCTTTAATATTAATTAAGTTTGAATTATGTATGCACTTACCAGAACCCGCTAGAAAACCCTTCAAATCTTTTCGTCTCAACTAACCATTTTCCTTGATAAAATGTCTCTTTTTTGCTTAATTTTTTTACCTAAAATAAAAACGAAAACATATTATTATTATTTTTTTTTTTTTTTTTTTTTTTTTTTACGGTTTTTACAGGCCATTATTGGCCCGTACCGTGTCAACAATCTGACTCCATCGGTTTCGATCACGAGCCAGCTCTTCAAACCGTTGTCGGCAGTTTGAAGATGCCAGATCGCTCTCTACGCCGTGGAGCCATCGTCGCCGACAGCGACCTCTTCGCCTACCGAAAGGCGGTTCTCCCTTAAAGGTTCGCTGTATCATTCGGTTCGGATCAGCACGCAGAACGTGTCCGAGCCAGCGTACTCGCTGTCCTTTAATTTCATGCACGATATCAGGAATTTGCATTAAATTCCTGATCTCGTGATTGAAAAGAACTCGGTAAGTGCCATCGACGTCGCGTTTTGGACCATATATCACACGCATGATTCTTCTCTCGAATGTTAGAAGCCATCTTTCGTACTCATCCGTCAAGGTCCAACTCTCACATCCATACATGACAACGGGTCTGATCAACACTCTGTACAGTTTCAGCTTATCCGTATTTGCAAGATATTTTGATTTCAGCAGTGGACGTAGAGGGTACAAAGCCCGATTGCCAGCGGCAAGGCGGACCTTGATATCCTCTCCCACACTATTATCGTGAGTGATGAGAGATCCAAGATACTTGAATCTCATCACTCCTTCAAACGTGTGGTTACCACTACTGAAATCAATTGCGTCTTGGTCTCGAAAACCCGAGATTAGATATTTGGTTTTTGACTCGTTGATTTTGAGACCAACAGAAGCTGAACACTGTTCCAGTGGATCAAGTATCTCTTTCACTCCGTTGCCATTTAATCCAATCACACAGATATCATCTGCATAAGCAAGAAGTTGATTGGATTGTCGGAATAAGATGTTGTCCTGAGGTGTTTCACTTTTACGAAGGATGTATTCCAACATGAGATTGAAAAGTATCGGGGACAGCGCATCTCCTTGTCGAACACCGGAATTGATTGCAAAAGTTCTCGATAGCCTGTTCTCAACTTTAACACAGCATTGTGACTGCGTTACTGTCATTTTACACAGATGTACATATTTTTTTGGTATTCCTAAATATTCAAGCGCATACCATAGCCTCTCTCGATTGATCGAGTCATAGGCTTGCTTGAAATCTAGGAATACCTGGTGTACATCGCGAGATGTTTCGTAGTACTTGGAAAGAATCATCCGCAGCGAAAAAACTTGATCAGTGACTGACCGATTTGGACGGAATCCTCCTTGGTAGTCACCGACAATTTCCTCCGCTAGAGGAGTAATTCTTCCCAAGATAATGTATGACAGTAACTTGTATGCTGTGCAAAGGAGAGCTATACCGCGATAGTTCTCGCATTTCATGCGATCACCCTTTTTGAATATTGGGCATAACGCGGCCACTTTCCATTCATCAGGCATAACTTCATTTCGCCATACCAATCGAACAAGGTCGAAAAGACAGTTCCACAAAGTTAGCCCTCCGAATATCAAGAGCTCTGAATTAATGCAATCAACCCCTGGTGAACGATTTTTCTTTAATCTCTGCATGGCCATTGTGAATTCCTCATAGGATGGATCCTCAATGAACATCTCCGCGGTTTGTATTTGAGAGTATTCAAATACAGCTTGTGATACATGTGGAACATTAAGTAGATCAGAAAAATGTTCACGCCATGTATCGAGTACCGCATCGACGTTAACACAGAGGTTTCCATCCTGGTCCCGAATGGCAGTTGATCGAGATCTTAAGGTATGGTGCAATTCGGTGATTCCTTTAAAGAAACCACGCGAGTTGTGCTCATTGCTGAGTTGTTGTACTCTTAAGACCTTGGCCTTCCACCATTCGCGCTTCTTCTGTCTACAAATGCGTTTAGCTGTCCTCCTAGCAAGAACTGCCTTGTTTTTCCTTGCAATTGTAAACCGAGTCTGCGCTTCATTGTGGGCTATATTGCGTTGCTCAACAGCAAGACGACACTCCTCATCAAACCAATCATTTTTGGGCGTAGTTTTCACTATACCGAGAGTGTGCTGGGCAGCATCGACAACCGAGGTTTTCAATACTTCCCAGACACTGTTCACATCATCAGATTGGTAGTTGGATCCTAAAATGCTATTGCTGACAAGATCTTGATATTTTCGTTGCGTTTCTTCATTTATCAGACCTTCACAGGAGAATCGCATTTTATATTCTCCTGTCCTCCTTGACTTGTACGAAAATTTCCATCGTAGCTTTGCAGCAACCATAAAATGGTCACTGCCTACGAATTTTGTTGACGACCGATACGATCTCACGTCTTGAACAACCCGAGCCCGGTCTTTTGAAATCAACACATGGTCAATTTGGCTTCGGGATGTTTTACGTGGATGTGTCCAGGTTTCCAAATGGATGTTTTTGTGGGGAAAGAATGTACTTGCCACTTGGAGATCATGTGCGATCGCAAAGTACATCATTCTTTCCCCATTTTCGGTCGCAGTTTCGTGTCGGGAGTACGGACCTATGTTATTACATAAGTCGGTCTGATTTCTGCCAGCTCTAGCATTAAAGTCACCAATCACCAATCTGATATCGTGCTCAGGTATAGAGCCCATCAGATTATCCAAATTATTGTAAAATGAGTCTTTATCTTGGGGTTGGCTTACATCAGTGGGCGCATGTACACATACAATTGACAGGTTGGCTAATCTCATGTGCAAGCGAAGCTTACACATTCGATTATCGACTGCTTGGAAGTCCAACACAGCCTTTTTTACCTGTGGCCCAATGAGAAATCCAACCCCAAGATTTCCGAGGTCATCTCCACTGTGTAGCAACGTATAGCCTTGGGACACATGGTCTCCACTTTTAGGCCATCGAGTTTCTTGGAGAGCTACGAGTTCCAGCCGATACTCTTTCATGCATGTGATAAGGCCGTCCAACGCGCCAGGTTTTCTTAATGACTGCACGTTCCACGTGCCGATCTTCAATCTCGTGTCCGGGTACTTAAGCGGGGGTTCGTTTTTTTTGTTGTTTTGGCGGTATCCGATTTTTTTAGTTTTGTTGACATTTTTAACATTTTCACGGTTTTACGGATGCGGGTCGTCAGCCCAGCGATCCAACCAGATTTAGTCGCCTCCTACGACAAGCACTGGATACTGTGGTGGTATTCTATGGGTCTCATGTTTCGTTCGTAATATTTACGAAACACGAATGCCCCCAACCACAGGGCTTGGGCTTAATTTAATTATTAATATTATTATTAATAATTAAAACTATATTTAATTATTTAATTAAAATTTAGAAAATCAAAAACAAAAACCAAAAATTAATCAAAAAAAAATTATATAAAAATCCTATGTAATACCAAGATTGGTAACATTGCAACCCAAAGTGATTATTAAAAATAATTAATTAGCAATATAATTTATTAAATATACAACAATTATTACATAAGTATAAATGGATTATATTTATAATGTTGTGTATTGCAAAATACAAAAAAATATTGTTAAATTATAACAAAATTATTAATTTTACACAAAACCACTGTACATAAAAATTAAAATTGTTTTAATTAAAAAAATAAATTATTTATATTTAGGAAAATGAAAATCAACAACAAAACAAATCTAAATAGTTTAATTAATAAACTATTTTGTAATTATAATTAAAAATTATTTAAAAATGAAAAAAAATTATACAGGTATGATAAAAATAAACTGATACTGAACTATAATCAAGATCTTAGTTTTCATGTGCGATTCTGACATCTTTGATCAGTCAATGGAGCAGCTTCAGCCACGTAGTTAAAGAAATTGAAATAATCACTGCTTTTGGTTATTATGAAATACGCTGCAATTGCTCAGAGTTACGAGGCCAATTAAAGGTATATACACGCAGAATGTCGTCCTCTTGCTGTTTGGCCTTGAGAAATACAATGGAAGAACAGTTTTACTAACCGACTTTGTTTGTCTGAAGTGGATGCTTTCGATAGTCGTTTATTCCAGCAAGATGGAGTTACGTGCGACAGATCAATCAGCAGATTGGATTAAATTATCTCTGAGGAACTGGCTTCTGTTCTTACTAGCCTAAATAATTTATTTATAAATAATTTTTTATTCAAGGAATTCGTTGGCTGGTTTTCAGTTTCCGTAGAAATATAAAATGAACAAGTTTAAGGCAGCTATCAACCTTTACTTGAAAGATCACGCGTTGGGTGCAGGAGCTCTGACAGTCACAAGCCTAATGTATTAGTTGCCATTGGATAATGATGGGAGTTTTACCCTCGCATCGTACATTGACCCTATATCTCAAGTACGTCTACTGAAGCACTTCAGATTTCTTTAATACTATTGATGTATTAGTCAAACATATTGGTGCATGTTCAGAATTACATAAATATCATGCGATGTCTTAATATAGTAAAACCATTTATTGGCTGTGTTAAAGGATAGTCAGACTGCAATTTAAGTACTAAAATAGGCTGAAAAACGTCGAAATAATCCGAATGAGTAATTGCATCCGTTGGGAAATACATGTATTATCAGCATTGACCAACGTTCTTATTAAAGATTGTTCTACAACATCGAAAAAAAACATTGGAGAATGTTGAAACCTTAAGTTGTGCTGAAAGAAGTAACCTTAAGTTGTATCCAACAGCTAATGGCAACATTGATGTTCGATTTTGTGTGTATGAAGTCCAGCCAATTACAAGAAAACGAAAAGAAATCGCAAATAAAAGTGTAACGACTTATTTCAAAGTTAACTGAAACTGAGTGGCTGTATGAGATATCGGTTTTTGTTTCTGTCTGTCTGTTTCTATCTTCGTAATTTGTTTTTGGGCTGAGGACTCTCCCTTCTCTTTCGCGGTTCGCTTATTTACGTGCTACTTTACACCATAGCCAAAACCAGGACATATTGCATAGCTCCATGTCAGACTATAGTAGTTACATGGATGATGTGTTGGCCCATGAATTTTGCACTACAACCCAACATATTGGTCATAGGTGGGTTCATTCACACCATCAATTGTTATCAGATGGTAAAAAAAACTTTTACATCCTGCTCGAATGGAGATTCGAACCCCTCCCGCTCCTGTTACTATTTTACACATTCTTCAATTTCCTAAATCCATCTGCTCTCTATACCGAAACACAAAAATCAAATAAATTATGCAAAACTTATCGATACATCCAAATTCGCCGCAATGGATTGTTTTTGACTATACAATATCATAAACTGTGTGTATTCTTTAAAAACGGACATAATCCATGTTTTTGATATCCCTTAAAGTCGACTCTATCGAAAATTCGAATTACATGGTATTACATTCAAAAAGAATACTGAAATGGTTTGAGTATGAGATATTTTTTCGAAAATTGGTTTAGAAGATTGCTTGTAAATCTAGTAAAAACACAACCCATTTTCTTCGAATTTTCGATTGTAGTTGTTGCTATGGTTTGGTTTCAAACTAAGAAGAATCGGATTTAATTGTTTAAATAATTCACAATAAAAAATAAATATGTAGTTGAACAATTAGTGACATATATTAGTGGTGTACAATAAAAAAAGGTTATGAGAAATAAACTCCGAAATTTTATCAGTAATATATAATACTTGTGTCCTAGATGATTTTGCAATTCAAGCAAAGATACAAACCTTTTATATTCGAATTTTCGGTTGAGCATATTTTTTTTAAATTATAGTTCAAAATAATTAAGTCCTTTTTATTAAGTCTACACAGTTTTAGTAAGCCTATTTAAATGTAGTTGTTGATAGGTTTTTGGTTGAAAACTTAGTAGAATCGATTTTAACAGTTGGTAAAGTAAAATATTTCATATATTAACCTTATAAGTTTAAATTCCTTCCACATCCTTTTCAACAAGAGCAGGTTTCATTTCAATAATATATTCAATAATTTCGAAACCGGAGGAGTTTGGTTATTATGTTGCACTGTAACTTGTATGGTGTCATTGACTTTAACGCGAATATGAAAATAAAATATTTTTTTAATGAATCTTTGGTGAAAACTGATCTTCTCCAATTTGTTAAGGTCCAGGTAGAAACTGATACTCAACAACACATAAGGGCAGCATATACATCTTTCATCTTATCAGGTAGGAGTAATAAATGCTAAAAGAATAAAAATGCTTATTACGTTCCGAATACCTTGTACTCATTGTGTTTGAGACGAACTGTAGGTAGATATTGATGTAATGGAGTATTTACTTTGCCGCCCTTCATATATGTAATATAATCACACAGATACAATCTGTACATAGAATCACTATTGTGACTATTGTGACAAAAATATTTAAGTGTCGGCTGCGAGTAGTTGTTGAACGGCTACATTTTGTACAATCCATTATATTGTGTTGCTGTGCTCTCGATTGGTTGTAGTGTATGAGAACTTCGGATATATCCCATGAGTTTTAAAAATTGGTTCAGTTGTTGGCACTTTACTTGGTACTTGGTACTTTAGTTGGCTTGGTACTTTAGTTGGCAGAAATTAAAATTTATTGGAAGCTTATAGTTCCGGATGTATTTGACTCATATCAAAGCCTAGCGAGCAGGAATTACTGGCAACAGGTATACTGTAACATATTTTGATATAAGTAGGGACAAATACTTGAAAGCAGGAAAGGACACAACGGGAAAGTCGGTAGAGCAAAAATTCGGAGTTATCATACTGGATCGAAAAGACAAAGTTTAACTTTGAACCTCCATATAAGGTTATACTTTCCAAATCAATCTACTTATACATGCATACAATATTTTATGATGTTCCTTCTCTTGAGTTGTTTAATTTGTCTACCAATTTGCCTACTATTTGTTATTTTTAGATTTAAATTAACCATACAGAGAAACAGCTATAGAAGTTGTTTCTTCAGATTAGTAACGATTAGAAACTAGTCCGTTAACTGCTTTTTATAATAAGATGTGACTTGTTAGAAATGACAATGAGATGGACATTACCTATTTATTTTATACAATTCGTGGCTTGTATTCCATCCATTTGGAATCAACACACAGTGCATTTGATTTACAAGGTTTTACGCGGCTGTATTCATTTTCTATAATTAATGTTGTTATACATGAGTCACTTTAAATTGTACCAACGTGACATCGTATTCGGTATGTTAATTCTGACTAAGTGGACTATTGCTGTTTGCCCAACTTATCATCTTGGGCTTCTATTTTACTTGTTATGTCATTATAGGCAATTGCCATAGTTCATGCGACCGATTCATCTAGCTTTTGCACTTCCATAGTTTGATTCCCTTTTCGAATGGTTTGGTTCGTTTGCCCGCATAAAGAATCATTCATTATTTGGGACCATAACCATATCAGTATCCTTCTGCAACACTGATTTCACTCACGAATATTGAACATTTTCAATTTGGTGTTGCAGTATATGTTTCAAAGTGTGTATGTGTTAAATGTTATTCTGGCTTTGTTAATAAGTCACAAACTGAAGTTGTCATAAAGTGTTTACCACATTGCGTTCATGTGTGTATTGTGCAACTTCGTTCAGGTCTGAAGATTGTTTGTTTCTTAATTTTGAGCCTACAGTCTGTATCTTTTCTAGCTATTCTATCTTTTAAACTTGTGTTGATGTGAAAGAAACTCCGCCAGGTTTGGAAATGTTTCAGATCACTTTCTTTACGATAGTGTCCTCATTCCATTTTCACGGTATTCCAAGGTGTTCTGTTCAGTTGGTATATTATCTGTTCTATATAGGCCTTGCTGTTCTTCATTTTATAGCGATGATACTGTTAACGATCCGCTTCATTGTTACTTATCAGCATGTTGCTTATATACACTGTTTCACATTTTCATATATTTCTGTTCAATTAATATTTCGATTAATTCCGAAATATTTACCAGTTGGTCGTCACTGAGAATATCTGTACCTTGCATTCCTCTGTCAACTTGCAATCATGTGATGAATTAATGTGAAAATCTATAACTGCTACTCTCAATTGCAACTGAGTGATCAGATAATGGTCAATTGCAGTGACCAGCTAATGGTCATCCGAGACCATCCGAGCCCGCTCTTTTGAAATCACACATGATCAATTTGGTTTCGGGATGTTTTACGTGGATGCGTCCATGTTTCCAAATGGATGTTTTTATGAGGAAAGAATGTACATGCCACTTTGAGATCATGAGCTATCGCAAAGTACATCGTGCTTTCCCCATTTTCGTTCGCAGTTTCGTGGCGGGAGTACGGACCTATTTTATTACATAAGTTGGTCTGAATCACCAATCTAACATCGTGCTCAAGTATAGTGCCCGTGAGATTATCCAAGTTATTGTAGAATGAGTCTTTTCTTGGGATTGGCTTACATCAGTGGGCACATGTACACAGCGAAGCTTACACAATCGATTATCGACTGCTTGGAAGTCGAACACAGCCTTTTTTACCTGTGGACCAATAAGAAATCCAACTCTAAGATTTATTTTCGAGGTCATCTACACTGTGAACCATTGTACAGCCTTAGGCCACATGGTCTCCACTTTTAGATCATCGAGTTTCTTGAAGTGCTACGAGTTCCATCCGATTTTCTAAGTGACTTCATGTTCCCATGTTCCATGTGCCGATCCTCAATCTCGTATCCGTGGGTCGTCAGCCCAGTATGATGTGGTGGTATTCTATGGGTCTTATGTTTCGTTTGAAATATTTACGAAACATGGATGTCCCCAACCACAGGGTGAATCCAAATTATTACTTTATATGGTTGTTTGACATTGGTGCTAAAATTGTTGCCGGTGTTATCTATCTCAGCCATTCGCCCAATATTTTTTATTTACAAATGTGTATCATCATCATTGTCGTCCACCGCAAAATAGGAATTCGTTTGATGTTGTGCAGAAAAAAGTAAATAAATTGGTATCAAATAAATTACATCGAAGAGCGCGCATCGCGTACACCAACAAAAAGTCTCTGTGTGTGTATGTACATCGAGAACATGGGCCCTTAGGGGGGTGCCTGATAAATTGTTAATTGGGGTACAAAAAGTTTACTCACGCAAATATTAAATGTATTTCATGTATATAATAGAAGAGAAGGAAGAATTAAGCAAATAAAGGAAACGCAAGCAGAAAATTAACTTCTTATACATAAATTTATTTATTTATTTATTTTATTTTTGTGTTTTAATTTTCTTCACGTTTCATAAAATTGATAAAAATTTAATTTTTTTTTAAGATTAATTGAAAAGTAAAAAAAAATTACATTACAGTGGGGAAATATGCGTCGAGTAAGGTGAGGGATTACAAAATTTTTTTCACTTCGGTGGAAACATGCAAGTTGATTATTCGTGCCCATTTGGTGTAGACTGCGATCGATCACCTTTATTGTAAGCAATAATTAATTTTTAATCATTAATGAATGCTAACAATCGATAGTTGGTACAATTACATTACTGGATATACTCTCTAAAAACCAATTTAAATTTACTGATTCGGTACAGTATCAAAAGCTCGTTAGCAAAATTTAGCGTTCAAATCTATAAATAACATATATTTTTCACATCGTTCTCTAAATGCTTCTTTATTCACACTTGGATTAAGACAAATACATCCTGGTTGATTAGGTTTAATAACACAGTTTTTGGTCAATTTTTGTTCTACGTTTAATCGGCCCAGATTTACCTCTTAGGCCATTACCTGACTCTTCTATCTATTTAAGATGTGTTTAATTTTTCCCATTAAATATGCGCTTGATCTATAGACTTATGCAGTACCTGAGCAAGTAAAACAAAAGTATCTTTCGTTGATGTCTTTACTATACATCTGTCCTGTCATCTATATTTCACTGATTTTTCTCTATGTAAAACAGAGCGTATATCTTGAGATCACTTTCTTAGACATTGCAGGAGCTTTGATAGATAATACACTGTTAGTTTCGCTAAATAATGCTTGAACTATAATTTTGCTATCGTGTCTCCATCGCCGGGTGGATTGAATGTATGCTTGAATCTCACATTGTGACTATCGACGATATCTCTATTTCAACCAAAGTTGCCAGACGATACCTCCTGGGAGTTACTTTCAACGAACTTTTTGTTAAACTTCATGAGATCGCTCAAAAGTGCACTGTCGATCTGGTTCTGATCGGCAGTGTAAACACACGCTTCTTATTGTACAACAATGGTGTCTGGATAAGGGTTTAATGTGTGTTAAACTTATTCGATGGGTGATTGCAGTTTCCGCTATCACTGTTGAAAATAAAGAGATTATGTATTTTGTGTTTCATGGGACCTGAACTAGCTGCACATCTGCTTCTTCTCACAGTTAAAGCAATTCAAAACGATGCTCTATTTAGTTTAAAGGTAGTGTAGTCAGCTACTCTTACCTGGCATAAGGCGAAGTACGATCTCTCCATAAAATAGTAGAACTTAAGAACACTGGTTTATATATTTACAAGTCATGGCTAGCAGTTTTCCACTGCATCAGTGTCATTAAGTGTGGGACCTTAATTTGTTTCAGCCATCTTACCAATAAACGCCATTTGTAATAAATATATACTTATAATGACCGAAAGCTCGAAAAGAACATTCCAGTGCATATAACCAAAGCATTCTAAATTAATCGAAGCAGGAATGTTCTAAATGAGCTTTATTTAGTGTAACAAAAAATACAAAAATCAACGTCAGTTTCATACAAAATGTATGAAAGGTAAGGCTTTACTATATAGTAAATATTTGAATGAAAAGTAGTTCAAATTTAACTTAGGTTATATTCAATTGAAAACAGAAATTTCAGTTTTGATCCTGAAATTGATCATTTTTCGATTTATTTTTCCATTTTCCTTTATTCATTAAATGAAAATATGATATTTTAATAACTTAAAATGTAAACAGAGACAGATACATAGTTAGGTTACGAGAACTATATTTTATTTTAAGTATGCTCACAAAGAGAATAAATCAAAATGGCACTTTACACCAAACAAATCAATTTCATTAAATGTAAAGTTGTATTGTGATTTGTGTTTTGCTTTCATATATAAAATCAATAACACCAATGCACAAAATCTCATACACACATTTAACTAGATTTAATGATTACATGAACTCATGTATGATTTTAACATGAATGGCTTGCAAAATTTTTATACAACAGCAACGATCGTAATGGCATTTCATCGAACTATCATTCAATATAAAAAAATATTCTCTCTCTCCCATTGTTATGACATATATGTCATTATTAAGATTGGTTTTGTATTTAATGCATAATTATGCAATTAAATATTATTCTTATGTTGATACAGCATAAATAAACCTTTTTTAATGATTCTCTGTATTTCAAGATTCAGAATATAGTGTACTGTTGTGCTGTGATTGTGAATAAATGTGTAGCAAAATAGAAATTGTGATTAGGTTATGTGTTCATTTTGAAATGTAAACATTGATCAGCTGATAATATTATTTATTGACAACTGCACATTGAAAATTTCTTTTAAGCTGATTTATGTTTATAAATTCGATTTTAGTTAATTTTTTCGAATACATAATTTCATTTAAATAAATAAATTATTAATTTTTTAAGTTTTCGCGTTCAATTAGGTGTATTTTCATCAATATTACTTTTCTAAATTTATTTAGTAATGAGTTTGACTTTAGTCGTACAACCAAGAGAGAATTAGAGCGAGGAGAATATATTTTAGAGGATATCGTTTATATTGAAATAAAAAGCACAAAATTTATAAAAATTAGATCAATTTATAATTAAATTTGATCGTGATTTATTTTGATTTGAAAAAAATGAAATATATTCAGATCTAATTTCATCCTTTCTTAGTCATTTTATGAAAAAAAAATTTTAAAGCTCTAAGTTGTAATACCTAAAAACTTAAAAAGAAATTTGTACGTTTCGTATGAGTTTCATGATAAAACGTACATTATTGATACACTAAATAAAGCTCATTTCAAAAAGTGAGTATTCATTCTGGCTTTATTATCCAGGGGGCTTTGATATAACCATCCAATAAATCGCAAAGCAATAACAGAAGGTTGAGTCACCGAGCAATGTCACCGTGCAGTGGCTAAAGCTGTGGCAGGATGTAAAAGGGATTTTCCACCACCTGATTACGAACAGTAGTGTAAATGAACACATCTATGACCCCCTATTGGAGTGAAGAATTCATGAGCCAATCCATCTTCTATGTCAGTACTATAGGCTGGCAAGAAGCTATGCAATGTGCAAGTAAATCGGACCTAAAGTAGGACGTAAATAAGCGAACCGTGAAAGAGTTGGGGAGCCTTGAGCTCCAAAACAGATTGCAAAGATTGCAAAGACAGACAGAAGGTTGATTCTCAGTATATTTAATATACAAAAACGACGTCACATAAAAAAATCGAAGTGAGGAGAGTTTATTAGCGACAAACTCTGTTTCCCTGATCTTTGAGGATAGTCACTATCTATGTGCGAGTGTGAGACTATAATGTGAGACTTCCAAGGACTTGTTGGAATGTATACATTTATCACGCATAAGACGGTTTGGGCACATTCGATGTTTCAGAATCAGATCATCATGTGGAATCTAGAGTTAAAGAAGATCTAATGCCCTTACAGGTTCTGTTCCTGCGTTACGCACATATAACTTCGATCGATCACCATGGTATCATTTTATACCATTTTATCTTAAAAATGATTTAACATTGCTCATGTACTGTCTTTACTCCTTCTGTTTCTGTCTGACGTTTATGAAAACGTCCGCTCATGTTCAAGGAGTGATCCGTTTCTAAAGCCATAATAACAAATCCTCTTTTCATCGACGTCAACCATAATAACATTCATAGTAATCTGGAGTCAAGGCGTGATGTTAGAATTTTATCATTGAGGTTTATTTTCTGTGTGGGTAATCTGAGAATAATGGTCTAATTCCTCTGCGGTATTTCGGCCCATTCCCAGCAAAGCGCTTGCTTGAGATGATTGACACTTTGGTATTTTTTGATACCGGTGAATTATGTGGCCAATGGGCAGTAGTAATGAACCACGGAACGTTGTTTCGTGGTGAACGGCTTTTGGCCGGTGACGCTTGGTTTCGAGTGGCAATCTGTTCTTCCAAATTTTCAGTAGATCGGCCGGGCAAGTAAATCCGGTCGTTTTGCTTGTTCACATATTGTGCAATAACCAACCTCTTTGTTCTTTCGACACTAACTTTTTTTTGAGCGTCGATGAGACCATGCGTTTTATGGAATTTCAAGACCTTTAGTTCAAGATGATCTTTCTATATGTGCTGCATCCGTTCAAGCGAAATGTTCACCTCACAAGTCATTTATCTGCCGCTACGGCGCCTTATTTTGAAACGTCAAATGTACCCAAACCGTCTTATCACGTATAAGACGGTTTGTAACATATGACGTTCCAAAATCAGATCTTCACGCAGATCACCATTTTATACTATGGTATGACGAATGATTGTAAGAGGTAGCTGACAACTTTTGATTGCCGAATCTTATCTGAGATACTCGAGTGTGATATATGTCCTAAACCATCGAACAATATTCAGTGTCGAGATCAGTAATTTAAATACAAATCCCTGATATCGTGCAGCATGAAATAAAACCACGGACACTGATGTATACTGCTTTGATCTCATTTCGTGTGAAGTGATGGCCACCTATTGTGTTCAAGCTTACTGAACGATCTATAGCGATCCGATCAGATACCTGGGTTACAGTTAAAAACGTAAAAAAGTTTGCCACAATTGACTTTATTACTATTCTACTTTTACATAAGTTGTTGATCTTTTTGTACAGCCACTTGTTCCACCATGTCCTCTTTACTTCTACCTGCCGTTCCAAATTGATCGTTACTTGAATTGATTTGCGGCACATTTACGAATTTGGGTATCAATTGTAAATGATCTAGATTTGAATTTGTAGCTAAGTCCCTGTTAGGTTCAATGGCCACACTATTCCAAGAACGATCAGGTTCGTTTATTATAATTTGCGGTATGTTGAATGGCACTGGTGGTCGTCTTGCTTCTAAATTTAAAATAGTGATTAAAAATTATTAGAGGATTAAACTGAAGGGTAGTTCTTACCTGTTTTAAATATAATCTTTTCTAGGTTAAACACCGGCATCTCGATAGCCAACGTCCATAATATAGAAACGATAAATGTTATTGAGATGTCACCAAAAAAATTGTACCACTAAAATTTTCTAATAGATTAGTACATGAAACGAAACAAGTACATGAACGGTTCTACTTACAATTTCATAGTTGGAAAAATGTATTTGCGTCCGGTTTGATCCAATATGAACGACTTGCACTTGTGTGTGCAATAAGTACATGCAAAACGAGAGTCTTGCCAGTGGACGCCAAATTGGCATCGTTAAAAATGTATTTATTGGGCCACCACAATTATTATGACACGCAAATATTATCCATCCGAGAGCTATGGCCCAAACGACACGTGATAATGGTTCATAGAACGGTGATTCAAATTTACCTTCGACATAACCCGGTTGATACATATTATAGGGTCCAAATAGTACACCCAAGAGAGTACCGAGCGATAGTAACCACCCGGACAGTACATATTTTTTATCCATCTCGATCACTTTGTTATAGTATTGCATTATGTAGGCTAGTAGTACGCCAACGACCCATGCACCAAATCGGGTGTGGGTCGGATGGTAAATCATATCTTTCCTGCGAACCGGGTCTGGGTTTCTATATATATGGGTAGTATATATGTAAAAGTGTAGTGTACTTCAATTCAGTTCAACATACCTGAAATACGTCATCACAAAACTATTGTCGTAAATTGTTACGAATACATAAATTATGCAAGCGGCTATCAATCCGGGTAGCACAATCACGAATTTATTTTTCCATTTCCATAGTGGATACAAAATTAATGGGGACAGTAGATAGAGTTGCATGTCTATAGCTAAATACCATGTCTCATCGATACACTAAAACCAAATTATAATTAGTTCGTTAATTAATTAAACTTAATTATATATAGTCATTACGATATCAGACGAGTTTAGATAGTTTTGGAGGTATAAAAGCGTTGACCACCAATTACGTTCACATGGTCCAACAACGAGCGAGGTAATTTGATTCCACAATGGTCCATGGCCTAAATACTTATATATCGTGACTACAAATAGAATGATGGTCGCGACAACCGGTGTGATTCGTATTATCCGATGGATGTACATTTTGAAGAGGTCCAGGCGGCCGCTATAAAGAAGATATATATATATATAGTGATTGTGTATTATATATAACCTTGTACCACCCACGTTTTATCCAGTTGTCGAAACACCGATTTTGCGGTCAAAAATCCTCCCAGCAAAAAAAAACTATCGACCGCCAGTGTTGCCGATAATATAACCATATTGGCAGGATTTTCTACCCAATCCGTCATAATCGTAAGCTCGTTTAGTTTGGGCGCGAACGACGTCACCACGTACGAATGGCTTAAAATAATCCATGACAGCGATAACACTCGAACCCCATTAATACACTCAATTACCTCGTCTGATTTTGGAGGTTCGAGGCTGAACAGCGTTTTACTGTTTGTGTACACGGAACAAAGCGATAATATACGATTAGGTTGTACTGTCAATATTGATAAAATTAATTAGTATCGATGATGTGATTAAAATGTCATATTCAACATTACATTGTTGTATTTTAATTACGATATATTCGTAGGTTGTACTCAAAATCATTGCACCCAAAATGATTGCGAAGAATGTGCTGAAAGTATATTTAAGGCCGGTTTGAAATTTCTTATCTAAAAATTTCTTAACTATATACTCGTATATTGACTTACATCGCAAAGATATCCAAACTAGATAGTGGTGACGATTTGCTTGTGTAACAATATTCATCGAAGCTATTTTCAACGGTTATATTAAAGTTCTGGACGAATGAGTTAATCACCGGTTGTAAATAGTCCGGTTTACAACTATTCGGCACACATATTCCGATTGACAGCGTTGTTAGTTTTCCCAGTTCGCTATACGCTCCGAGCACGGTATTTAACGCAAAGGTACGTCCGACGTTATTAATTCCTGGCTTGCTCGATATACCAACCAAACAATACTGGCCGAGAAATAAATCCGGTACGTCTATCTTCAAACATTGATCAAAATTGCCAAAATCATATCGATTCCCGGAATATAGTCCCGCGGGTATTTTACCCCAAGAATCGTACACTAAAAATTTAATGATAAAGATTTTAAAACGATTATAGAACAGAACACGTATAAATATTTGTCACCCGCGTACACAATAACGACCAGTTAGTGTTGTTATCTAACCCGTTTGCAAATAGTTCCAAATGTTTTGCACACAATTCGGACGAATCGATCGACCGATTTTGTAAAATTGGTTGAGATTTGGTGCTTTTCACGTATTCGACAAATTTGGATGCCGATAATTCACCGCGAACGACGACATAATTACAAATGATTCCGAACACGAGCAAAAATTTCATTGGCCTCGTCGATGAATACATAAATGTATGTGTTTAATTGGCAGTGGTTTTGTAACAACTGACTAGTGTTTGGTATTTGATTAGATATTATGGTTGGTATAGACATGGATTTGTTATCTTACGTGTGACGTATAGATGAGAGGCACTTGAAGAATTTGTTGGTGTGATTAAAAAGTTATTTAAGTAATCGAAGATATCGGTGGTCTACAATCTCATTGTCCAACAGTACAGTATGAGTTCCCGGATAAAGAATGATTGATCAACTCCATGTGGGTCTATAAATGATACACTTAATCAGGATGTAGTTGAAGGAACATTGTACTGGCTAGGCCTTTACAATTATCACAGCTATATGTTCTCTGTGGTGTATGCTTATTAGTTTAGACTGTTCGAGGATTTTAGCAAAAGGTAGGAGAACAGAACCGGCTGAAGATTGTTATAAGGAAGTACTAAAACCGTACGAGAGCCTGCTATAACTTTGTGTGGTAAAATCCACTCCACACTCAATAATAAATCATTGGAACTATAGCACCACAAACTCACTTTCAAAGTTGTTCAGTATTTATTTTTTGGAAAGCAATATGGTGGATGTAGAAGAAATGGATAGCGCAGCAAACTTAATTTTAGATCAAACGCTAGGAGGAAGAGTCATCACTCGTCTCATCTGGATGATTCTTTCGCCAGTATTTTATGAGTACAGTGGAACACTGCAAAATGGAGTTTTGCCACTTTTTCTCTGCATCTGTTAGATTAATAACCTCTTAATCGATCTGGACGCGAATTTTAGTCATCCCAGTTATTCTTTTCACGAAGATAGCTGGTTCTATAATCTATGATGAAAATTAACAAAATTGCCCCTTTGTGTAATGTGAAGTGTACTTGGAAGCACACCTACTCAAGTTTTGGAAATTCTGGACTCAAAACTATATAGATCTGTTATATTCTATAATACAAAACACTTGACGAGTGTTTGGTATTTGATTAGATATTGTAGTGTGCACATGGATTTGTTATCTTATGTGTGACGAGAGGCACTTGAACAATTTGTTGATGTGATTAAAAAATTATTTAAGTAATCGGATATATCGATAGTCTACAATCTCATTGTCCAAGAGTACAGTATGAGTTCCGGGATAACGGATGATTGATCAACTCCAAGTGGGTCTATAAATGATACACTTAATCAGGATGTTGTTGAAGAACAATTGTACTGGTTAGGCCTTTACAATTATCACAGCTATATATTCTCTGTTGTGTATGCTTATTAGTGTAGGCCCAAGATGCGTTTATAAGTGATGTTCGAGGATTTTCGCAAAAGGTAGGAGAATACAATCGGCTGAAGATCTGGAAATTCTTGACTCAAACCTATATAGATCTGTTATGTTATGCGAAACAGGAGTCATCATCCTTTGTTGTGAAATTTTTGAATAACATATGGTAAGCGGCGCAGTCATGAATTCTTCTCTGCGGATGGTTCAGAAATGGATGTCTGGGTCGATTTTGGGTTTTTTCTGTGAGGCATTGAGGCTTGACCTCCAGTTTCGTCTGACCATCTAATGTAGCCTTGCTTGTAAGGGAACAACAGTGCGTTTCTCACATCCAAGTAGAGTGAATATTGAATAGCCGCCAGTATCATAAAAAAATATCCTTCACGACGAAGATTCTAAGTCATAACTTGATTGGTCTGACTTAAAGTGGATCGGTGGATCGGTGGATCTGAAGAGCTGTAATAAATGTAATTCTTTCCAATTGGTCCTGACCTTCCAGCATTAGTTAAAGAATGATAAAGGTTTGGCGATGTATTACAATGTGTATTATATTAGAGATGAAAGTCCTTGCAGGCTAAGACCAGGAGTTTGAGTCGAGAATTTAGTATTTTGGTAATAATTTTATTCTTACACCACGAGTCGGATGAGGAATACCAGTTATATTTGAATTAGAAGGTTGAATTAGTTGCCTTGTTTGTGATTACTCAAATTAATCGTCATCATTTGAAGGAAGCTGCGGCAGCTTTTCTTATCATACTGGCATAAGATAAGATAAACAGATTAGCAAGATCGCTTAAGAGAAGAATATCGATATTGTCCTAGAGTGTGTTGCGTATGCTTATCACATTATCTAGGAACTTACTGATCTCTTTAGTCAGTCCTTACACTAGTTTTTCGCCATCTCAACTTGAAATGTAATCTCAGCATTCAAGCGGCTACTTGGAAGTCCTTAAGGGATTGGAAAAGGACTTATCGGGATATACCTATAGGGTGTTGACGACACTTTTACTACAAGAAGAAACAACAGTATTGGAAATAGAGTGGATTGTGGACAGCTACAGCATCCGAGGCAGAAACTATAGTCTGGAAGTTAAGGTCAGCGTAATGTAGGTTGGTCAGCTTGGGGTTTATGTATAGCTTAGAGTTAATGCATCTAGGAAAAAAACTTAAGCTTCTACGAAAGAAAATTAAAGAAAACACAAATATGACCAAAAGACAGTCGTCTGATAACATAGAAGGGATTCTCCAAAGATTTTTGAAAAACCTGACTTCCTGATATCTGACGGTTCGTTGACAAGTATTCATGACAATTTCATGTCATATATTTCAGTCACTCTATAGATCAGATAATAGACCGGAGACATGATTTTTAACCAGTAGAAACTCACTTAATCTTTCCTGGTTGGAGGTTCCTATTAGGAAATGGAAGAAAGGTAATAAGAGCTTTATAGGTTATACTTTCAAAATTTTGGAGGGATTGGCATCTCATTTTTTAACTCGCATAGTAATTAATATAACCCATACAGGATATCTATAAAATGTATAACCCATACAGGATATCTGGAATGATTTTAACACGACCAAAACAGAGAGATTCATCTTCAAGGGAAATTCCAAAATAACTTCGGACTTTAAGTGATTTTGGAATTCCTCTGGTCCACAAGCCGCACCAAACAGTCACTCGTAATGAGAGCATTGGCTTCTGTAAGACCACGTGTGGGTTTTCTGAGCCCCAAATAATATAACTTATTAACGTACCCTCCAAGATGAAAATCAGCTTCATCCGAAAAGATGATTTTTTTGGCAAAATCGTCATCATCGTGCAGTTTCTCGTTGACGAAGCGTATGGTCATGCGGCTTCAACTCTTGAACCAATTGAAAATTCGATGTAAACTGGTGCGTGAAACGTTCAATTCTTGAGAACGATAACGAATGGATGTTGATGGGTTCTCTCATCCACAGCTTCGATATTTTCGGATTGTAGGAGCACACTCACGTCTTGGCACATCAACAATATTCAGTGGAGATTATATACTGAATTTTGTGACCGAATAGAATGATATAAGTGTTGCCAGATTCGAAATAACCTGTGGTTCAAATTTAAACCGATAGATGGGCCACCCGTTATTACGTTTTCTGCTCCTGTCCATAGTACTATAGGATATAAGGCACTCGTTTAACAACATGATGGGTAGCTATCGTATTTCAAAATCATTTTAACATGTGATGATTTATGATTCATTCAACGATCTGATTGATGAGGAGGAACGAAATCTGTGATATTACAAAGAACTGAGATTGGATTAGTTTTGCATGAACTCCAATGGCTGCATCAAATCTATGTTATTTTAAGAAACGTAGTTTAGGTTGGTCGACTCTTAGATTCCACAACTCAAAGTAGATTTCCGAAATATCTTTGTACCTTGCTTAAAAAAAATATATGTCGGCCCATTATTTTTCGACATTTGAGCAGCCCTGACTTTATTTAATTTAATTTAACACTATAGACGTGACTATAACGTCGAATCCACTCCCCACCATTAGAATTAAAAATTTAAGAAACCCGCATAACCCAAGAAAAATTTAATCCGTTTCACTTTTTTAGGTTATTCATTTGATTTTTCTGCAAAAAGGAAATTTGCTGTTGCTTTGTACCAACAATAGCAACAAAAACAATGACAACAACAATAATACAAAAATGTTTTATTTTATGAAAATTGCTGGAGCAAAAAATCAATTTCCTTGGACGCTTTTTCAGTCAATTTAGCCTTTTATATATAAGATTTTTATTTTTCATCTCGTTGTGAACGTTTTCTTCTCGTTTTTTTTACCATTTACAATGTACCTTTTTCCTTAGACTTTGTATATGTACATACAGTTTTGCTTTCAACTTCCAAACAAAACGAAAGCACTGTAGAAGAAAAAAGTTGAGTAAAGTATGGAAACTTTTTCGTTTTTCTTTTGCCGAGTTTAATTGTTTTCTTCATCAGAAATTTTATGTCAACTTTTTTCCTTAGACTTTATCTCAGTGTTTTCGGTTTGAACGGAGATTAATTATAAAATTGCTGGCCAATAATTTAATCTTTTATAAAAAAGTTTTCGATTTTCATTTATAAAAAAAATCGGAAAACGCTGAGAATTATTATGAAATGTTGATTCATTTGATTCGGATCGATAATTATCCGACTCGTAATATTATGTTGATTAAGGGCGGACAATACTCATTGTAATACATATCATAAATTTGGCTCGAAGGTATGGATAGAAAATATAACAAAATCATTTAGATGTGAATACTCCGGATTCCTTCTCTGTGAAATGTGGATGGGCGCAGCTCGTTCTACCTGTATCGAAAAATATTTGGTAGATTATTACAAGATACTACCTTGATTTATAGTCTACCTTAAGATTTTGTCCAATATGCTGCCATTTGTTACATCATTGTAGTGCCACACGATAGTCATGTGTTGGTACCGACAAAGGTGGTACCATTGCCGCTTTATATTTTATAACATGATTCGCGACTTGATATGCTATACGAGCTAGCGCCAGAGATAATGTTTCGGTGTCCATATCACACACTGCTTTGATTTGTACTGTTAGACGACATAAGCATTCCTTGATGGATGACCTCATCTGTTATGTTTCGTTTTTTTTTTTTTTTTGGCTGTTTTTACAGGCCAGTATTGGCCCGTACCGTCTCAACAATCTGACTCCAATGGTGCCGATCACGAGCCAGATTTTCATACTGTTGGAAGATGCCAGATCGCTCTCTACGCCGTGGAAACATCGTCGCCGACAGCGACCTCTTCGCCTACCGAAAGGCGGTTCTCCTTTTAAAGATCGCTGTATCATTCGTTTCGAATCAGCACGCAGAACGTGACCGAGCCAGCGTATTCGCTGTCCTTTGATTTCATGCACGATATCAAAAATTTGCATTAAATTCCTGATCTCGTGATTGAAAAGAACTCGGTATGTGCCATCGACGTCGCGTTTTGGGCCATATATCACACGCATGATTCTTCTCTCGAATGTTAGAAGCCATCTTTCGTACTCATCCGTCAAGGTGCAACTCTCCTATCCATACATTACAACGGGTCTGATCAATACTCTGTACAGTTTCAGCTTATCCGTATTTGCAAGATATTTTGATTTCAGCAGTGGACGTAGAGGATACAAAGCCCGATTGCCAGCAGCAAGGTGAACCTTGATATCCTTTCCCACACTATTATCGTGAGTAATCAGAGATTCAAGATACTTGAATCTCATCACTCCTTCAAACGTGTGGTTTCCACTACTGAAATCAATTGCGTCTTGGTCTCGAAAACCAGAGATCAGATATTTGGTTTTGGACTCATTGATTTTGAGACCAACGGAAGCTGAAAACTGTTCCAGTGGATCAAGTATCTCTTTAACTCCGTTGCCATTTAATACAATCACACAGATATCATCTGCATATGCAAGAAGTTGATTGGATTGTCGGAATAAGATATTGTCCTGAGGTGTTGCACTTTGACGAAGGATGTATTCCAACATGAGATTAAAAAGTATCGGGGACAGCGCATCTCCTTGTCGAACACCAGAAGTAATTGCAAAAATTCTCGATAGCCTGTTCTCAACTTTGACACAGCATTGTGACTGCGTTACTGTCATTTAACACAGATGTGCATATTTTTTTGGTATTCCTAAATATTCAAGGGCATACCATAGCCTCTCTCGGTTGATCGAGTCATAGGCTTGCTTGAAATCTAGGAATACCTGGTGTACATCGCGAGATGTTTCGTAGTACTTGGAAAGAATCATCCGTAGCGAAAAAACTTGATGAGTGACTGATCGATTTGGACGGAATCCTCCTTGGTAGTCACCGACAATTTCCTCCGCTAGAGGAGTAATTCTTCCCAAGATAATATATGACAGTAACTTGTATGCTGTGCAAAGGAGAGCTATACCGCGATAGTTCTCGCATTTCACCCTTTTTGAATATTGGGCATAACGGGGCCACTTTCCATTCATCAGGCATCACTTCATTTCGTCATACCAATCGAACAAGGTCGAAAATACAGTTCCACAAAGTTAGCCCTCCGAATATCAAGAGCTCTGAGTTAATGCAATCGACCCCTGGTGAACGATTTTTCTTTAATCTCTGCATGGCCATTGTGAATTCCTCATAGGATGGATCCTCAATGAACATCTCCGCGGTCTGTATTTGAGGGTATTCAAATACAGCTTGTGATACATGTGGAACATTAAGTAGATCAGAAAAATGTTCACGCCATGTATCGAGTGCCGCATCGACGTTAACACAGAGGTTTCCATCCTGGTCCCGAATGGCAGTTGACCGAGATCTTAAGGTATGGTGCAATTCGGTGATTCCTTTAAAGAAACCACGCGAATTGTGCTCATTGCTGAGTTGTTGTACTCTTAAGACCTTGGCCTTCCACCATTCGCGCTTCTTCTGTCTACAAATGCGTTTAGCTGTCCTCCTAGCAAGAACTGCTTTGTTTTTCCTTGCAATTGTAAACCGAGTCTGCGCTTCATTGTGGGCTATATTGCGTTGCTCAACAGCAAGACGACACTCCTCATCAAACCAATCATTTTTGGGCCTAGTTTTCACTATACCGAGAGTGTGCTGGGCAGCATCGACAACCGAGGTTTTCAATACTTCCCAGACACTGTTCACATCATCAGATTGGTAATTGGATCGTAATTGCTATTGCTGACAAGATTTTGATATTTTCGTTGCGTTTCTTCATTTATTAGACCTTCACAGGAGAATCGCGTTTTATATTCTCCTGTTCTCCTTGACTTGTACGAAAATTTCCATCGTAGCTTTGGAGCAACCATAAAATGGTCACTGCCTACGAATTTGGTTGACGACCGATACGATCTCACGTCTTGGACAACCCGAGCCCGGTCTTTTGAAATCAACACATGGTCAATTTGGCTTCGGGATGTTTTACGTGGATGTGTCCATGTTTCCAAATGGATGTTTTTGTGGTGAAAGTATGTACTTGCCACTTGGAGATCATGTGCGATCGCAAAGTACATCATTCTTTCCCCATTTTCGGTCGCAGTTTCGTGTCGGGAGTACGGACCTTTGTTGTTACATAAGTCGGTCTGATTTCTGCCAGCTCTCGCATTAAAGTCACCAATCACCAAACTGACATCGTGCTCAGGTATAGAGGCCATCAGATTATCCAAATTATTGTAAAATGAGTCTTTATCTTGGGGTTGGCTTACATCAGTGGGCGCATGTACACATACAATTGACAGGTTGGCTAATCTCATGTGAAATTCGATTATCGACCGCTTGGAAGTCCAACACAGCCTTTTTTACCTGCGGCCCAATCAGAAAGCCAACTCCAAGATTTCCGAGGTCATCTCCACTGTGTATAGCAACGTATCGCCTTGGGACACATGGTCTCCACTTTTAGGCCATCGAGTTTCTTGGAGCGCTACGAGTTGCAGCCGATACTCCTTCATACATGTGATAAGGCCGTCCAACGCGCCAGGTTTTCTTAGTGACTGCACGTTCCACGTGCTGATCCTCAATCTCGTATCCGGGTACTTAATTATCATTGTTATTTAGGCGGTATCCGATTTTTTTGTTATTGTTGACATTTTTAACTGTAATTGTTTTTTACGGATGCGGGTCGTCAGCCCAGCGATCCAACCAGATTTAGTCGCCTCCTACGACATGTTTCCTTACAGGTATATTATTTATGCTTAGAAGATTCCTACTCTCATAAATGGAGAATTGATAGTAAATCATGCTTTAGTCAGGGATCGGTTTAGTTGGGAAGATACACTTGGCTTTGATCGAAAGCATTGTATACATGTTATTCAACCATTTGAAACCCAATACTTAAATGTGTTATTGAATGGTAGTCTTCACAAGAAGTGTGGTAGTGTTTCAAACCATTGAGGATTCTCACTCTTAAAATTTTGAAATGAGTATAGATAAACACTGCCAATGCTGAAATAAGTGACATGACCCTATTGGGCGTGAACAGAACAGGAACTTTAGAATTTTGTCGTTCCATTAAATCGGTATATCAACTTTTCATGGATACCAATTCAATTATCTTTGAAACTATTTGGGCACATTCTATAATAACAAATAGCTATATGTTAACTCAGTTGATGTATCACGTGGCGTTAAATCTGCTGGTTCGTCTACAAATTTTCAGTACATCTAGAAGGATGTGATGAGAACCAATCCACGACTCAAATCATTCCATAATGTAGTGTCCAAAAGCGAGTCTTTCACCAAACTATATAATCTTGTACCGTGGAAGACAAAATGCGGGTCGAATAGTGTTGATGCCTCCGACAAAATGCCACGCTTTGAGTACACGGTAGTTCATTTTTGTGAAATCTTGGACGCTTTTAGAATCATGACCCTGATAATTTTGTCGTGCTAGTTCCTCTATAGACTGGATGGAACCGATAGCATTATAAAATCAACAGTAAACAGGACTTACATGACGGATCGTACCGTGTCAACAATCAAAGTTTATTGATTTCGTAAGGCAATGCTTCATATACTGTTGTAAACAGTCAACAGATATTAAATCATTCTCTAGGTTGTGGAGCCTTCCTTACCGCAAAAATATGCCTCTTTCTTTAAACCGAATCGTACAGTGATAGATGTAATAACTTTCTGATCTCGGGATTAAACGAACTCAGGATGTGCATATTATAGGCTGTCACAATTGATCGAATTGAAGATTTATTTGAAATTCTGGGAATTTTTTCCTGTATTTCCAATTTTAGGAGAACATAAGGTGTCTTATAGGTTGAGCCATCGTACTTTGTTGGGGGCTACAGCTTTTATGTGTTTCTATGATTAACCAAGTAGTTTTGCCATCAGTGGACTTCCTACTTTTCTTTTCACTTGCGGATTCCAGTCCAATGACATCCTCGTTATATCGCTTGGTGATTTTCCTTGTGTATGCGGCTAATCCGTCTCCACTTTATTCATAATCCATCTTCTGATTTATGTTGAGTCTCATCGGCTTGGTTTTTCTGATCCTTATCTTGAGAGCAACTTCGTTATCTAGATTTGACAACTGTTGTATTTTCTGCTGCATGTTTGAGTGAGAGGTTTTGAGCAGGCATATGTCATCTGCATAATCGTATTCATTGAGTATCTGTTAATCCCCATTGAATGGCATTAGAAGACGTGACATTCTACTTTCGCATTACATTTTTCAAAACCGATCAGGAACAACATTGTGAGAGAACGCATCCTTGCTTTACCCGTCAAGTGCCAAATTATTATAACTCGGTTTCCAGTTATAAATCAGTTTCTTTGGGATGCTTATTTCGCAGAGTGTCTGTGAGATTGTGTTTCTATTTATCGTTTCAAATGCGTGTTAGAAATCTTCGAAAAGCAGGTACATTCTATTCACTGGATTTTTCAGTTATGATACGGAATGAGTTTGCACTGAGAGAAAAGTATGCTCATATTAAGCGGTAACAGTATAATTCATGCAGATTTTCTACTTGAATGTGTGCTATGTATATTTACTCTTCGATTGAGAATATTGTTATAAAATTCATAAATCATTAAAAAATTATAATTGAGAATACTATTATTACTTCAAGAAAATTGGTTTTTTGTTATAAATCTTTTTATTCTTCATTTAAAGCCATTTTATTTATAAAATTTAGAAACTTATTCTCCAATTTGTCTAATAATTTAAATTAGATTGAGAACAATATAATCAAATACATACATTTTTGTCGATGAAATTATAAGGTAAAAACCTCAGTTTATAAATTACTAATTTTAATTAGAGAACACTCGTAGTAGAGTTGAGTATAGATTTTCTCAGTATTTAATAAGTAAAATCTTGTATTGAGAATATTTTATTGGAATCAATAAACAAAAATTTCAAATTGTATAATTAATATTCTCAAAAAATGATTCAATCATATCACAAAGAAGAAAGTATTCTCAACCAAAGAAAGAATAATACTTAGTTTAAACATTTCGGAAACACAATTCAAATGGAAAATTCATAAATAAATTTTTTTTTTGTATTTTCATAATTTAATGTTATATATTTCTTTTTTATTGTGTTACATTAATACATTTAATTAAATATGATTTAGATTATTATAATATAGGTACAAGCAATAAATATATATTATATATAAATATATATATATATATATATATATATATATATATATATATATATATATATATATATATATATATATATATATATATATATATATATATATATATATATATATATATATATATATATTATATATATATATATATATATATATATATATATATATATATATATATATATTAAAATTTAATTATATTATAAATTAAGGTAATTTGGCTTGTTAAAAGTTCTTACTGTAATCGGTTAGTTATTATTAACATTTATATTTCATTTGCAGTTATTCTTAAAATTCTTAATGTATTACATAAAAATTATAATCATAATTAAAAATTACATTTATTCATTTAGAAATTAATATAATTGTTATCATAACAGTTATCATTTATTTAATTCTAAATAACATTATAAATAAGGTTATTTCTAAAACAGAAATCATATCACTATAATTACGGAACTTATCAAAACTGTAATTAAATCTTAAATCTGATTCAATTTATGACAAATAATTTTGTTGACTTTAATCGAATGAAAAAATGTGATATTGTTCTTCTGGCAAATTAACTAGGAAAGTAATAACATTTATGTAATTTTTATGTGCCTATATATGTTAAGCTTCTTCACTCAAGGTTGTGCATCCACTATCCACACACATATCGACCGAATTTTCATATAACAAGAGGGTGTTGGATTAACATTTGATGTTTTGGTTTTAAGTTTTGTTTGAATATTCCCATATATAATTTATACAGCATATTTTGTGGTTTCTATTACTTCTAATATGAGGGGCTGCGGTTACAATCTATTTTCTGATTATCTCAATCGAATATTTTCTACTATAAGTTGCCGAATTTTCAGATTGGTGGTAAATAATTCTGGAGTAGTTAAACATTTCTCAATATTTCTAATCTGAAAAATATAATTAGTTGTAATTAATATTATATATATATATATATATATATATATATATATATATATATATATATATATATATATATATTATATATATATATATATATATATATATATATATATATATATAAATCAATATATATGTATATATTACTAATAGTATATATTGTATGGTAAATATAACTTACAATTTCACATTACATCAAGCGTAAGGCAATCTATTTCTTGATCCTGCAATTTTGGAATCTTTTTCAAATATCTAGATACACATTCATATATTTCAATTGATACTCTTACTTTCAGTTCACTTTTTATTCTTTCAATTTTAATTGACACTAGATTTTTATTCACAAACCAATTAATAATTAGTTTACACTAATCATTTTTTAATATACAAACGGAAACACGTTTACTTCTAACAGCGATTCGAACTTCAATATAACAATATCAATATGATATTTAACTCAGTACCTATAACGATATTTCATAAACTAAAAACATATGTTGTGAAATAAATTCTCAGTTTTAGTTTCAAATTTATAATGGATATTAGTAGTATATGCTTAATTTGAGAATAATTTCATAAAAACTACTAAATTAATAGTTTTAAATATAAAATGAGAATAAAAATGTACGATTTGATTTGAAATAAATATAAAATCTGGTAATCAAATTTATAAATTAATAAAAAATATTCCCAATTCATGATTCTTAATTTTTTTAGTTGGTATACCTTTAAGAATATTTATTTTTAATTTGAGAATAGACTGAGATAAAAATTGTCGTTACAGAAAGTTCATTTGATTTAGAAGAAATAATTAGCTGAATTATTATTAATTTACACCTATAGATTATAGTAAAGAGGTTTTGTCGATCTCGAAACTAGCTCATATCATAATCATTGCCATGTCATGTAACATTATCTAATATTACTGTGTTAAAAGACGGAAATATTACTGAATGATTTTATTAGATACTATTTATTTATACGACCGAATTTTAAGTTTGGTTTAAGACACATTTCCACCAAAACAGATACTGATTTGATAAAATGTTTATTAAAAATACCAAACCTAACAATGATTAAATGTAATTCAAAAGTGACGTCAGTAAACCTCTTACGGTGAACGTTATTGCGATGTGAACAAACATTGCCATGTGCTTTAAAAATACGAGATTTCAGCCGAACGGCCCTCACCTCAGAGTTTTTTATCACAGCTTTCCTATATGGGTAATTTCAATCGCGCTTACATTATTTTTACGGAATAACTTGTAGCTTTTTATTATTATTTAGTTTTGAGCTGGTTGTTATGAAGTCATTTTCTGTTTGTCGTAAAATGTTTAAAAGAAAAAATCTTCCAGGGCAAACCAAGTTAGGCAACCCTTAATTTAAATGGGGATGGAGACACGAATACAAATTAGTAATTAGATAGATTTTTTTGAGGTGGAGCGGGAATCTTTGATAGACATTATATGTGGACCACACATGTGATAGTCGGATTTTAACGGCTAAACCCTTTCCTACGGTTCCTTTGCCTTCCTACGAATCCATCAAGCTATCGCTAAATATAACTTCTATTCGGCCCAAAGTAGGTTCTCATTGTGTTTCTGCTTCTTTTAAAATATCTCAAACTCAATCCTTTAATCCTTTATATATATTTTACTTAAAATCAAGTTTTATTTTATAGTCTTAAATTTGAGAGAAAAATGAAGTATATAATCATTTATACATATATATATACATATATATATATATATATATATATATATATATATATATATATATATATATATATAAATATATATATATATATATATATATATACATATATAAATAATTTTTATATATACATATTAATTTTGATTAGTTTTTAATTCTCGAGTTAATGCAATTTTTATCTCAAATTTAAACAGCAACATGTATGCAATTTTGAGAAATTACGATTCTTTGTTTGATTGTAATTTTAATTGATAATTATACTGCAATTAAGAGTAAAAATCGAATAATTTTATAGATAAGTTGAAAATTTCATATCAAGAATAAAATTGTTAAATCAATACTGTTAGTTATCAAAATAAGTCAACTTTTTATTGAAATTAGTATTTTTGTGCTTTCTCAAACTAAGAAAATAAATTTTAATTCAATAAGGTGTTTTAAAATTGAAATTATGTTTTATATATTTAATTTAAACATAATATTTTTTTATCAATCAGTTTATACTTAATTTTTTGCTAGTTTGGAGTTTCTTGATTTATGAATCATGTTTTCATTAAGTTAGAATACTTTTTCTCTCAGTGTGCTGTAATCAAAACTGGTCTTAATCCAGCTTTTTGGTTCCTTAATTTCGCATTGAGGTGAAATTAAATCAAGGATGATCATTGCGAGTATCTTTATTGTTGTGTTTTTTTGCGGTTTTTACAGGCCTTTATTGGCCCGTACCGTGTCAACAATCTGACTCCATCGGTTTCGATCACGAGCCAACTCTTCAAACCGTTGTAGACAGTTTGAAGATGCCAGATCGCTCTCTACGCCGTGGATCCATCGTCACGGACAGCGACCTATTCGCTTACCGAAAGGAGGTTCTCCCTTAAAAGTTCGCTGTATCATTCGGTTTGGATCAGCACGCAGAACGTGTCCGAGCCAGCTGTCCTTTGATTTTATGCACGATATCAGAAATTTGCATTAAATTCCTGATCTCGTGATTGAAATGACTGCACGTTCCACGTGCCGATCAGCCCAGCGATCCAACCAGATTGTTGTGTTAAAGAGAGAATTGCCTTGCCAATTTTCACATTCCCTTTGATCATCTTTCTTGGAGTTTGCAATTGTCAAGCCTTCCTTTCATTTTTGTTATATTCTACCAGATTTCTACACTTCTTGGAGGTGTAATTGTGCTCGCGGAGCTGTAAATAAATCTACTTTTAATATTTCGACGGTTATATACTGTCTGGGCCAGCAATATTATTGTTTTTCAGCTTGTCAATGGCATTTTTAACTTCCCGTTTCGTTAATGGGTGGTTGGTCAGGTTTTGTTATTGATGTCACCTGATGACCTGGTATTGCGTTACGTGGTCTCTCTTATTTTAGTTCTGCCATCCTGTATAGTTTCCATGTGTATCTATATGTATATTGTTTGTGTGTGAATCTACTGCAGCTTATGAACAACTGATTTGTGATGCAGATGTCTATGAGGCGCTTTCTTCATTGTTGTTTTACACAGAATTGAACGAATAACAGGTCAGTGTTGTCTGTTCCAATTTTGGCATTGAAATCCCTTTCTTCGATTTTGACGTTATTCCTGTGTTTTTTCTTGGACATAGAAACTGTATGATTGTTGTGTTTCTTATTTTTGAATTGAATCTTAACACCATTATTCTGTTGTTAACTGCTTTCCAACCGTTTAAGATTTTCGAACTTTATTTGTTGTTAGTATTCTCATGCTGTTGTTCATGTCGTCTCTACCATTGAGTATCATATAATTCCAACTTTTTGTATTTATTTTACCGCTGTTTCTCTACCTGACTTAACTGAGACCTGGAATCTCGATTTGATAGCGTTTCAATTCTTTCTTTACTAGTGCTACGGTTAAGGTTTTCGTTAGAGTTCTGATTTTCTAGTTTTCTTATTACCTCTAAAATTCGCTTATGTAATTATTGTGATTTCGGATTACTAAATTTGCAATGTAACCTACCCAGGGCTGCTGGATAAGGCTCAGGATCCATTCACTATGATGGTCCTAACATGGACTAAATGTACTAAATCTAGCAATTGTGGCTTGATGTTAGTGACGAAATTGTCATCGTCTTAACTATCTCTGCCAATCATCACCTCCCTCTCATAGGAATACCTGGTGGTCTTTAACGGAACAGTCTTTTCAACCTCATCCGATTGATATTTGGTAGAGTTATGTCCGGTATATCGTATATTACCTAACGTTCATGTTGTCGCAAGCCTATATTGTCAGTCAAGTTTTGATGCCCATCCAACAATCCATCAAAACATCTATATTCGTGAACATTTTCAATTTCAGCACGACATGTGTACGTACCAGAAGCACAACACAGTATTTACAACAATAAATTCAGGTAACATGTCGTGATATCAATTTATTGTAAAAAATTCCAACTATTAATTTAGTTAAAATAAAATAGCAAAAAGTTTTATTTATTAGTTTGCATGTCACCGTTCTAGTTTTTTGTTGTTATATTCGTACAACATATATTTCCGTTAAATTTTATTTTTTTCTCTATTTTCGCTACTGTGCGGTGAAATCGCGTACAGGTGTCCCTTGACGTACGCTAGTCTTATATGAGTTCTTACAAGACAGCTCGCGTTTACTTATTGAATATCGAGAACTCTCTACAAAGTAAGGTGACAGATACAGCTTTTTACTCATGAGTAATATGGTCCTACATCATCTTCATCTTATATGATGAAGAGCCCAACGTCATATCAAAGTGTGAAAAAAATAACACTCTTGGTAAAGAGTCCATTACCTTAACAAAATAATCAAAAATGACCGAGGCTTATGCGTTGCAACAACTTAACCGATTACCAATCTATAATGTGCTCGAATTATTAAAATATAAACATTGGAATTATTATATTCTGGATAGTTGGTCGACGACTCTAGACGGATCGGTTTTCAACTAAATACGTAGGTTGTCACCACCCTCCAAGCCTCGATGGCAATTTTCAATCAAGTCATTAAAGTAAGGACAATCGCTTTTCCCATATAGATGCCACTCTAATGAAGTAAAATCGGTTTGGAAGTAATGCACATTGCCACTGTCGACACAACCCAGTGGAAGGTTTGTAATCGCTAGGACGATTGAACAAATGCTAGAGGGGGTTGATAAAAAAATTGGTTCTAACATTCAATTAGAATAATCATGATGTGTACTAATTCGGCATGACATTGCAGCCCCTTAAAGATGTGCCACATTTCAAGAGTTCCTGCTCTCAACAATAAAGCCTCTGACTTGTTTTGATTGATTACAACAGTGTGGAGCTATAGTTTATAATCGAAATCGATAAAGCTGATAGTTGCCTCAATACGATAGTAATCCAATGATATGAAAACTTGGATGTGTCTTACTGGTTCTACGCTACTTTGCATCCAAAAACATTGTATTTCATAACAGCCCCGATTTAGAACTGAAAACTCGAAATACAGCAGCTTTTGCACCCATCATATTGTTATGAAAGTTCGTTACTTTTTATAATTTTGCAAACCGTGCTACGTAAATCGAGGCACGCCTGTAATATAACTATTTTGATTGCTCAAAATAAACAGATATATAATTCCAGAGTTTTGCTATTAAGAGATTCACATGACAATCAAATGTCGGCTTAGTCATGCGAAAATCAATTTATATTTACTTTATAGTTTAAGCATATAGTTTGAGAAATATACTCGTATATGACCTTGAAGATTATCTTAAATTTAAATAAAAATTGTGGTCCCGGCACAATGCACATTCCTTTGACCATATGGCTGCTATATTCGTATCATCAAATCACGTTTCATAATATGATACCATAAGCTCTTAATCACATATACAATCTATTATGACATAAATGAAGATTTATTTCTTGAAGTGTTTTGCATAAAAGAATCTCCATACCCCAAAACGAATAATTAGACTACACACATAACTATATAACCACTTGTATCTATATACGGGAGCAAAAAATACAGAACTTTAATGTTTCCACATATACTAATTAGGTTATATATCATTACGTTTGTGACAGGTAAATTTTACTACCTATACATATATGCATGATGGTATCTAGCTTGGCGTGTCCTCCGCTTGGTAAAATTAAATTTTAAGAAATAACAACATTTTATTTCGTTTGATAAGGTTTGGACATTTTAATTATGTTTAATAAAATAGTTAAATAATTAAGCTAAATTAATAAGCAACACCCATACTATATGCGATCACGTGAGAGTTATATAGATCATAAAACTCAATTAATGTCGACAGGTACTATTGTATGTTTTCTTAATCGTTTTCTTAATGATATGTTACGATATGATATGATATGATAGTATATGATCTGATATGTGATATGTTGTATGGTTACGGTATGATGATAAGATATGATGATGTGATTTGATATGATTTGATCTCGTTTGATATGATGTGATATGATCAGATATTATGAAATATGATTAGATATGGTTTGATATGATTTAATATGATTTTATATGATATGATGTGATTTGATATGTGATTTAATTAGATATGGTAATATATAATCACATATAATTTTACGTGATTTGATATGATTTGATATGATTTATTATGAGTTGATATGATTTAATTAGATTTGATATGATCAGATATTTATTGATATGGTTTAATATGATTTGATATGATTTAATATGATTTGATATGATTTGATATGATATGATATGATATGATATTATTTGATTTGATATGATTTGATATGATTTGTTATGATCTGATATGATTTGAAATGATTGTATATGCTTTGATATGACTTAATGTGATTTGATATCACTTGTTATGATCATATATGATTTGATATGTTTTAATATGATTTGATATGACTGGATATGATTAGATATGATTTTATATGATTTGGTCTGATTTGATATTGTAGTAATTAAGATTTTAATAGGTTCGCTTCAACAAATTCTGGTGATAAATTAACATTAATGCTTTAAATGTTCAATTAGCACGCAAGCAATGGCAATTATCAACCTGATTATCCATGTGGTAGAGCCGAAATTGAATGTTGAGATAAACAAAATGATGGTGAGCAAAAAAGTATGGTGTCGCTATAACATTTCTAAACTTTAGTCGTTTGCTTGAATGCTTTCTCCTTTTTTGGGTCTGCTGTTTTTTGTTAACTTTCACTACCCTCAACTTCTCTACAACAATCTCTTTATCCAGTTCAGATAAAACTTCTGATTCTGAGTGTGGTACATTTTTTTGGTGACTCTTTTATATAACCATAGAACAGTCTAACATCGAATACAAATTCGTTTTTTTTTCAAGAATTCCACACTCAAAATCAACTCATTAACAATATCTACTATCTTTATGACAGACCTCTGATGTCTGCAATTTGAATCCTTCCCTTGCAATTTGAAATTTTCTTGAGCCTGACCCAGAACTTGACTGAGCCCGAATACAGTTGTTATCCCTGGTCACTGGCATTTAATATCCCTGGTCACTGGCATAACCCTCTCATATCCGCCAGGTATGAGTCCCGCACTTCTCTCAAAAGGAAGAACAGATTTTTCTCATACTTTCAACTTAATCCGTAACCATACCACATAGTGCTTCTTCCCCTGTCTACTTGAATCATTCTCAGCTTTTGGTGAAGCGTTGAATATCCTCGGCTACTCCCGTCACTTTCTGAGATCCGCCTGGTCATTTAAGAGGGGTTATCTCAGAAGACGGGGAGTACTGTAATCGTATGTCCATATGCTTACCTTTGATACAGCATCCCGTAATAACCTCATAGAACCGCACTTATCTGGTGTCATCGAAGTAAAATTAGCTATCTGGATTTGGACAGATCCAGTTTTGGACGACTATAATAAATAAGTTAATGTTGGTACATTATGATATATTGATTTCCTTCCTCCTGATGCAAAACTATACAAAAAAGAGGGGGCATTTCAATGGTCGCTTTGTGTAATGATAGGCGACGTGATGTGGCTTACTGAGCACGCCATTAGAGCAGTAGTATGTGTGGGGCTCCATACTTTAGACAGGACGAGTTATTTTGAATGTAAGATTGCGAGAATTTTCTTACTAATGTACACGTCCTTATTGGTATTTGGTCCCCAAACCTAATGATTCAATCATCGTAGCTGTAATCACGGCACCTTTAAGTACGACAGAGCTACTTACCTTTAAAATGATAACGGATTAGGTTAGTAATTAAACAAGATGATACTCAGAACTTACTCAACCAAAACTATCATCCATATGCCCATTATAAAAATATATTATGATTGATATGGGTCTATGTGACCATATATCCAGTATTTGTAAATTTTTAATTAAATGCATTTTAAATTAAACCAATTTGTAGTTTAAAATAAAATTTCTTAATTGGTAGATGGAAACCATTACACTAAAAAAATTCTTTGATTACGAGTAACACAACATTGTGGATACGGTGAGATGGTTCCATCATATATGTGTACATATGTATGTAGGTAAATGTAATCAGTCAACCATGTTTATTGTATAACGATATATTGTAATTAGGTAGGTAAACAGACCCTTTCAAATGTATATACTCGTATGTATGAATAATTTGGTGTTTATATACAAATATCATAAATATTTCACTTTTCAAAATAACTTATGTTTTATTTATGGTAGCAATTATAAAATAATTTGTAATTAACCAAAAAACATAAAATATTAATTATGCTCATACACATGCATGTGTGTATGTATGTATGGACGTATATACCACAGGAAAATAATTATAATTTTTCTCAGTTTATTCACACATTTATTTTACACACACACACACATAATGATTGATTAGGGGTGGTATGTCTCAAACAGCTGATTAAATAATGTAAACGAACATTTGTTTTTTATAAACAGGGTCCGTCACTCAAAATATTACGAACTTCACGACGGTGTTGTCGAAACCAAGACGTTTGGTGGCAGTGTGTGTTTGGCGCGGGCCAGGATAGCTTGTGCACCTGTTAAACCTTCTGTAGTATTCGAGGAGCAACTGGTCTGCTATATTTAGATTATGGGTTCTCAGGTGAAAAATACATGCGCTACTGGGTCATGTCAAAGGTCGTACCGTCCAGCCGATAATAAGTCAGACTGGGAACTCGGTATATAAAAAAAGCTCTACTCTAAAAATACTCTTCAATGTTCGAAATATTAGATTTCCGGTCAACCACTATCACTTCGAATATTATTCGACCAGTGCGATAAGGTCATGAAAGCATTATAGAGTTAAGGCCGGACTCCGAATCACGATTGAAATAGTTAGTAATTTACTCACAAATAATGATTTTGGGCACTGTCTATTGCTAATGCATATTCAAAAATTACTGAGTTCAGAAAATATATCACAAGTCGATATGATACATTGAAAGCCTTTAAAACCAATGCACTATTTCTCGAACGTATCCATCAAAGGTAGATTGTTCATAATATTTATACCGAAGAGTGCTCAATAATCAAAATAATCCGATGTTCGAGAAACTATCGATGTTTTGATGTCTGAGTCTGAACCATCCATACATTTCCATTTGTGTTATATGAACAGGTTGCATGATTCGTAGTGCAGTCCACTTCACGACGCTTTTGTCGAGACTAAGACGTGTGGTGCCAATATCTGTATTACGCGATCCAGGTCAGGTTGTATACGTGTTATACTTCGTGGTAACCGTAACGAGTAAATTGTACCGTGTTGATGACTACGGGTGTATAAAAAATACTCAATATCGAATTGTGTATTGGAAAACTGGGTGTACTCAGGCAAAAATACGAATCATAAAATGGGTTGGGTCACTGTGTAACCCGTACCGTGAAGATGACGAACCAGGCTGAGAACCCGGTATACAAAAAAATGCAACACTCTAAAACAAATACTTTTCAATGTTCCAAGTCATAAGAGGATCAAGTCTTGTCCTAATGCCATCAACACGAAGAGTAGACCACTATGAAATACCAAGACGTATGGTGGCAGTATATGTGTGACGCGGCCCATACGATGATTGTGGGCTGTGATACCTTCTCACGGTTGCCGTTGGACAATTAGTTCACTTTATTTAGGTTATGGTATCTTATGTGAAAAACCGTCCAAGCGGTAAATCCTACCGCGCCAAAGATCATACAGGTCGGGAATCTAGTATATAAAAAAATGTGAGATAAGGTCATCTTGTGATCTGTGGATTAAAAATTGTGTCGTAGTTGGACTAGGAAAATCAAGGTTTATGCGGGCACTACATTCTGTCGATAATGCAGAAAATTTATAACAAGTCGATCTGATGCATTGATATAGTCTTAAAAACTAATGCACGACTCGCTCTTTCTCAAATCGATGCAACAAAAGTGGATTGATCATAATGTTTATACCGAGAAGTCCTCAGTGCAGAATTACCGGTATTTGGTCATCTCAGTTATTTGTCGTAATCGAATTAGGTCGTGATTTTCAACAAAGAAGCGTAACTAAAGTAGTTGTCACCAAATTAATCCATCCTTTGCCGCTAGTTGCACGGCTATAACAAACAATTTCATCTTTTTGGCTGGCCATTGTCCAACTGGCCATTTATTTTTAAATTTCGCCCCACAGACAATTGCGGAAGTTTGTCTTTCCTGTATGACGTCTTGCAACCTTCTAAATGTTAAGAAATATTTATTTAGGTGTCTATATGTGGGTACATCAGTGGAATGGAGGAAAACGATTAAATCGAAATACATTAATCAAAGTACCAATAAAATTTCAATTATTTTGCACAGTATGAAACTGGAATATATTTTCATCTGCTAACAAATGTAAAGAAGAAGGTTTTCTTACGTTAAAAAAATTATCTCGAGATCGATATTTTTGGATTATGAATATGATTTAATATCAAAATGCACGACGATTGTAAACATTATAACTCTGATAAAAAACATATACAGTGATGATTAAAATTATTTGAACAAAGTCTTTATGGTTTGTAACCTATAAATCAAATGATGGCAGTGAAATTTGCAAATAAGCTCAAATCTAGAAAATCAAAACATTACGAATGTTGACTCAATTTTGCTGAGATGCAAAATAGATTTATATATTTCATTACCACCAGTGAAGTAAATGTACATATCATAGACCTCCTGTCAGAGTACAGAATGTTTGTACTATGAAATTCGGCATCTAACCCCGTGAAACTTAAATAGTTCGACGTTGGAAAATAAATTCCGAAAAATCAGTATGTTAAAATTAATAAAAAATTTTTAAGCTGTCCAAATATTTTTGACCATCACTGTAAATTATTAACTAAATAGACACGATTTACATAACCTTAAATAGCTAAGCTTTTCGAAAAATAAATACCCAATGGACATTATTTATTCAGTCTCTTAATATGTGTATATCGATATACTTTACTCACACACACACACACATATCGAGAGCTAAGCACGAAGTAGAAATGAGCCGTTGGCTATTGGGATACTGTATATTAAGAATATTACAAGAGTGTGAATGTTGATTTTATTATCTTGGGTTTCGTTCAACGGATAATAAATGTTAATAAATGGTAAAATGTCATGAAACATATAAAAGAATCATGCACAGACTGTAATAGTTGAATATCTGCGTGACTCAATATGTTGCAGAATAAATGTATGCTGTCCTTAGATAAATAATGTATTGATCAACGGGTTTGAAATATTATAATTGAGGAATCTGAAATGTTTGATTTCGATCACGTGATAGCAAGATTAAGTTAATTCGTGAGCAAATGTCACATAGACAGGTCATATAAAACGTTCTAAAGTAAATATCGACAATAATGCAGTTGCAGCAGCTTTATGTTCGATGAGATCGAGTTCTTTATGATTATAGTTGCTCAAACTCATCTTCAAACACGAATATTTAAACCGATGCCAGATATAATAACTTCCAACTATAACAATCGAAAATAACGTTCTACTGCGCATGTTACTCTACTGCATACAGCAATGGTTACATATTCACGGATCATTCGCTTAAATCTTCCCTCCAGAAGCAGTTACCCAGATATTACAACTAGCAAGAGACAATATTCTTATTAATCCTGATTTTGGTCAAGTTGGTGCAGAAACTTATAAAGGGATGTATCAGCAATACCATTTGTTTACTCTAACAGGAATCGATTCTGCTATATGAATATGGCAACACCGAAATAATCTCCAATTAACTAAATTGACTTTCTTTTATTGAGGTTGACTACCCTTTTCAAATTAGTTGCCAAGATAAAGTACCGGGAGATGTCATCCAATCAATGATTAAAAAAATAATTTTGGGATGGGTACCGGGAGTACCGAGGGACATACTGTACATTGTTATCACGTAACTAATTTTTCGATGAAGCTGGTATAGATCAATTGAAACAAATATGTGGTTGAGTTCCTAAGCTATAGTGTCACACTTGGAGAACAGTTATTATGAACGAACCTAATCACTGCCTTCTAACGCATTACTGTGTCAGCAAACTAATGAGTATTACCATTACCATCACCAACACTGGATAGCCCTAGTTAAAAATTTTCAGTGGGACCAAGGTCAATGTAACAAATATTTAGTTTTCATTTGAAATATCAGGATTTCTAATCGGCAGATCTGCAGCATTTCCAATACTTTTGTAATCATTAAGCTCTGCTGGGATCCTTGCTTAAGCTGTAAGTGACAAATTTCTCTTCCCTTGCCACCACCTTCATTCTGACCAGACCTCGCCGAAACTTCGCACTATTCAAGCTTCGGATAAGTAACCTTAAGATCTTCGCACCATTTGGCGACTCCTGAAATCTCAACTTTTTGCACATAGAGCCTCCTGATGAGTGGTGTGTTTTATTATATCAACTCTCTTTAAAGTTTCTTTGACAAGTTTTATTTCAGCTTTAATTTACGATTCTTTATGTCCCGACTCCTATTACTTTCGCTTTGAAGCCTGAACCTAAAGATCGGAATTCAACAAAACCCTAGATATAATCCATGGTGAGAAAAATCAAGCAAAGCAATGTAGATAAGTAAGATCTTCAATGACACAGACCTGTCAGTAAACGCTCTTGGAATAATGTTGAATAGATGATGCTGAATTTATATTTTGATCTGATCTTCGATATGACTCAGTGATATCAGAATCCTTCAACAGTTTATTGACTATTGAGTATTTAGTAACAAAGTAATCGACTTGCAACTCGCCACTAATGTGTAAGCAATGCCTTTGTGAGTAGCCTGAAAAAATATATCGCACGGCAATGTGTGTGTTATGAAATTTACAGTGATAATAGGTCAGCCTTCATCGTGAATTCATAAGTGAATTCAATTTATTAATTTAACAGTCTTCTGACGTTTCTATAAATATGTTTCTAGATTGGTCATAACGCCTCCTTAATGCCTCCTAGCGCTCGACACTTAGGAAGAGTCTAAGGATTTGACATTAAACCAATAAAATTTCATTTGAAACGAGTCATAGAAAATAATTGTTTAATTATGGATTAAATGACCATTTTTTTGACTGAAACTGAAGCTGTACTTATCCCCGGTATGTGCGTTACAATCCGATGACATCAATGCATTGTCGTCATCTCATTATTAGTTGTACACAAATAACTTATAATAACTATAAGCGAAATCTCGTCGATATTATGTGCCAACATGATATAATTGCGGAGAAGATTAAAAGATGGCACTATTAGTAGTTGAACGAAATGTTTACATTTTTTAAATGCAGGTTTTTATATTCAACGAATTATTAACGAAACCAAAATTTAAAATCTAAAAAAAAAAATATTTTTATAATCGAAATTGGAAGTTTTGGAAGTAAGTGGGCTTATATTTATAAATAATAATAAATAAATAAAACAAAATCTGTTTTTTTTAATTAGGTCATTAAAAAATTACTTCGCATGTCATCTATTGTTTTCGTTAAAAAGTATCGTTATGCCATCTAGAAATCTTCTCCGAAACTTATTTTTAACGAAATCATGCTGTCGTTGGCATTTACTATGAAAATTGACACGATTTCCCTTATAGTATTATAAGTTATTTGGTTGTACAGTAACAAATCATGCGGAAACAAAATTACCATACATCAAAGTGACATCACTCATCAAAAAATGTCACATTTATCAAGCGTACAGCAACATCCATAGTTGTTTTGAAAAAAAAAAATGAATCAGAATACTTGACTCAAAAGATAACATTACCATACAAAGTTAAGAGAAGACTTGAGTCCCAAAATAATGTTGGTGTCCTGCCCCTTTTTATCATGTTTCCTAATCCATTGAAGTGTCTACTTGGGAGTTTAAATAATAAGCTAGACTATCGCTCGGCATTTGCTTAACAAACAACATACATACATGTAATTACCAATACACATAATGGACACAATTGTGTCCAATAAAATAAACAAAACAAATTGTTTTCGGCCATTTGACAATATACATACAAATACAATCAAACGTTTAATTAATCCAAAATAGCGTAAACGAGCGAATTACATTTCCATCAATTATCTGTCAATCAACAGGTTATGTCAATATAAAAATGTAAACCATTGGGCGTTCAGCACACACAGGCATTAGGTATATGAATGTACATAAACGAGCTTTTATCCCACCAAACTATTTATTTAAGTGTTTTTATTTATATTTGGTAGAATAAATATTCAATTTTTATTTAGTTTTTATTTAAATTGTTCATATATAGTTTTAGTATTTACCTAACAGTTTACAGTGTATGAATATAATAAAACACTCGTTCGTTTTAATTATAGTAAATTACAAGAAATGTTTAGTGTAACGTGAAAGTATAGTTGATCAAAATCACACGAATTATTCTAACTGGATTCTTGTTAACACCACCTCTCTATTGCATACATACTATATATATGGGGTACATACACACACCTATTTATTGTTTATAATTTTCTCCCCGTTACTAGGAATCTTGATTAAAAGCAGTGGAGAGAGTATGAAGCACAGGAGCACAAGAAATCCTCAATGTTGCGCGTGAGAATATTCAGCAAAATCCTCAAAATGCGTCTATCATAATTCAATAAGGACTGATTTATTTTTCCAAAAACAATTTTAAATAGGTCTCAGTTAATGAGGTTGTCTCTTCTGGTACATACCACCAAAGGCAGAGTCAGTATCTTTCTTAAGAGGTAATAACGCCATCTCTGAAGTGGGATGAGGTGTTATACAAAATAGGAAGCTGCACCCAAACTTGTAAATTTATCATTCAATACATTTTATTTGATATTCATGTGACTGGTTATCCATAATACTGTCTAAAACTTGATTCAGAGTGCATATTCGATTCTCCAATTACCGTCTCAAAAATATTTTTCAATGAAACAATATTGGTGTCAATCGCGTTCAGAGCAGCCTTGCTGTCAGAAAAAATTCAGATACGACGATCTCTGCAATTAATTTCTTTTTCATAGCGTGCTACTCTAAAAATTGCAGTATTTCCACCTGAACGACAGTAGCGTCACCTCAGAATTTAGCATGTATCAGCATACTGATCCATCAGTAAAGATCATCATACCGTCACTCGAGCGATAAGATTTGCTGTTGTAGCCCCTTTTGTGCTATTCGGTAGTAATTACACGAAATAATTTCCCAAAAACGTGCTTAAACACCATAGTTTCTTATAGGGCATGTGGGCCTTCCATATTTGGTAGTGCCCAGAAGAGTTAAATTGCAATCACAGCGGAGTGAAGTGCATAGCTCTCAACATACCCAATCAAATAAGTCTTGAAGACGGTTTAGAGGTTACCCTCCAAACCAACTCAATGTCCCTGACAGTAATTCCTTTCTCGTTTGATTGGACTGGCAATAATTTGACCATAATACACCACAAGAGCGAAAACAGAATTCCACCCTTAGAACATCCATTTAGGGTGGTCACCGTTGAACTATCACTTCCTAAATCTATAGTAGTTCTCCTTGACCTAAGCATATAGTAGTAAACAACGGACGAAGTATGGTTTGCATGTCATATATTTCGGCTGCAGAGATCATCGCACTGATGGAAGTGTTATCAAACGCACCTTCGATGTCCAGAAACGTTCCCAATGGAGATTCCTTGTCGTCCAACAAGTTTATGGAGTGCTGTTTCAACAGATTTATTTTTCTGGTATGCGTGTTGTTTGCAATGTATGGAATTTTTAAGGTCGACATTTTTTTGCTTGATCATATCTAGGCTTTCCATCATTCGGGATAAACACTGCCCTGACTTTTCTCAACGATCTTGGTACAAATTTCCTGAAAGGCCCTGAATATATGTGCAGTTTGGTCTACGATGATTTCCAGTTCTTCCTGTAGAAGATCCGGAATTGATTTCCATCTACTCTATAGAATTCTATTTTCGGAGAAATGGGTTTAATTAGAACCTCTGTACTCGTATGAGATTCATGTGGTTTCTTTAAAGTTCCGATAGTGCCTTCATATTACCACAGAGACCTCTCTTGAGTTTAGTGGTGCTGTAAGATAATCCACTTCATCGTAGAAAGATATCTATTTCGATGATTTTTCACAATCTTCGGTTATACCGGTGTTCATGACTTTGTTGAAAAGTTTTCTTTTCAACAGAAGAAGTCTCCTTCCTCAGTCTGCATGGCATCTCAGTTCATTTAGGCTTTCTTAAAGGACAGCTCTTCTCAAAGTTACTAACTAGTGCTTCGTTAAGCTCCTCAGTCATCGTTTCTACTAATGCGCCTTTTTATTGCTGAAGATTTAAGTGACTGGTTGAGATGGAGTCTGTAAACTTTTTGGAATCAGTGGTTTTTTGGATCCCTTAATTCTCTAATTTCATGTTAGTGAGAAGCAGATGTAGCGATGGTCAAAGAAAGTAACGCCATGTAGGAATTTCCAAGACTCCACGAGGCAAGAGTAATATCAATTTCTTCCTGCCTTCAGGATGTCAGAATAATCTTTAACGTGAAATGCATCTTGGGAAAATGCATCTAGGGCTTTTATCGGTTCTGCTCCTCATACGTGGTGTGAGTTTGCGCCACATCCGGCAAGGCTTGTGATATCATTACGGATTACGTACTCTAAAGCTTTGATAAAATCTGGAGTAGGAAGATAAAGCTCCAAATCATATGGGACGTAACAGAGATCACTAGAACCTCACGTCTTACATAGTTTTAGTGTTTCCCTAACAGTTTACAGTGTATAAAACATTTTACTTACAGTAAATTACAACAAGTGTTAAGTGTAACGTGAAATTAGATCAAAATCACACGAATTATTCTAATTGGATTCTTGTTAACACTCTATTGCATACATATACAGGGTACACACCTCTAATCTAATCTCTCTAATTTAATTGTGTGCAATTAAAATATTATACAAATATATATCTAATTCGATATATAGAAGTAGAATTAAAGTGTTATTAAATTAGACGATAATCTTAATTGCTAATCTAAATATTTACGTTTGTGCTTTAAGTTGAGTTTCAACTTAAATTGAATTAAATCGCGTATCGCGATTTTGTAATCGTTCAATACACATAATAATAAACAAATCCACCAACAACAATATTATTTTATGATAAATAACCTTATAACAGTGAGACCACACCTTTATATAACAAAATTCGGCTCCTTTCTTCTTCCACTTCTTGGCGCTGTTTTTTTTTGTGTTATTTCTGTTCTTATATGATGTACGTTTATACGAAGACATTCGTTATGTATAAAAATTAATTTGTTCATGCATATCAACCATAATCGTTGTGATGGATTAATATGTGGAACTGTTATGTGATGCAATCCTGTCATAAAAATCACATGCGGCGTGTGGGTGGATATAGAATTGTGGATTGTCAAAATTATGTTGTGCCGCATTCAATGTTGCTTTTCTTTTCCTAGAACATGTTTCACCTATAATCAATATCAGATCAAGCTATATGTAGGTTGTATGGTTTTTCGTCTCAAAAATTTCTTAAATTGGCAGGATGTTATTGACAGTGTTGGTTTCTTCCACGTTATAATTTATCTTAAAGCTGATGGTGGACGAGACTTCTGTTCTCAAAACTTCACTTGCAGCTTTCATTTAGTAAGTACACAATGATCGTGTGTTATCCGGACAATTCATCTTAGAAGCTTGTTTTAACAACACTTTATTTAGATGCTTGTTATCAATCCATACAATTTCGTGATAAAACATAAACGTCTTAGTAGATATTTGTTTGTGGTGGATGGATGATTTATCGACCCATGAATTCTGCCCTCCGCAGAGGTCACAGATTTGTAATCGGTACTCGAACATAAAATCATTCGCTCCCAACTTCGAAGCTTTAACCATTGCGTCATTGATCCTAACAACAATATAACTTTACTCCATTGGTTTCGTTGGGATATGAAATTTACGCAGATAACTTTACCAACATCAACTCCATCCGTCATCACTCATCATATTTTTCCACAGTTGAAATAATGAAAACCGCAGTTGTATCGAACTCTATTACTCTTTTTTTTTATCTCTAATCTGTTTTGAGGCTCAAGGGACTTCCTACTTGTTCGCGGTTCGCTTATTTACGTCTTTACTTTTACGCCTTTACAGCCAATTCGAGGACATATGGCTATAAGTCCGATTTTTCTAACCATCTGCACATTGCATAGCTCCATACGAGCCTATAGTGCTGATATGAAAGATGAGTCGGTCCATGAGTTCTGCACTCCAACAGGGGGTCATAGTTGTGTTCATTCACACCATAGATCGTAATCTCATGGTGAAAAATTCCTTTTGCATCCTGCCCCTATCAGGATTCGAACCACTGTGCCACCTGGGCTATTAGACTCAGGGTCATAAAACTCATTTATGACTGTATCATGCGTACAAAGGCATAGGTTTGAATAGAAGACTCTATCTATGTATGTTTATACGAGCTAGCGTTACAATTGAAAGGCAGAATCAATATTTCAATTTAAGCTCGTACAGAGCAAAATTACTATCTCAATATGAAAGCTCGTGCACGTTAGAAATTGCAGATGCCGAATTCTTGATCCTAGATTCAATAAATGTACTTCTGCTGCGTTATGTTTTTCGAAGTATTAAATCTAAAACAAGATTGGATAGTTGAGTCAACACTTAAAAAAATTTAAATCGAATAATATTTACCTGCACGCCACTGTATAGAATCACTATTTAATCAACCATCAAAAATCTCACTTAAGAACCTAAGAAGTAATGGAAATCCCGTAATTATTTACGAGCAAAAAGCAATTTACGAGCAAAAAAGTTCTCATCGCTCATCTTAAATGATGCCGAAACTATATAATCCTTCGTGGAGTTTAACAAACTTTCTTCCAAGCTAAATTATCAATTATTAGCTAAAATGTTACCGTCCAGGTGGCGCAGTGGTTAAAGCTGCGGCAGTCGGAGCTAGACTAGGTTCGAGACCGATTCGGGGCAAGATGCAAATGGGGTTTTCACCTTCGATCGTTTGGGCGTTGCAATCTGTGTGAAAAATGAACATATATCTGAAGAATCCATGGGCCGACCCATCTTCCATGTCAGTACTATAGGCTGACATGGAGCTATGCAATGAGCAGATGGTACTACGAAAAAACTCGGACCTATAGCTGTACATTAAAAAGTGGTATCACAACGGACCGATCGCCGGTCTAAGTGTGCGATAGCAGCCACAATAAGCTAACCTAACCTAACCTAGCTAAAATGTTTAATTTAAGACCTTTATACAGACTAAACGATGATCCAGTTGATCTTAAAGTTTTAACCCCAGCGAATGTTTCGATTGGAGAACCGTTGAAAATAATCCCAGAAAAGCCTAGTTAGACGAAGTGTGATCTATAATTTTTCCATCATTAATTTTCATTGATCTGGATTTTACAACATTTACAAACAATACCTAGCCCTAATGTTCGTACTCCCAATACGATGTTGCAACCAGAAATGACTAGAACATTCACTTAGAAATATGAGAACATCCAAGCAAAATATTCCGGATCCAAATTGATCATGAGGTGTTAATTTCAAAACGGTAGACTCGAGTTGTCCTAGATGTGCGATGGTATATCATTGCTCAATCAAACACATGTACATAGACAACAGCAAGAAATAGTGTATAGATTAGCTTTCCTTTCTGCATTGCAGATGAGTTTTAGTCACTGTCCATTAGGTTGTAAATTCACAAGGTCCGGATATTGATTTAAGATCTAGACGAAAAGTTCACCTAATTTAGGCCCTAATAATTTCAAGACTATTCGTATGAGAGAATGCGTGTGTCAGAATACCAATATTCACTACGACGCACAACATCTGGAAAAGAATTCGAGAAATGCATGGCATAAATTTTGCATGATGGTGAACTGGCCATTGCAAAACAACGATTTGTAATTCCAGACAAGCCAAATACGGGTAAGACGGGTTATTTACCTTTGTAACGATCATGTCCCATGAAAAGAGCTTAAAAATCCTTTTGCGATGGCCCTCTTGTCGCACTTGCATAATTCGATGTACTTGTTGTATGAGTGGGTGTTGTGACCTAAATCCTTACTGATGAACCAGTACCAGGTTCTTGTTTAGAAAAATGAGCTTCGGTTCAGTGATAGTTTTTCAAATAATTAAGATATATAGTTATTTGATTTAGTGTACTTATCGTCGCTTAATGGTTAAGAGAGTTTCTCATCACTCCGCGGTCTCGAGTTCGATTCCCGCCGTTGACACCATGAAAATTAACATGCAACCGGATGACATAAAAACGTGTGTAAAAACATTCGTTGGGCTAACCACCTACAATGTGCACCAATCGTTAAAATTGGTTCGTAAGGTCTCAGTTGAGACGCGTTTACGGCCTCTAAGCCATAGATTATTATAATGTACTATAGTGCCTGTAATTTTGTAGACCAGTAGAACGCCGAAATTCAAAAATTGTTATGGCTCCTATTCAATCATCTATTACGTCATCATTCACTTGTATGAGATATTTTACTTATATACTACGTCTTAAGATATGCGTTACCGATAAAATCTCGATTGGACTCGAATAACCAACACTTACCATAATGTTCGATTTTACTAACTCTACGAAACCATATCAAATATTTCGATCGATATGTATTTTATAGAAACATATAGGGATCAAACCGATGAGTGCCGAGACAAACCTTCTGTATTTTATAGAGGTGTCGTTCAAATTTAATTCGACACTATTTCAAGACGAAAAGAATTTTCCATATTCAAACCCATATAATCCCAACCTAAATGATTGCGTTACAACGTTCCGAAAAAAAACATCCATCTATGGGGTATATAAAATACAGAATTTCAATTTCATAAATTTTATATCTTTCGGGTTGTGTTGGGTTTCAACTATTTTATGTACTTTCGAATTGTGCTTTTTTTAAGTTTTGGGTACAGCTTTACACTTTACATATATATAAGTATACATATGTATGTATGTAAGGTTTGTGTATATATAGTTGAAAATTGTTTTTCATTAGTTTTCTGTGTCGAACTATTGATTATAACAATGTATAGTTATGTAGATGTACATGGAAGGGAAAACAAAAGAAAATGGTAAAACTAATAACATACGGAAGAATGAGAGTTGTTTTGTGTTCGAATGATAAAAACTAATGATAACAGTATAACATCATCTCTTAGAGACCAAATGACCGTAATTTGTGGTTGGTTTTAAGTGTAATTTCAAGTTATTTTTTTTTGTCCTATTTGGAAAGTAATTATTTCCCAGTATAGTTATTTTTTGTTATCGTTCCCAAGTTGATAAATTTTATATAGAATTGTCGTATAAACGAGTACATTTGGATACATGAAGTGTGTATTAAGAAAGGGGCAAAATGTAATGCAAATAGATTTCACTTCATTAATGGCTTAAAATTTAAAAATGGGAAATGGTTTTGTTTGGTGAATTTAAAATTGGCAAAATATAGGTTGTCTAATGTATTTATACGACATAAACATACAATAATATCGATATACGGTATTTCAAACCACACCGCAGTGCAGTGCCACAAGAATGCTCCAACAATTGTTGTATTCATGGCCAGAAACTAAATTACTGACTTAATTGAATTATTCAGTTTAAAATGAGTTGTAAAATTACTTCAAACATTCTGATCGCCATAAAATTAACCACTAGTTTCTTTTCGACAATTTACTCATATCTCTGGTACAGCGAATTTATTCTACACACTAGATTGATGTACTGGTTCATTTTTATCAAAAATTTATAAAATACCAAGTAATAATGTCACTAATTAGAAAACTCGTTAAAAATACACAAATAGTAAACTAGTTAAATCAAACACTTAAGATATTGTCACGAATCACAGAAGTCACCTGTGATAATAAAGAAGAAAATTATAGCAGTAAGGGTTACCCTGTAACCAAATGTTTACACAGACGAACAGAATAAAAATAAATAATGGAATGGGCGGAGCGAACCATACGACGAGAAGAACATTCGCGAAGTGTAGAGATGAAAAATAATGGAATGTTCTACAAGTATTTGCGTCGTATAAATAGGTGTAGACATTTGAGTAAAATAAGTGTAAAAGTGTAACATAATAGTGAGAATAAATATTGGAGAATTATTTGTGAAATATTTGTGTAATTTTTGTGGGAAATAAATTTAGTTAAAATTTAAAGTGTGCGAGTTTGATATTCACAGTCCAGTGATCGAACCGGATAAATTATTTGAATAACCACTCGGCGAAATCGTAACAATTGGTGACAGCGGTGGGATTGTGAATATTCAAAATGAAATTATTGGACTTAAAAGTGGCAGATTTGAAGAAGGAGTTGGGGCTACGTAATCTACCAACTGCGGGCAACCGAAATGAGTTGCAGTTGAGACTCCGCACAGCTTTGTTGGATGAAAATGTTGACCCAGATCAACATGAGTTTAATTTTGGGGCACCGGATTCAACCGAGGTGCAACCACTTGAAGTAACTACAGAATCAACCACCAAAGCAGAAGAAGAGAATGTCGTCGTTAAAGAAACCGCTCCAACAACATCTGGAGGTTTCGATATGGGGCAACTAATGGCCGCAATGCAGCAGATGATCGGCGGCCTCGAAGGAAAAATAACAAGCGGACAAGAGAGATTGTTGGCGGAGCAGGAAAGCATGAGAGCTGAACAACGGCAAGATCGAGAACTCGTTCTGGAAAGACTAAAACAACAAGAGGAAACTGTCAACGAGAAATTTCGAGATGTCCATGACATTTAACGCAAAAGTTGATACGGTCAAAATTGATATGGAAAATAAATTGGAAGAGTATGAATCCAGAAACTCTCGAAAGATAGATCAACAAATCGAGGTGACCGATCAACGATTCCAGAAACTTGAAAAGGAGCTAATGGATTTAAAAATCAACGGCAGTGCTCAAGTTACTCGACCAACCAGCTCAATAAAATTGAAGCCACCAACGTTTGACGGAACCACACCATTCAACATCTTCAAACTCCAGTTTGAAATGGCGGCCACAAGGAACGTTGGTGTGAAGAGGATCGGGTAGCAGCATTAATTGTGGCGTTAAAGGGAAGTGCTGCGGAACTACTCCAAATCGTGCCGGAATACGAACGAGAGGATTACGGCAAAATCATGTTGGCTCTGGAGCGTAAATATGGAGGAGACCATCGACGGGAGCTACATCGTATGAAGTTGAAGGGACGATGTCAGCGGGTTGGAGAGACGCTCCAGGAGTATGTGGCTGATATAGAGCGACTAGTACACCTCGCCCACTACAACATGGCAGGTGAATACACAGAGCGTATTAAGATCAACGCCTTCACAGATGGAATACGGGATCCGGATACTAGACGTGCTGTTGTGTTGTCTCCAAAAGAAACGTTTGCGAAAACTATCGCGTGTGCCCTAACCAACGAGACTGCAAACAACATCATCAAACCAGCAGTCAAGGTACGTCGTGTGGAAGTGGAACCAGCAATCAGTCACAAACAGGGCAATAACATCAAACCAGCAGATAACTGGCGGACAACCGGGATGGAACTAGTAAAATCAGATGTTGGGTTTGTGACAAAATAGGACACATCTCAAGGGAATGCTGGGAGATAAGGCGCAAACGGGCGAGAACACCATCGCCGATGTACCGAAGGCCACCGGACGAAAGAAAAGCAGCAGCCGAGGAGGAACGCCAAACAACAACGAAGGCGTTAAACGAGTAAGAGTCAGCTTTGAGGAGCAAAAGCTGACTCCCACAACCAAATGCTCCATAACCTTCATCCCCAGTTCCAGATTGGCAAAAGGTGGTGATAGCTTGATGGTGCGAGGTGAAGAAGAGGGACGATCCAGTATAATAACGTTGGACACCGGAGCAACGAAAACGATTGTGCGGCCGGATTTTATCACGGATGGAGTTCAGCCTATGAAAGGGTTCAAGTTACAAACGGCGACAGGCGACAGTGCAGCTATCAAAGGAAAGAAGGAGGTGACAATACGAATCGGGAACAATGGTTTTCGACATGAAGTTCTGGTTGCGGATATTGTGGATGAGGTCATCCTGGGAATGGACATCATGAAACGAAATGGATTCGTATTGGATTTTGGACGGGGAACATTGAGCTACAGTAATGTCGAGCTGTCTTTGCTACTGAACAACGGAAAGGAGCCAATCGTAAGGAGGATAAAACTGGATCATCGGACGAAGCAACCACCATCCTCGGAAACGGTTGTTTGTGGGAAATTGGATGGAGGTCCTGGAACACAACGACGGAATGGATTATCCAAAAAGCTTGAACCTCGATGGGAGGGACCGTACAAGGTCAGAACTAACGATGTGATCTATATGATCCAAAGAGGAGTACGAAGAAAACCCAAGGTTGTACACCTGGAACGACTGGCGTTCTATAGAGGAAGAGGTCTGGATCCTGTTCGGGACGAACAGGCTTGGGTAGAGGGTAGTGTCACGAATCACAGATGTCACCTGTGATAATAAAGAAGAAAATTATAGCAGTAAGGGTTACCCTGTAACCAAATGTTTACACAGACGAACAGAATAAAAATAAATAATGGAATGGGCGGAGCGAACCATACGACGAGAAGAACATTCGCGAAGTGTAGAGATGAAAAATAATGGAATGTTCTACAAGTATTTGCGTCGTATTAATAGGTGTAGACATTTGAGTTACGGAACAGTTCAATTTTGAATTTCGAAGTGTTAATATCGGGAAGTGATAAAAAGTGAAAGTGAAGTGTTAAAATAATAGTAGTGATAAATATTGTGTAAAATAATAGTGAGAATAAATATTGAAGAATTATTTGTGAAATATTTGTGTAATTTTTGTGGGAAATAAATTTAGTTAAAATTTAAAGTGTGCGAGTTTGATATTCACAGTCCAGTGATCGAACCGGATAAATTATTTGAATAACCACTCGGCGAAATCGTAACAATATACTAACTTGCTTTCATTGAATTTTTAATTTATTGATCAGAACTTGTTTTGGTTTTTCACGTTCAAACATGATTCATTTCGATTGCTTAGTCTAAAATTTTGTTTATTTATGCTTTGTGATTCGTCTCCAGTACAGTAATGTAACAAAACAATTCGTTAGCTAATAATTTACATTCAAAATTGTTTGTTGCTTTGATTGGATTTTGAGGAGAGTTATATTGTATCTATTATTGAGCCTTGAACAGAGAAATTAAATTTGAATAGCTCCCAAATGTAGGAAACATACCTTATTTACATTAAATGAGAGAAAAACAAGCATTAGAAATATGAACCGGTTTCACCCGATTTGATAGAGTCTTTTGTATTATTAGCTGCTTTCCAATCGACCAACCGCTAGTACCCGCTAGTGAACCGATAGTAGTTCGTTGCGTGTCTTTGCTAAATTTACTATGGATTATTAAGCAAAGACACGCAACGAACTACTATCGGGTACTATCGGTTGGTCGATTGGAAAGCAACTATTATCATGGGTTGGATGTGTATCAGAGAAGTTAATTTACTTTCTTGAGATAAATTTGGATACTAAATGAGAATATTTTGAGATGAATTTAGAAGTGGTATAGGTTCAGGAGACATCAAATTTGTGTTATACGATACCGTTTCGATTATATTCTAGTCCTGGGATTAGAATATAATTGTACATTGGGATTAGTGTTGCCATGCATTGGTGTTTTAGACTGGTTGATTTATACACTATGTCATATTCGTATTCATGCTACTCAACTTACTATCGCACTAGTGTCTAAGGCTTAACTGTTTCGTGAATCACTCTTACATAGAAGTTCATTTTCTAGTATACTATAACAGGGGTCTACGTTAAGTCAATCATTGCAGCTTGCAAACACATGATACACTTGACTACAATATGTAAAACCGTTAACGAAACTTAAAAGGCCTTTCAATTTTAACGCCACTCGACGTATTCACCAGATATTGGTTTTTTCGACTTCCACTTGTTCTAATCGATAACTCATGACTTGAACGAACAGTAATTGACTTAAATACAACCCAACACACCATCTCGACTCTATCATTCCTAATTATTAAGCATATAACCGCGAACTCGAAGTCAAGCCTCAGAAGCCCCAATAATAAGTTAAGATGTAGACACTGCGATCCCAACCACTAGCACACCAAGTATTACGAAATTAATTTGCTTATTTGACAATTGCGGACAACATCACCAGAAATGATTTGAAAAATGAAGGCCACAATCGTTTAATTGGTGAAAAATCTCAATATGTCTGCTCGTAGTATGGCGTGCATATTAAAAAATGAACTATCATTGCAAGTCCTACAAAATACAAAATGTATAAGATTTAAAAGTTAGACAAAAGGTAGTTCACCTATGCAACAGCAAAGGTATTTAAACACTTGTACGTAAGTGGCGAGCTTGAGAATTTGATATTTTCTGATGAAATTTTTTTTGAACCATAATATGAAAACAAACTGAACGATCGTGTTTGGTTACAGTGCATATCAAAGACAATTAAGACTAGCGCCCGCACCAGTGATTGTTTTGAATATGATAAACTGCATGCCACAGGATGCCCACCACCAGTTTTCATTAAAAAGGGTGTAAATGTAAATTAACAAATCTACCGAGAAACAAAAATTAATCTTTTGGAAGTATCATAATCCAGTCCGGCCAACTCATCGTTTTTTACAAGAAAAAGTTCCGAGCCTCCTTTTCTGCACAACAATGGCCACAATATTTCTAAAACTTAAACCCAATGAAATATGAGCGGGCAATGTCTTTGAGATTGTCCGCTCATACTTTTTAGTTGAAGCCTGCAACTTCGAGTGTCCCCTGTATATATAACCTGTTAAATGGAAAATGTGTTGTGTTGTCGACATAACCCATCAACATTTAGTTTATTCTCAAGAAGTTGTTGGTCTAATTTATCTGTCCATGACTTTGAATGAGAAACTTCGTACACCTCTAGTGGTTCAGAATATTTACTACTCTTTATAATATGTGAGAAGATTTATTCCCTATAGTCAAGATGGTATTGGCTGTAAACTTTTGAAAACTAATAAAAATGACCGTTAGTTAGTTAGCATAATGCGGTAAATCTATCAAAAATATCCAGCTACCGTAAACTTTCCATCCTAATAGATGAATTGTTTTTGTTGATCTTCTCTCTTTCGAAAAGAATAAAAACAAAATTCCCAAGAAATCTAAATCATAAATGTATACAAATGTACCAAATGTTTAATATATTCACCGAATCTACTGGAAAGTATAAAAACAAACTTCCAAATGTTTATTTTTCATGTACATTCATTAATTTAAAAGTTTTATTTTTATTTTTCAATTTTGTAGCAGAAAGTTTTGGAAGCTGTATATAGCTTTCTTTCTTCGAAAATGTTAGAAATAAATAAATTTCTAAGAATAACAAAAATATATACCATATGTACATATATGTATGTAATATGTGGACTATACTTCATTGCAAACCAAATCGTAAACTAGAAGGTTGAGCAGCGAATGGTAAGATTTAATTATCTGTAAACCAACTTTAAGACGACTGATTTTCTTTTGTTTTTGCTAAACATTTTCATCAGTGTAAAAGGTGTTCTCAAATCGCAATAGACCTCGAAGCTCAGTAGTTGAACAACAAACACACAGCATAACACCACAAACCAGATAATGACTTGCCCAACCTAAAGTGGGTTTATGGTGACTGTGACGATCCTGTTTTAATAATAAACTTAATTTGACTATTAATTTAAAGTAGACAGTACCCCTTGCAGGTAATTTCCTCATTTATGCCGAAGGAAACAAATTGAAGAGAAGAAAAGCATTTCATTTGCTAAGCTGAGAATATCGTATGTCGGCCTTAATCTGTCGATGGAAACATGTACATTTCGACCATTTTGATCTAAAATGAAATGTTTTCTGAAATATCGAATGATTCTGTAAGGTCCTTCATAACGTGACGATAGGCCGGTACATACTCTAACGAAGAAAACCTCGTATTTGATAATGTCCTACTCGTATTTGATTCTGACGTCACATTCCCCTTCTAATTCAATCATGCCATTTGAGTGCGCATGATACAGCATTGACCTGATTCGGTGTGAGCCTATATATAAGTTTCGTTAACTCATCGCAGAATTTAGACTTAAATTGTGTTCCTTGATTAGTTATAATATAAAGTCGAACACCCATTTCGATATATTATACCGTATATACACTTCGGCAGAGTAATTATATGTATATACATAAGACGGTAGTTTTCATGGTGGAAGTACTGGGAGGTCCGGAATCAAAAATTATAAAGTTTTGGATTGAAATAATTTTGTTGAAGTCAAAGTTCGTTTCGATTGCAGCCAATTCAATGTCCGTATTGTGACATAGCGAATTGATGGCCATGTTATCTTTACCTTACCTATGCTGGGTATCCGTTGTTGAGTTATATAATTATTTGTGTTTTATACTAAATTGCTCTTCTACTGAATTCCAGCAGCACTGAGCGCCTAAATCACTCTGTAAACTGAAAAATCGAAACCATCCTAGGAAACGAAGTGATTTAAAATTAGGGAATGTATCGAAAAGAATCCCAACAACCATTTCTTTTCTGACTACTGTTATCCCAGTTTCTGGCTTCCATGACAGATGAATGTTGCCGAACATTTATGCCGTCTCTTACCTTGTATAGCGAACAGTTTTATTTCACTTGATCCATGTAAAAAGAAACCTATGATATCTGTGAATGATAGATGGGCTAATAGTAGCTCGTGTGTCATAACTAGACAAATATTGCAAAAGTGGATCTGCCAATATATGAATCACTGATGTCAACATCTGAACCACTGAGAGTTTGTCTAGTGGGAAACAGAACCATTCCTCCTAAATTTCCAAACAGATCTCAGTTGAAGACAGGATAATTTAAGTAGAAAGTGAAAGGGAGGGTTATATAGTATAGCTAAAAATTCAGGACATTCATTCTGTAACCAATATTAAATTATTTGATGGTCTTTATATATAATAAGATTTTTATGACTCAAAAGAGATTTTTGACCAATATTATGACATTTCGGAAATTTACCATTTTGCTAGGCAAATCGCACGGTATCATCGACACTATAAATAACTGTAAAAACTGTGACATCACAATGTATTGATATTGGTCTAAGTGTAATAAAGAGAGTTAACGTCTATTATAACCGCCCAGGTGGCGCAGTGGTTAAAGCTGCGGCAGGTGGAGCGGTAGGTACTGGGTTCGAATCCCAATAGGGACGAATGCAACAGTGATCTTTCACCATGAGATTGAATTTTACTATGATCCCTGTTGGACCTCCTGGTGGGAATGAACACAACTATGACTCCCTGTTGAAACTTTTGGGTCGACCCATCTTCCATGTTAGCACTATAGGCTGGCATGGAGCTATGCAATGTGCAGATGGTTAGGAAAATAGGACCTATAGCCGTACGTCCTCGAATTGGCTGTAATGGCGTAAAAGTAAAGACGTAAATAAGCGAACCGGGAACAAGTAGAGAGTGCCTTGAGCCCCAAAACAGATAAGAGATAAAAAAAAAATTTATTATCTATTCCTTCCATAGAATTTTATAGATTTTAAGGTTACTGACCAAATGGAAAAATGGTTAAAGCTGCGATGGTGGATCGAAAGATACCGAGTTTGAATCCTTATAGGGGCGGGAATAAAAAGGATCATCTGAAAATGATCAATGATCTGCAAGTCATTATAGCTTCTAGACCTAGCCTCCTCGCATGTTTTCCTAGTAGATAGTGTCCTGTGAGTATCCCCACGATCATTTTAAGTTCACTCTTCGTAGGGAGAACAGTGTCTTTGACTGTTTCTAGTCCAGCTTTGGCCAGAATTGTCTTGCTACACTACATGAGAGAGTGTTCGTCCACCTTTCATTCGTTGAGGATACTGCCTCCTTTCTAAGCACAGTATTGAGTGCTTTAATGGGCATACTTTTTTTGCACTTTCTGGTGGCAGTTGAAGAGTTGTACCATGCCTCGCTAGTTTTAGCCGCTCTGCAGTTCCCCATGACGTCCGAGTGACCGGGGACCTAGACTATCTGAATGTTGAAATACTTACTCATCTCATTCAGATACAAGTGGCAACACAACGCAACTCTAGACGTAAGATAAATAGAGACCAGCGATTTGATTGCCGCCTGACTGTCCACATAGATTGCGATATCAGTCGAGGATTTCACATTATGTGTTAACCAATTCAGGACCTCCTCAATCGCTATCACCTTTGCCTGGTACATGCTGCAGTGATTCCATAATTCATTTTGGTCTGTATCATCACATAATGATTGCACAAATGTAAGATATTGGTCCAAGTTGGACATTGATACAATATAAGAGCTATGCAATTTCCAGATGGTTCTATACGAAAATCGTACTTATAGTCGCATGTCCTCAATTAAGCTGTAATGGCGTAAGGTATAGGGCGTAAATAAGTGAACCTTGAGTTAGTTGGAAAACCTTGAGCTTCCACTCCCTCCAAATTAAATTGAAAAGATTAAAAACAACGATTTCAAGGTAGTTTCCCACCTCAAACGTAATAAAACATTTTTCCCATTACCAAAATTCAATCATCGATTAATTTCATGGATTGATCCATTAACATATAAATGGCGTTTTGTGTTTTTTGTTTTAAACTAAGTACATAAAATTTAGAAATCATAAAATCTAACACCAAAAGTATCATATCATCATCATCATCGTTAAATTCAAACATTAATTAGTTTTGAGTTAAATTTTAGATTGTTTTTGCCACCATCGAAATTAATATCCGTATCATAACCGAAAAAAAATCCGATCGTCATTGTGAGATTTAAATTTTGTAATTTTAGTTAATTTAGGTTTTATGATTAACTCAATTGTCAATGTTTGTTATTTCCGCGTAAACTAATTTTTTTTGTTCAGGTATGTTGAGGTATTAGACATATGGGTATGTACACATAATGGACAAACATAATGGGTTTATTGATGGGAACAAAATTGATGTCTAATGATCGTATTGTACACATTTAATTTGGTTATAGTTCAATGAACTTTAGGTAATTGTCGATCTCAGCTATAACATTTACCGGTCGTTGGGCGTAAATGAATTCCGAATGAGATTTCAAAGGTACCTTTTGCAATTATTCACTTAAGACTAGCATGGTTTGTGATTAAGGTAAAAGGAAACCCTGAACGTATTAGTTTTGTTATGCTCTAACGACTTAAGCCTGAAAAGGTGAATAATAGAACGATCCCGCTAACTATTCGTTGCAGGAATGCTCTAACAACAAGTGGTGTTGTGTGAATCGGAAATGAATCGGATTGGATGCAAAGTAAGTTGAATTCCAAATTTACCTCTGTGGTCGGGGGGGGAACGGTTAGAATTCCACCACAGTATCCACTGCTTGTCGTAAGAGGCGACTAAAATGGTTGGATTGTTGGGCTTCACCCACAGCCGTAAAACTTGTTATTTTATTTGATTTCCTTTTTTCTTTATATTTTTTATTCGTTATTTACGTTCAATTTATTATTTCGCCCGCGTTGGGACGGTTTTACGCATTTTTGCGCACAAAAATGTTTTTTTTACAATGAGAGTAAAATTAAAAAATCCTCGAAAAATGCCTCTTCTGATCGCGGGGCGAGGCATAATCCTCGTAAAGATAATATTGATAGCCTTACCATCCATTTTGCCAATGTCCGTGGACTCGTGACTAATAAAAACTGCGCACATCAACATCTCGAATCACGCAGACCCGACATATTAGTGCAAACGGAAACAAAAGTATCTCATAACATCTACGAGAGCGAATTCTACTTCAAGCGCTACTAGTTCGAACAAGCATTCGAGTTGCAATGTGGAGTGTGCATATTCATTAAAGACCACATATAGTACGCTCGACATCAAAAGTACGAAATTTTCTCAAAGACCGCTCAAACTATTGTAATTAAAATATCCCTCCCTAATAAAATCCTTTTTTTAATTAGTTTATATAGATCCCCCAATCAAACGGATTCAGAAACCATGAATTTCTTCGAAGTTTTGTCAGACAAATGTGATGACATTCGCAATCAACATCCCTACTGCGAATTAAGTATGGTTGGTGACTTTAATACCCACCTTTATGGAGAATGGTTGAATCATCCAAATACGAACTGTGCTGGGCGTCAGACGGAGTGGCTTGCTGTTTCGCATGACCTTACGTAGATTGTTAGTGATTCCACATTTGAATGCCAAAATTCTACAAGCAGTCATATTCTGGATCTCTGTCTTACAACAATTCCGCATTCCATGGAAGCGCGTGTCTAGGCTGGAATTGGAAATTCTGACCACAACCTGATAACAGTAAAAATTTCTTTCGCAATACCACCAGAATTTAGGCAGCAGCCAAGGCGTCTATGGTATTTTAACGATGCTGACAATGATGGGTTATTTTTTTCAACATTTCCCTGGGAAAGCCATTGTTTTTATAACAATCAAATAGACGACGCCGATTCCTATTTCACCGAAACCGTTCTACATGGAATGAATAAATATATCCCATCATATCATATATCCCACACGTAACAACTGTAAAAAAATCTGTGCGAAGGAAGCGAAAAGAGCTGACAACAAGAAAGCCGCTAAGGCTTCCGAGTTGAAAATCTCCGATCGCAACTTTTACCAGATGGTCGCATCGGTTGCCAATATTTCTAAAACATCTATTTCAGCATTGAAATGTGCAGACTGTGCTTTGGTGGTGGATCCATATTTGCACGCCGACTTACTGGCAAGCGTCTTCACTTCGAACTCGACCTTAGTTGTCCCCGATGGAGTTACGCCTCCGTCAATTCCATATTGTGGATCCAAAATGGATCCTGTCAACATCTCGGAGAAAATTTTCTTCAGGAACCTGAAGACAATGGACATAAATAAGGCCACTGGACCTGACGGAATTCCTATTCGAATATTGAAGGAGTTTGCCAGTGACTTGGCTCCAATATTAACTAAAATTTTTCTCCTTTCCTTCAAGCTAGGTAAATACCCGAACGCCTGGAAGAGTGTGTTGGTGCAACCGGTCCTAAATCGGGGTTGTGATAAAACTGACCCTTCAAACTACCGGCCAATATCAATTGTGTCAGCCGTGGCTAAAGTTTTTGAGAAATGCATTAACCAACAACTGGTGAATTATCTTGAGATTAATAAAATAATTTCAGATAAACAATATGGCTTCCGTGAAAGCCACTCGACAACCGATTTTTCGACGTATGTTACAAACATATGGAATCTCGCATGGAATCTGCAATCGCTTTGGATATATCCAAGGCTTTTGACAAGGTTTGGCATGAGAATCTCATTTGTAAACTTGTGGCATACGGCTTGGATTCGATGACCGCATCAAGTGGATAAAAAGCTTTCCCAAAGACCGAAAGATCAACGTTGTGCTAAATGAGAGGTCATCAACGACACACTCCCCAAATGCCGGAGTACCTCAGGGATCAGTTTTGTCACCAACTTTGTTTTTGTTATACATTAATGACTTGTTGAATAGCACTGTGATCCCTATCCACAGTTTTGCCGATGATGCAACCTTGCACTCTTCTATTTCATTCGAAGTCGAGCCTACTACTTCAGAGTTAAACGGTAAACGGATGGAAGTTGTCACTTCGCTTAATTCCGATTTGAGTACAATATTTGAGTGGGGAGTTAAAAATCAGGACAAATTTAACGAGAAAAAAACACAAATATGCACATTCTCGCGTAAAAGAAGTTACAACGAATACCCTTTTGTGGTAAAAGGACACGTTCTCGTGAGTTGTGACTCAATTCGTCTGCTTGGTGTTCAAATAAGTAACAATTTAAAATGGAATGAACACATTGTCGCATTGGCCAAATCAGCTTCACGTAAACTCGGGTTCCTCAATAGATGCAGACGGTTTTTTAAATCGCATCAAGTTCTCCAGATATATAAAACCTTTATTAGACCGTGCGTAGAATATTGCTGTCAAGTTTGGGGTGGAGGATATGGCACTGATCTCCAGTTGCTGGATAGAGTTCAGAGGCGTGCCATACGAATAATACGAAACTCCAGACTTACGAAAAATCTAGACAGTCTTCAACACCGCAGAGATGATGCAGAGCTCTGCGTGTTCTATAGATTGATAAATGGTAAATGTTCTGCAGAATTAAAGGAGAAAATACCACCATTAGTTACGCCAGGACAGGTAACACGAGGAACGGTCAATGCGCATAGGTTTACGGTGAAGCTGCCGAAACCTCGAACTGAATGTGCATCCAGGAAGTGGAATTCGTTATCCGGTTTTCAGTTTCCGTTTGAGTATAAAATGCACAAATTTAAGGCAGCTTTCAACCTTTACTTGAAGGACCGCGCGTTGGGTGCAGGGGCTCTGACAGTTACAAGTAGCTAGGACTGTCTGAAAGTCCGCCCTGCACCCAATTAAAGCTAAATATAACAATTAAAAAAATATCTTAGAACGGATGCAGTTGTCATAAGACTTTTTTTATTTTATAAAACGAAGTCAACGTGCATTTGGCTATACCAAACCCTAAAATCACCTGATTTATCAAAAGCTCTTTGGTCCTGAATATCTGATTCTTACTGTTACTTTACCTAGCTCTACTTATAGAAATTCTTCTCGGCATGGCTGTTGGCGTTCATTGAAACAATGAACGTAAAAAAAAAGGAAAGAAGTATTATCACTCAACCCTTCATCTAACGGAATCTGCAACAAGGCGTTTTTTAAATCAAGGCTGAAATAAACCTAGTTTTGTTAGGACGCCCCAACAGCCAATAATTTCCAAACGGACAGTGTTCTGAACGTAATCTCATATACTTTTCGTGTATCAAGACATATTTTGCTATTGGACTTATATGAACTTCCGCAACAGATGAGCACAATTCAAGTACACTGAGTGTTGCGTTTCCGATTTACTCACTAATTTATTCGGAATTGTAATTTGTTATTGCATATTGAGGATTGATGTAGGTTAGGTTACGTTGAGTGGCTACAGCACCAGTTTGAGCTACATATGTAGCGTGATCAGTCTCGCACCTTACGGTATCCGAGATCAGAGAGGCAGTCCATTGCAAGTCATTAGCTTCTAGACCTAACCTTCTCGCTTGTTCTCTAAGTAAATAGTGTCCTGTGAGTATCTCTACGTTTTTAGTTCGCGTCGTCATAGGGAGATCAGTGTCTTTGACTGTTAAATTTTATATTTGTAATATTATTAAGATGGAAAGCGCGCCAAAAATCCATTCCAAGCTGTTCCACTTCAGAACAAATCCATTGAACCGTTGACTGGTGGGTAGGAGCTTTATGATCATTTTCGCATTTTACTAACGATTTTTTATTCTTATATTTTATATCCACTCCGCCCTTCTAGTACTTGAATTTTCAGTGTCTTCTAAAATGCTTGTTGGAAGCTAACGACGATTCCATTGTAAAGACGACAAATGATAATGATAATTTGGTTAAGACTGAATTGATTTTGAGCTATTTTCGTTTTCATTTGATTATTTACGTTCTACATTCCAGATTGGATGTAGCAATAGGAGAGTTTCAGATTCTTTCAATCTCATAAATATTTGTGGGTAGAGTTTTCCTCTCTGGCACGTAAACTCGAACCATTTCATCGTTTGCTTCCAAAACTTTGTTTGTGATTCGGTCTTGTGATCCCGCATAATATATTCTATCGGAGTCATGTATCGGATGTTCATGCTTTTATACAGATCTGGACGCACTTGATCATATTTAGACTTTAAGAGTATGATAGGAACGAGTTAGTGCAGAGATCAGTAGTCTGTCAATAGATCTCTAATTATTAGAGTGTCACAGATTCAATACTATGCGTCGAAGATTTGTATTTTATCATAGATCCTTTCGGATATGGCACTCACTTTTCGTAGATATTTCGTACGAAACATGATTCATATAGAATATACCACCACAATAACCATAACTGTTGTAGAGGGCGACTAGTTCTGGTTGGATCACTCGGTTTAAGACCTACATACATTAATCGTAATGATCACTAGTTGTAAACTTAGTAAATCACTATTGCTGCTACTCCACAGACATCAATTAGGTTGTAGAACTGCACCGAATAGCTATGTACTAGTTGGTCTTAGGTGTCCATCTCTCTCTTAGTCCAATTGTAATGCTACTTAAAATATAGGTTAGATTTGAGGTTTCATTCAATTCATTACCGTGATGCAATGAGATAAGAAAGAGTACTGCTCGGTTTTTTCAGGGTAAAATTCGATAATGTTTCGACTTCACTTTTCTGTCCTAAATTTTTTCCTCTTTCTGACCCTTCTTGGCCTTAGTGTACTACCATACTATAGTCTGTCACATATCAAAAATATTTTCATCCCATATCTATCGGGTTTAGTCTAACTGTTCATCGATAGATAGTAAGATTTTGATCCCGTTCTTATTGATCCTGTCGAGAAAAACAATGCTACGATTGGTGTGAAGCATAAAAGCACACCAATCGTAGCATTGTTTTTCTTGTTTAAAAATATGTCTTAGAATATTAATACAGACATAAGGACGGAAAGCTCAAGTGGAGATGAATGACATAGTACGAATATCATTGGAATGGAAACCATAAGAGAAGAGTAAAGTCGGAAGGCCAGCAATGACCTGGAAGAGAACGGTGCTAGCCGAAGCCAAAGAACTCGGTAAAACATATAGAGAGAGAGAGAGCCTCTATTAGAGTCAGATGGAAATAAGTTGAACAATGCTTTAACCAATTCGTATGAAACGGACTTCAGAACAGGTGTTTACATAATGAATGAAGGAATTATTGGTGGTGATGCCACGTTGAAGTATATACTAATTGATTCATTTAATATCAGACCTTTATTAAACATATCAATATACTCTGAACAATTAATTTCGAATAACCAGTGACTCAATGAACAACAACGGGGTGGTAGAGGGCTACTTTTCATTATAATTATAATATTTATGTCAAAGTTGAATTCACTTAATATCTAGATTATATTGTCTTATACTCAACCATAAATATTTAATATTGATATTTTCAATAATATAAGGAAAATTCACTTTACCTGTACATACATATAATCAACTATACTGGTGCGATGTGACATTGTAACAAATGTATTTAAATATAAATGTTTCCAATCATACATAAATAAACCATAATATTTTTTTGATATTCGATTCAATTGAATAATTAATAACAATTATAAGTTTTTTATGTATACATCTGGGTGACATATATGTAATATGTCATTAACGGTGAACTTGTAAATCAATAAAGGGAATGGTTATTATGTACAGGTAGCTTCTCAATAATGCTCGTTAGTTAAATGTTTCGATTCTACAAAACTTTAGTCGACATAATTATTGGGTTGACAGATGTATTTCAGTTATTATTATAATTTATGGCTTAACAGCCCTAACCGCATCTCAACCGAGATGTTACGACCCTGTAATACGCATTGGTGCAAATTATTGTATGTGGTCAAGCCCAACGAATGCTTTTACACATACAAATGCTTTTTATGCCATCCGGCGCATATTAATTTTTGGTCAACGGCGAGAATCGAACTCGAGACCGAAGCATGATGAGAAAATCTCTTAACCATTCGGCTACAACCAGCGACACACAAACTGATAAAATAACATAATTAGTAACATAATATACTTATCAGGCTTAAATAATGGGCTTATTTAAGCCTGATAAGTATATTATGTTTGGGTTTAGGATTTTGTAAGTGCTTCCTTCTGTCCCAAAACAAAAGAATAATTCGGTTGCTGTTTTAGTATTGGGAAACATTAAATAGTAATCAACAGTAATCTCGTTCATTAGATTCGAGTGAGATTTTCATAGCTTCGTTGTTTTAATGTCCCTTGAGCAATTACCATAATATACGTTTTCGGTATCTTCGCGGAATAACCCATTTCGAATTTTAGTATTGAATCCAAGCTCAGTTTCTAATCGATTATACTCTTCTCTTCTTGGTTGTCAACTCACAATACCGGTTTTTCCAAAATCATTTTGCCATGTATGTGTTCTTACAAAATCTCGCTCTACAAGACGATTACATGTTCAACTCAGCTTAATAATCTTCTCCTACTTCGTATTACTTAGTATTTGGCCAAGAAGTCTCCTTAAATAAAGTCGATAAATTCAAAAGTTCATTGCAACTTGTGTTTTAAGGATTGTCTGGCACCGCGATACAATCTGAAGAATGGAGACAACATATAAGGATCTTCTTCTAAGGGGAATACCAAAATGTGAATGGTTTATCTCGTATAGGTGATCTAACCGTTAAAGAATATTCATGCATGTCAATACTTGGCTTCACACATTTCAAACCCACAGGGACCGAGACGATGTACGAACTAAAACAGAGGATCAAACAACAGTGACCTTAAGATTCCGTTCGATGAGGAGTGGGGGTGTGATACTCAAGTTATTGTCAAAAATTTGACAATAACTTGAGTATCACACCCAGTAATTTTGTTCGTAGATTGCTTCTTGTTTCTTGATACCTCTTCCAAATCCCAAAATTGATTCATCGTACTTTCGATGGTATTCCCATTGTGACTTTGGGTGATTAGTTTCTACCTGTATTGACCCAGAAATACTCCATTGGAAACAAGTTTTTATGGCGCTTGGCTACTCTTTATTTATTTGCTCGCTAATAAAATTGGTGTAAACGTCGTGGCCTAGCAAGAGATCAACACTGACGGGAGTGTGGAGGTTTGGATCGGCCAATGCGGTACCAGACTCTTCAATAATTTTGGTGTACTTCGTTCCGTAGGAATCTCAGGAATCTCCAGTGTAATGGTAACACATTCGCTTCCACCTTAAATTGATATTTGGTTTAAAGTATTGTACCTTCGGAATAGCTGGTTTGTGCTGACTTGTCTCAATTCGGGTGATCTTGTTCGATGTTTGGCAAATTTTACCTCAAGTCGATGTACCGCTGCGTCCGTGATAAGCAAGGTTTGGGAGCCTGATTCGATTAGTGTCTTTAAGTTGGTTAGTGATCCTTATATGTTTGCTTTCCTCACCATTGCTGACGTTAAGACGCTCTTGTCTGGTTGTTGTAAGGGCTCATGCAACAACTGGTGATGTCTGTCGTTTCACACCATGCAGGATGCCTTTTCAGAGCACTGAGTTTTCGCACCGTGTCTCAGGCAATTGTTGTAGATTCTAGCCTGGTTGACAAAATCAATCTGTGTAATATGTGCCACCAATGCTGCAAAAGGGTTTGTTAATTGAAGATTTTCGCTGTTGTGCACTGTTTCAACGACCGTTTCATGTAGATTTCTGATTTGCGATGCTGTAGCTTGGTTTATGGTAGGCAAGGATATACGGAGTTGAAATAAGCCTTGGCCAATAATCGCTGGTTGTCGTATCTGGGTTGCAAGATATTCCATGCTTGCTCATAATTTTCAGCAACAGCTTATAAATGGCCGATAAGTTTGGCGGACGCATTCTGGACATCTTCAACATGTTAAAAAGGTTATCCTGATATATAACCTAAGGAAACAGGTCCTTGAACGATGGCCAGATTTCAAATTCTCCGTACAAACTAAGAATTTCCAAACTGGGGAATCACATGTTGGTTGATCTTACTGGATAGTTTTGTTGATCGCTTACCGCTTGATGAAGCTTCAGTAAGATTGTGTCTGCATTCACATCCAGTGTTCCGTAGTAATCATCTACGAAAGTTTTCGAAACATTGACTAATATGGATTGGTGTTGTCACTCAATTTGGTCTATATCCTTTAGTTGATCTGCTTGGTTTTTATCTTGGCGAAACTTTGAGAGCAGTTGTCGACTTCCCACTCTTGATTGATGATATTCAATTTTCTATATAGGAGTCGCATGTCTTGCCTCGTTTTGTTTTGATGCAGCGAGCACCTCTTACGTTACTATTAGCGAATCCATTGATGTTCGATAATTTTAGTTGGTTAATGATTATATTTAGTGCCGTTTCTAATGTTTTGGAATCCGGCTCGAAGGATCATGTAACACTAACCAAGGAATGATTTATCCTTAGATTGTAAGTCTAAGCCTTGAATTAGAGTTAAAGTATGCTAGTCAAGCGAATTACCACTGTTAGGGATACTTGGCTAGAGAGAAATTAATTAGCCTTTTAATTAACTAGTTCTTTTCTCTCTAGTCAAGTGGATCCTAGCAGCGGTAATCCACTTAACTAGCATAGTTCAACTCTAATTCAAGGCTTAGACTTACAATCTAAGGACGAATCATTCCTTGATTAGAGTTACACCATTGTTCGGGCAATAGTATTTGGATGTCCTTACAATTTGCCCAAACTTATCAACGTTGTAGTTTTCATTATAATCTTTTATGACTACAAAATCCAATGTGACCGCATTTTAAATTTGCAATGATCTGTTGAACAAAAAATATGTATCTCGTCGACATATCACCTCGTATATATCGTATAATGACGTCCTGCAACATAATTCATAAATTATTGGTTACGCTATTATTATCGTATGCCATAATCTGTTATTAAATTTTAAACTCGAAACAAGCAAATTTAAATGTACAGATCACGTACATCCAAAAGACATATGGATATTATAAATTAAAAACGAATAATCAATTGAACGATCGGATCAAATTTAAAAATGGATTGATTGTAATAAAACGAATCGCACCGCTTTATATACTTATGTACATACATACGTGTATAACTTAACCTACCCAACATAAAATTTTATTATCGTTTCCTAACATGCTCATACAACATACACATATATGTAATGTATATACATACATATGTTTTGTGCTGGAACATCGGTAAATAATATCCGTCTGAGGGCTAAGCGCGCTATCTAGTGATTGTAATCACTCGATATAAAATGATTTATATCTGTAAGTTGAAACCTTATATCATTCATGTAAATTTTCAAAATATAAATTAATAAAATAAAATAAAAACAAAAACAACAAAATTAAGACAATAATAATAAATAAAACAAATAATCGTATAAATAAAAAACCCAAATATGTATAAAAAATATTTCCCATTATCGCAGCGGGGTGTTACAAATTTTTGGTTTTGTTATCTGAGAAGTTTCATTTTAATAATTTTATCCATATTTATATTTACATAAAAAATAATAATAATAATAATTAAAAATATATATATATATAAACAATTTTTAATTTAAAATAAAATTGTTTGTATAAGGTATGATTTATTAATAATTTCACCTGCGGTGAATAAACAATTATAATAAATTGTTTTGTTTTATTTAATTTTTATTATTACTAATTATAATTAACTTAAAAGTAAATTAAAATTTTTAATGAATTTATATATTTGGTATATAAATAATTTTGTATGATATTTAAATAAGAATTTAAATAAATTAATTAATTGTCTTATAATTATTTTGGCATGAGGTAATAGTCGTTTTGGAAGATGAGCACAATCAGTTAATAGACAATTAGTATTTTTAACGGGTTTGTGTCGACGAATTTCTGAAGACAAGAGGGGAATGGCACTTGATTTAAGAATACCTTTCATTTCGCTGTTACTGTTATAAGTATAACGGACACATTAAAATTGCCAAACATACTTGAACAATTTTTTTTACGATAAAACCTAAAATTTGTATTTATAACTAGTAGAAACAAAATTTTAATTTTAGGTTAATTTTAAGAAGAACATAACAAAATATTATTTGTAAAAAGTTTTCCATGAAAAAAATTTTACTTGAATAATCTGCCTCGAAAATTTCTTAACATTTCTAAAAGATTTGTTTTTATACGATTGTTCTGTACCAAAGGTTGGATTCAATAATTTTGGTAGGCCAACTTAGCACAGAATTAATGGTGCGATAAACTGTTGGTAGGTCGGTTGATTCCGTTTGATTTTTATATAATTTATTAAACTCGATGTTCACTCTTTGATTGTTGAATTTAGAATTTTTGTTTCCTTACAATAATGACTTCAAAATTTTGTGGTTTACATAATTAAACATAGGTGGTAAAATTGAGCTTATGTTAAATTATAGAACATATGCATTATAAAAATTCTAAACAATTCAAATAGATGGCTCTATGCAAATACGTATTGAACGCACCCGTAATTAAATTGAGTGAAAATTAAGTTAAACTAATTAACATTTATGAGGTTTTTGATATCAATCCAAATGACATTGACAGACTGATTCAAATTAGATTTAAGTTGTAATTTAAGTGTAAACAATAATAATAAAGATAAGTATTAATAGATATAAATATCTAAAGATGACAAGATATAAATGTGATGTTAATGTAAAATATATAATATTGTATCGAATTAAATGATTGTTACTTTCCAGGATCTGCTGTCTCCAGCATACCGCCCGCCTTGAATCGGTTGATTCAAGTTATCGGAATTAAACATAGTTTGTGAATTGGTCGTTTTATTACTCCGTTTGTTGTCTTCACGGTAACGACTCTAATAATCTTGTCTGCTCCCGGGTGGACGTCTGTAATTCGACCCATCAGCCATTTTGACGGAGGTAAATTGTTCTCCTTGAGAAGAACGGCGTCGTCGATCTTAATGTTTGTTTCTTTTTTGTGCCACTTGCTCCGATGCTGCAGGCTGGTGAGGTATTCAAGATGCCATCTCTTCCAGATATCTTGATTCATTTTTTGCACTAATTCCCATCTGGAGAGCCTGGATATCTTAACATCTTGTAGATCGTAGTTTGGAAGCTGCGTTGTAGGACGCCCGATTAAGAAATGCGCTGGAGTTAGGTATTCCAAATTTTCACTAGACAGTACGCAGATTGGTCGTGAGTTCAGGATTGCTTCAATCTCAGTCAGCAAGGTTGTCATTTTTTCTGTGGTAAGAATGTGGTCGCCAGTTACTCGTTTGAGGTGGAATTTGACTTGTTTCACAGCAGCTTCCCACAGTCCGCCGAAATGAGATGCGCTTGGTGGGATAAATTGAAACGAAATCTCATCTGTTAATAAAAATTTAGAAATAGTGTTATTATTGTTCTTGAGAAACTGATAGAATTCGTGAAGGTGATTGCGTGCTCCTATGAAATTGGTACCGTTGTCACTATGTATCTCTTTACATATACCTCTGCGGGCTATAAATCTTCGTAGCGCTGCAATGTACGATTCGGTGGTGAGCTCGGAGACCAACTCAATATGTACAGCTTTGGTAGCAAAACAAACAAATATACAAATATAGCTTTTGTAAGTCCTTTGGCCTCTTCCTTTGATTAAGCGGGTTTGGAATGGACCTGCATAATCCACGCCAACTTTAAAAAACGGCCGAACGAGTTCAACTCTCGGATTTGGAAGATTACCCATTATTTGTTTCATGCTATATGCCTTATATTTAACGCATTTCACGCAGCCATGGACAACCTTTCTAACTAATTGTCTGCAGCCCAAGATCCAATATTTATGACGAAGAGTAACGATCATCATTGTTTGCCCAGCATGCAGATAACGAATGTGATGTTCCATAACAATTAATTTGGTGAGCTCATGTGTCGCAGGTAGTATAAATGGATGTTTTATTGTATAGTTTATTGCCGCATTTGTGATTCTTCCTCCGACGCGTAGGAGGCCTGATTGGTCAAGAAATGGGTTAAGATTTCTTAGTTTGCTTGAGGCTGGTAGTTCTTTGTTTGTTAATATAAGGATTATTTCCAACTGGAAGTGGTTTGACTCTATATGTTTTATTATGAGGTGTTGAGCTTTTTGTATTTCTTGGCTGCTTAAATAAGATGGCAATAAGGTTCTTGGAATGCGTTTTAATTTTAAATCGATGTATCGATTGACGTTAGCAACAATTCGTGTAATTTTGCTGAAGCTTGAGATTCTTCCAACAAGATCGTCTATATAATGTTCGATTGATGTAGTTGAACATGTATTGATTGACTACGCATCTCTTCAATTATATTTGATCCATTCTCTGGATTTTTTGGCCATTTTGAACGATCTGGTATCCATTTTGGACCACTCCACCATAAGCTGAATTTTATTAGTTTCTCTGGATCGATTCCTCTTGAAGCACAGTCAGCAGGATTTTTTTTGGTATCCACCTGTCTCCACTGCGATCTGTTCATGTGGGTTAATATTTCTTCGGTTCTGTTACCAACAAACGTATTCCATTTGGTTGGAGGTGCAGATAGTCAATTTAACACGATGATAGAGTCAGTCCAACAGTCAGTTCAGCAATATCGGTTTTTAGAGCTTGTTTAATTTTCAACAGTAGGTTATTGAGGAGCAATGTGCCGCATAGCTCTAATCGTGGTATGGAGATCTGCTTAACTGGTGCCACCTTTGTTTTTGACGATAACAATTTGACGCTTGATTCTCCGTTTGGTTTGGTTATATGTGCATACACTACTGCAGCATAAGCATGTCTGGATGCATCTGAAAATCCATGCAGCGATAATTTGGTATTGGTGCTGGTTTGTATATATCTGTCGATTTCGATTTTTTCTATTTCCGGTAAATCATCACGTAATTTTCGCCATTCACTTTCTAGGTCAGACTAGAAATTTTTATTTTTAACAATTTTTATTTTAAAAAAGTTTAATCTTATATAAATTTTAAGAAAAACATAAAGCTAACAAAATAAATTTTTTTTGGAAAAAAATTTTATGTGAAAAAAATCTAAACCTAGAATTTATTTTCCACTTATTATTAATCATATTTTTCTTAGCGTTTAAGGATATTTAATCGTGGTGCCAGAGTGTCCTTAAAATGCATGCTACAATGAATGACTTAAATCTAATTGGCCTTATTTAACTAAGAGAATTCTTGGCCGAAAACAAAATCATTTTAAGGGGTAGTAGATTGACGATTTACACATCGAAACCATTCAACAAGCAATTAATATTTTTAACTGTTGTTTCGACGATTTTCTGAACACAAAAACGGATGCCTGTCGGGAAGGTTTACTACTTTGTTTTGCCGCCGTTTTGGTAAACGTTAGTTTTGACAGTTCATATTTGGCAGTCGTGAAGTAGACCCGTGGCAAATTTATTATGGAAAAATATTCGATAAACCAACGTATTTTAATCGTAGAAACATTTTATCAAAATCAATCATCGTTTACTGTGACGATGAGAAAGTTACGTGACATTTTTGGGAGAAACAACGTGCCAACAAAACGCACTATTTATCGTGTGGTGAATGTTTTCGAAGAAAAAGGTCTGTAGGTGATAGGCCCAAGCATGGGCCACAACGCACTGCAGGATCGGCTGAAAACATTACTGCGCTGCTCAAGAAAGTGTTCAAAACAATCCATCAACCTCAACGACGCCGTGCACAGAAACTTAGTGCTCAAAAAATAAGGTTGGGCACAATTTTGCACAAGGATTTGCATTTGTTTCCATTTAAGATTCAGTTGACACAAGAGCTTCGTCCACACGACCATTTACGCCGCCGTACATATGCCAATAAAATGTTACAGTTCGCTTATGGCAACCCCGATTTTCATGAAAAAATCATAATGAGTGACGAGGTACATTTTCATTTGAATGGATTTGTGAATAAACAAAATAGTCGGTTCTGGGCAATGGAAAACCCTCAAATTACTCATCAGTCACCTTCACATCCATTAAAAGTGACAGTCTGAAAACGGCGTAACGGTAACTGTGAATGGGGAGCGATATCGTGATATGATTGAAAACTTTTTAACGCCACAACTGCATGTTTTGGGTTTGATTAACATGTGGTATCAACAAGACGGTGCCACATCGCATACAGTCAGGATTACACTGGAATTACTGCGAGACCTCTTTCCACAACAAGTTATTTAAAAAAATAGTGATGTTGATTGGACTCCACGGTCGTCTGATTTTACTGCTTCGGACTTCTTTTTGTGGGTATATCTGAAATGCAAGGCTTATGCAAACAAACCAGAAACGCTTGAGCAACAAAATATTCGTGATCAAATTAATGAAATACCGCGTGAAATGTGAGAATATAATGAAAATTGTGCTCAAAAGGGCTCGCATTATTGAGGCTTACAGATGCGCACATTTATCTGATATTGTATTCCATACATAATTGCCGATATTAATTAAAACATTTATCAATATAAGATCCATTCTCTATCATTTAATGAAAAATTATAAACAAACAAAGTAGTACACCTTCCCAACGGACACCCTGTATTACTAAAACAATTAAAATTGGCAAACATGCTTGAAATAAAAGTCTGTTTACGACTAAACTGAGATTTATATTGAAAACTAATAACAAAAAATTAATCTTAGATTTATGTTAAGAATATTTTTTTTAGAAAAAAAAATTTCTTGAAAAATTCAAGAAAAAAATTTTACGTGAAAAAAAAATTTCTAGAAAAGAACTAGTCCTTACCCATAATGTAATGAATGGTACTTCGGATTGGATTCTCCTATAATTATTAAATATATTTTGCCTTAGCTTTTAAGGAATCCTTTTGTAGTCTTCTTTCTTTAATCTTTAAGTATCATCTATGTAAAATACAAGCCACAATGTAAAACTTCAAATATTATTTAATTATGAGAATTCAAAATGATTTTAAAAGGTAGTAGATTGGTGATTCACACATCGGAATTACTGTTGTTTCGACGAATTTCTAAACACAAAATGGCAATGTTTTTACATGGTTTGGCTATTATGGTTATAAGACAATTACTATTTTCTTGTATATACTACTAATTATACTTTCAAAAAATGTGTCTTAAGATACAAATATAAATTTATATTTATAACTACTATCTACGAAAATTTAATCTTATATTAATTTTAAGAACATAAATCTAACAAAATATAATTTGTAAAAAAAAATTTCATGAAAAAAATTTACTTAAAAAATTCTGCTTCGAGAATTTCTTTACATTCCTAAAACATTGGTTTTTACGATAAAACTAGAAAATTTTATTTACAACAACGAACAATAAAAGTTCAACCTTAGATTGATTTTAATAAAAACATATGACTAACAAAATAATTTTTTTTGGAAAAAAAATTTCTTCAAAAAAATTTAATGTAAAAAAATTTGCTATTAAAGATGTTATTAATGTGTATTTCGGATTTGATTCTCCACTAGTAATTAATTATAGTTTTCTAAGTGTTTAAGGAAAGCGACCTTATGCAAACGCCTTTCTTTAGTTTGTATCGTGGTGCCAGAGCGTCCTCCAAAATATATGCCGCAATGAATGACTTAAATTAATCAACCTCATTTAATTAAAGAATCTTGATCGAAAACAAACTGATTTTAAGCGGCAGTAGATTGACGATTCTCAAATGTACCAAATTAGTTAACTGGCAATTAATATTTGTATCGACGAATTGCTGAACAATGTTCAATTAAAATTGAAAAACATATACTTGAAACAAATTTTTTATTTATTTTTTTTTCGAAAAAAAATTTTCTTGAAATTATTTACCTACGTATCGAGTACATACAATAAGAACGAATAAGTACTTACAATAAGATACAACGATACAACGAATGCTTTCAATTGAATTTTCCTCCAATCATGATCTTTGCTTTTTGATTTCAAGGATCCTTTTGTAGCTGGTATCATAGTGCCAGAGGGTTCTAAAACCCTCTTTAAATAGGTTTCTTGACCAGTTTATGCTAGGCCAGTTTATGCTTTTCTTTCCTTTTAGAAAAAATCATATCCGTTTTTTGATGGTGAACTATATAGGCTCTTCAGTTTTCAGAAGTGGTGCACAATACAAATTAATATTTTTCAGTCAACCGTTTTGACAGTTTTCATATACTTTGTATTCTTTATACTTATTGCAATTCCTTTCATCTGTTCCCACAGGTATAGGCTACTGAGTGTAGAAAATGGAGCCCACAAGACAAAAGGAAAATATTTAAAACACATAATAGCACGAGATGATTGGGTCATTTGGTTCAATAGTCCAATAGGTTCACTAGGACAACAAGGAAATTTTAGATCACCGTGGCTAGTGAATTCAATTGGAACACCAGGTTTACCATGTCTGCTAGGTGCTGATGATTTTTCAGGATGACAAAAAAATCCAGAAACACCAGCCCATAAACGTGAAATGAGGCCACCAGGATCTCAAGGTCCTATTGGATTTCCTATTGGATAAAGATGATAGAGGACCCGATGGTGAGAAGGAATATTAAGATCATACAGAAGATAAAGGCACACAAGGATTTATAGGAACTACGCATATCCAGGGGCATCCGAAAAAAACAAAATAAGGGAGCAGTTGGGCCAACTGGAGATGCTTGACATAAAGCAAAACGAGTAAGTATTTTAAAGAACGAACATTTTAAATGAAAAGTAAATTAATTCCATAAGAGTAAGTCCGAAGAAATAGGGAATATTGGTCCACGGGTCAGTAAATATCCAACCCACCAATATAAATAAATAAAAACATCTCTATGTATCTTATATTTACTAAATTAGGGATACCGAGGTTCAAGCGATCATAGAGGTAGCGATGGTGTACCTGTGGCAAAATGTGACACCGGACAAGCATATGCTCCTGGTCACCCTGTAGAAATTGGGAATTGGATTTATTAGAATGCCAGGTTCAATCGGAAATAATGGAACAAATGGTCTGCCTGGACCATTCGGAGAACGTGGATCATTTGTAAGTAAACTAAATAAATAAATTGTTTTTGAATTATCAATTGGGGTTTTCACTAAATTTGTTAAGTTTACTTGGTTAGTTTGGGTCATCCGAGTAGCAGGAGTGCCAGTTAAGCCAGAAAACCTGGATCACATGGTGCTGGAAAGTTGAGTCCTCCTACCTCATTAGAACAGTGAGGTCAAAACGGTGAACGAATAGAAATGGGTCCCATTGAAGCAGTTCGTATAGATGGAGTACAGAGTTTACGTCGATTCCAAGGCTCACTAGAACCAGTCGATGCATAAGGAGAGGACAGTGATAAAAGAGATAAGTGAAAAAAGGGGTTTGAAGAACATTGTATAGTTTGACAAAGGTATCGTTAGCAAACTTATATTTACTTTTTTATTAAAAAAATTTTGTAAATTCGGGAGAGAGCGTTCATTTAGAATTTAAGATATTTTATATGGTATGTGTTCCATCTGGATATGCTAATATTGGGCCATTTTATACGATCAAATGTTGATTATTATCTGTGGGGTTGAATCATGGACATTTATTGATTGAAGTGAAATATGGGTATTTGTGTATAAATAGTATCGAGCATCGAGCTACTTGTTATATAAATCACTTTGTGCTTTGTCCAATGATTCTTCCAACGAATTCAAAATTTATCAAATTACGAGAAAGCTTATTTCTATCTATAATTTAAATAAGTTTTCGACTACATACGAGTCCAGACCAACACACTCTTCCTAAAAAAACATGTATGTAGTACATATACTATACAACAATCCATATGTAAAATTATTTCGATTTGGAAAATAAATTTATCTCTCATGTAACCTAACAGATGAATTGAATATATTTCGTAAACAAAACTATACACATAAGTACCAACTTAAACAAAGAAATAAAAATAAAATTAGTAAATGGTTTAGTTTTCTAAATAGAATAACATAAAAATTTCAATTGCAAAGAATATTCTGCAGCTTTTTATTAGACAATTTTGTTGTATGGATAATACAGCTTTTGTTCGTCTAAGATTTAGGTTTTGTGTATAGCATATGGTATATACAATATTTACAGTAGGAACTCATAATACGTCTTCATGTGTAACGAGATTCCAACACCATTGAGATTCAAACGCGACACCTTTTACTCCTACTGTCATAACTTTCCTACTGTCAGATAAAAATTGCACTACCGTAAGTTTCCTGAGAAAATTTTGGTAGATGTGCTAGCTGCAGTATCACATCACTTACAGACATCAACACGAATCATTGCTCGAAATAGAGGAATATCTCAAACGACCTTGTATTACTTATAAGTATATTACCCAATTTATGAGACATTGCATTGCAAGAAAGGCAGGAAATGTGGCTTAAGTTGAATGTTGTATCTTCCAATTATGGTACAGCTTCTGATCCAAATGAATTGGAAGAAGTGGCCATATACTTATTTTCCAGCACCATGGAAATGTTACAACAAGGTTATTCAAGATCACCACTAGATTACTCGGTTGACCCTTAATAAATTTCATTAGAATTTTTTTCCACTGTTCTCGAGATAACAGCCTGGTCTCCTTGGTTCCTATTCGAATTATTGGTGCCTTTGACACTGATCAACACTTTAACGTCTCATCTGTTTCACTACCAACGGCTCGTTAATTGTGTTACCTCTCTTCATTATGCTGAAGCATTATTAATCGCTTGTGATTTACTCGGGAGTAATGCCTGCCAGTTGATGACTGGCTCGCTTGATTTACAATTTCGTTGAAGGTTCTTCATCTTGCTACATTTTCTGAATCATGATCTTTCCAATTGTCAATTGTTTTGCGAGCTTCTTTTCCTACTTTCCTTAAGACCTCACAGTGGTGTCAGGAACAGATCTACTCTGTCATCCTCGTGGCAGAGAAAGTTTGAATCCCGGCAGGACCAAAAATCAGGATTGGGTCCTAGTTGGCTGGTATTGATTTCGGGAAAACTTTCCCGCCTTCTTTCTTTCCTCACGCAGTCTGATCCAAATATCTTCCCTGCCTTTATTGGCTTTGCCGCTTGCCCATATCTTTGCTCAGCAGTTAAGTTTTGAAAACGCTTAGGTCACTAGTCGGACGATTTCGGTTTCCAATTCTCACAATGACACTCTGAAATTTCAACATACCGTAGCTCCATCAATTTTGTAGCTCTTCTAGACCATGAGTGAAGGAAAGAATTCGTCGACTGGATCTTGGAGTGACCATATCAGCTCATTTGTTCGTTCTGTCGATTTATGCCAATGCTGTTTCAACTGCGATCTAAATGTTTGTACGATGCGGTTCCATCGACGGTGCGTAATTTCAATCTGAATGGCGGGAGGCTGCTGTTTATAAGACTTACAATATTTGCTTTCAGCTTGATTTCATGCCGAAATTTTTCGAATTCGGCTTGCACTTTCGTTGCGAGAAGTTCTTCCAGTTTGTGAACGTTTACCTGAACATCAGCTTGTCAAATTATTTCCCCACCCCACCGATCTTCTCCTCTAATCAACCGAAGTGTTTTTCTTGTTGTTATAACAACTTCTACTGTTGGTTGTGTAACAACTCCTCATGTTGTTCTTGTTTATGTTATTGTTGCTTCTGTTGTTCTTGTTATTTCTGTTGTTGCTCTTTCAGGTTTTGTTGCAGCTTGAAAATGTCAACCAGCTGATTTTGTTGATCTTGCCGCAGTCAATTTTTTTTGTAGTTGCTACTGTTGACCTGGAACATCGTCTTTTTCGATAGTGGGGGAGCTGATGTCACCGATTTTCTCTCCAAATTTCTTCGGGATTAATGCTTATCGCTATTACCCGCATTCCGTCGACTGATTTCTTCCTTCAGTGGGGAATGAATAAGCTTTCTAATTTTGACCGTTTTCAACTGTCAATAATACCGTGCACATGTGACATCAATTGTAACGACTCTTTCGGTTCGTATTCGGATTATGGAGGCCTCACACGATATTTTGTATAACGTGTGAAATATTAAACGCTGGCCACTGCTTATATACAAATCAAATGGATTCTCAATCTTTCCGTTCTCATGAAAACAGTCATTGTAGTGGTGTCTAAATTTCACTGTAGTATAATTCAATGTATATCCCTGACCTATTGTAAAAGTGTATATAACCCTACCAAAAATCAGAGGCTGTAAAATCGGGGAACGAGGTGGCCAAGCGATACTAACATCTTTTGAAATTATTCGGTGATAAAAATTGTTTTACAGAATCGCCATTGTCTTTCTGGCGGTAGCTGCAGTTTCATCTGGCTGGAACCATATGTCATGATTATTGGGAACTCATTTTCATTTTCGAATAAAATTAACCGATAATTCTATCAGCTTCATAGCGGCTTATGTAATAAGATAGTTCACAAAGTTGGCATTTTCTGTCGCAAGCAAAATTAATCAATTGGAATATTGTAGCCGTTGTGGTACATCACTCGGCAATTATTCTTGGGTCAGTTGATTTTTATATGGAAACATCTTCAGATCAACTTTAAGAATGAGTCGTAGTATGAGAGATGACCAATTAAGTAGCAAGTCGACGAGTAAATACAGAGGGAACAGCTCTAAGCATACACAGCTTGTGCAGTACGAATAGGTTAAGAAACCTTTCAGTATTGGTCAATTTAGCCAAACGTAGCACAGTTAAAATGCTAATGCCCACCCTGTATTTATCAAGCTGAAAGCCAGTATCATTTCTGCTTCTAAGAGGTCTAAGAGGTACATATTCCATAGTCACTCGTCGCCGATTCGAACCAGTTTTTCTGTCGACCACTACTCCATATATCTCATACTCAAACCACTCTTCATAGTGGTATCGCTACATTCGTGGGACAGGTGTAATAACATAAAAGAAAATTTCAGTAATAACGAAAAACATAAAATCTTCTACATACACATACAAAGTATATAAGTACATAAACACAAAAAAAAAAATTGGAAAAATAGATGGATTAGTTTTCCTTTTTTATTATCATTATTATTATTATTTGTGTTACATTACATACAGCATCCATATACACATTATGGTACGTAGTATAGACGAGAACGTATACACAGTACATTTGTTTTAAACAAAGTGTTAGCACATCAATTTAGTAAATTGAAGAGAACACAAAATTCTGGTTATATTGCCGACCAACACAATACTCGTATACACTGTATATACAATGGATCCAGTCTTATGTGTCTGTACTCCATAGATAAGATTCTAATTAGTTCTAGTGCAGAGAACTATTTATATCGAATTTAGTTGTTTTTATTTCATTACAACTTCAAGTACATACACACACACTTTGTGGGTAAACATATACATACATACCGATATGTATCTTTGGTTTGAAGATAAATGAGTTAGTTTTCTAATTTAATGTAATTAAGAGTTTTGTATGTGTCTAGATTGAAGATTTAAAACGAGTACCTGAAAAGCAATAACTTTTAATCAATTTTAATTAGAATTCATAAGATGCTTAATGGGAAATTATCTCGAAAGCTTTCACGGTACTTTTTGTTAAAATGTTTATTATTACTTTAAGCAGTGTTGATGGAGGCATCTAAAGAATACCACCACAGTAACCAGAACTTGTCACAGTAGGCGACCGGCATCCGTAAAAACGTAGATGGTACAAAATGTCAACTAACAAAAAAAATATGATACCGCCAAAATAACAATGAACCCCGGTTAAAAGATTCAGGATCGACATGGGGAACAAGCAGTTCCTTAGAAAACCTGGTGCGATTGATGGTCTTGTTACATGAACGAAAAAGTATTGGCTGGAACTCGTATAGCTCTCCAAGAAACTCGATGACCTAAAAGGGGAGACCATGTGTCCCAAGGCTATACATTGCTACACAGTAGAGATGCCTCGGAAATCATTGAGCCACTTGTAAAAAGGCTTCCAAACAGTCAATAATCGAATATGTTAGCTTCTCTTGCACAAGATATTAGCCAAGTTGTCAATTGTCTGTGTGCTTGCGCCCACTGACGTAAGCCAACCCCAAGACTCATTCTGCAATAATTTAGATAATCTGATGGGCTTTATACCTGAACACGATTTCAGATTGGTGATAGGTGAATATCAGGCTAGAGCTGGCAGAAATCAGACCGACTTAGAAATCAGCTCCTGACCCCCTGAAACATCCCGAAGCCAAATTGACCATGTGTCGATTTCAAATGAGCTGGCTCGGGTTCTCTAAGACGTGAGATCTTATCGGTCTTCGACAAAATTCGTAGGCAGTGACCATAATCTGGTCACTGCAAAGCTACGATGGAAATGTCGATACAAGTCAAGGAGGACAGGGGAATATACAACGAGATTCTCCTGTGAAGGTCTGATAAATGTTGAAACGCAACGAAAATACCAAGATCTTGTCAGCAAAAGCATTTTGCGATCCAATTACTATAAATCTGATGAAGTAAACAGTGTCTGGAAAGTATTGAAAAACTCGGTTGTCGATGCTACCCAGCACATTCTCGGTATAGTGAAAGCTATGCCCAAAAATATTAGTTTGATGAGGAGTGTCGTCTTGCTGTTGAGCAACGAAATATAGCCTACAATGAAGCGCAGACTCGGTTTATACTTGCAAGAAGAAATAAAGCAGTTCTGGCTAGGAGGTCAGCTAACCGCTTTTGCAAACAAAAGACGCGCAAATCGCATGCGGTTTCTATAAAGGAATCTCCGAATTGCATCATACCTTATATGATCTCGGTCAACCGCCTTTCGGGACCAGGATGGAAACCTCTGTGTTAACGTGGATGCGATACTTGATACATGGTGTGAACATTTCTCTGCCCGACCTTATGGATACCCTCAAATACAGACCTCAGAGATATTCAGTTAAGATCCATCCTATGAGGAATTCACAATGACCATGCAGAAATTCAACGAAAACCGTTCACCGGGAGTTCATTGCATTAATTCTGGTCTCTTGATTATGCAATATCATTATGCGATCTAATTACCAATCTGATGATGTGAACAGTGTCTGGGAAGTATTGAAAACTTTGGTTGTCGATGCTGACCAGCACGTTCTCGGTATAGTGAAAACTACGACATAAACGATTGGTTTGATGAGGATTGGCGTCTTGCTGTTGAGCAACGAAATATAACCTGCAATGAAGCGCAGACTCGATTTACAATAGCAAGAAAAAATAAAGTAGTTCTTCCTAGGAGGACAGCTAACCGCATTTTGTAGAAAGAAGCACGAATGGTGAAAGGCGGCTAAGGTCTTTAAAGTATGCAACAACTCAGCAGTAAGTGCAATCCAGTAATTTCTTTTAAGGAGTCACCGAATTGCACCATACCTTAAGAACTCGGTCAACTACCATTTGGGACCAGGATGGAAACCTTAGTGTTAACGTCGATGCGGTACTTGATACATGGCGTGAACATTTCTCTGCCATAATGTTCCACATGCATCACAAGTAGTATTGGAATATCCTCGATCGCATTGGTTCAGAGGAGTTGATTGCATTGTTTTAGAGCTCTTGATATTCGGAGGTCTAACTTTAAGAAATTGTCTCTTCAACCTTGTTCGATTGGTATGGCGAAATGATGTTATGCCTGATGAATGGAAAGTGGCCGCGATACTCAATAATCAAGAAAGGTTATCGCTTAGAATGCGAGAATTATCGCGGTATAGCTCTCAGTGACTACCAAGGAGGATTCCGTCCAAATTAGTCGGTCACTGATCAAGTTCTTTCACTACGGATGATTCTTTCCAAGTACTATGAAACATCTCGCGATATGTATTTCTAGATTTCAAGCAAGCTTTTATAACTCGATCAAGCGATAGAATGACAGTAACGGAGTCACAATTCTGTGTCAAAGTTGAGAACAGGCTATCGAGAACTTTTGTTCGACAAGAAGATGCGCTCCCCGATACTTTCTAATCTTATGTTGGAACACATCGGAGTGAAAGAGATACTTGATCCACTGAACAGTATTCAGCTTCCGTTGGTCTCAAAAACAACGAGCAGTCCAAAACCAAATATCTGATCTCTGGTTTTCGAGACCGAGACGTAATTGATTTCAGTTTGAAGGAGTGATGAGATTCAAGTATCCTGAATTTTTCATTACTCACGATAACAGTATGGAAGAGGATATCAAGGTTCACCTTGCCGCTGGCAATCGGACTTTATATCCTCTGGGTCCACTTCTGAAATCAAAATATCTTGCAAATGCAGATAATCTGAACTTGTACAGACAGAGTGTTGATACGGTGGCTCGGTTACGTTCTGCGCGCTGATCCGAACCGAATGATACAGTGATCTTTGAAGAGAGAATCGCCATTCGGTAGGCGGTCGGTGACGATAGCTACACGGCGAAGAGAGCGATCTTGCATCTTTGGTTGCTTGCAACAATATGAAGAGCTGGTTTGTGATCGAAACCAATGGAGTCAGCTTGTTGACACGGCATGGTCCAATAAAGGCCTGTAAATGCCGTTTAAATAGTCAACCAACGTTAAAGAGGCATCTAAAGTGGAAGGAAGTTTTGGATTTACACATGTATCCACAAAAGCACACATTATGTATATATAGATTAAACTGTCAAATATATACGACGACACATAATCCATATTTATACATAGACATTATGTTCACATTGCGTATAACAATAACATAATTTATTCATACATACCAAAACCAACAACATGAATGGAAAATCAACCCAACCTAAAACCAAATAAAGTGTTGAAATGGAAAACATAAAAGAAATGAATTTTCGTTAATTAATATTTGACACTTTTGTACAATAACAACAATGGCTGTATACCAACAGTTTAAGTATATAGAACGAAGAAAAAACAAATCTTGCCTTACCGTAAATATTCATAAATTATGTATTAAGTAAACGACAAATAAATAAAATCAACACAACACCAACAGTTTGAATGTCAAATACAACCTTTTCGATATATATGTACGTATACGGTTCTGCACCTGCCACTGTCTTTCATTTCCATTGTTAGGATTTGTTTTGTTATGAGACGTGGAATTATGAATAGAATTTAGAACAAAATAAATAAGAATTATATCGGTTTAAAGCTCATTCTCATTGCTTACCGAAAAATCATCTTTCGCAACTCTGACACTGATTCATCAAGATTTATCTCGTTTGTTTGTATCGTTATAAAGGATTGTGGAGGCACTCCCAACTCGAGTTCGACTATTTACGTTCTATGACATTACAGCCAGGGCGTCATTATATCTGAACATTGCTAGCTCCATGCCAGTCTATATATAGTATATGACATAAAAATGACGTAATAAAAATAGCAAAATGTTCCTTCTATCTTCGTTTTGAGGTATCCGGACTAGAAGTAAAATCGGACAGGTGATTTATCTGATTAAAGCTTTTGCCAACACACGAACACTTTAAAAGCTCACGTCTATTTTCCAGAGTCGCCATGTTGTCTGTTTTACAGCCATCCAGATATCATAGTTAATGTTGCAGGTTTTCATGGCAGGGTAATTCATGATCATACTCCCAACCGCCTTTCCGTGTTAAGTGATAGATGAACTTTTTTCTGAATACCCTCTAATTTACAGATGTTTGTATCATAAAACGGAGACCACACGGTAACAGTATATTCCAATTGCGACCTCACGTATACGAAGTACAGAATCTTGATTGTTGTCAGGTCATAAATATCTTTGATCTCAGACACTCTCAGACACTCGCTCAAAACAGGATTTAATTTCCCGTCGAATCATAAGGTCTTACACTTACTGATGTTCAGACTAGAAGATTTGACTCGCTCCACTTCGCTTAGTTGTCAATATCCTCTTGGAGTTTCTCGGCATCGCTTAGGTACTCGGCAGATCTATATATTTTGAGGTCGTCAGCAAACATTAATATTTTTGAGTGTAGAATGACTTCAGTGATTGCGTCGATGAAAATAGTGAAAAATCCAAGTGCCAAGATGGACACTTTGTGGAAAAACCGACCTAATCCGGTTGCTTATGTAAGATTTAAACAAAGCGTTTTGAGAGCCTAAATACCTCTATCACTGATTGAACAGCACAAAGACGTAGTTCCAAGAGATAGTTCCGGTGTTCAGAATATCGTTAATTAATGTCACCTGTACTCAGATTACTTACCTTTACTTACCGTAGACTCACTTAAAGTGTCATCCTCTGATGTGTACAGTCTACTATTTATTAATAAATGTCAAATGAATTTGGTGTATAATAAAAACAAATCTACACAAACTTATGATCGATATGCAGAAATCTACTTGATCAACTTAACCTAATCTGCTTGATCAAATTTCATTGCCTGCAATGGTCATGATTTTTGTGTTGAGAAGTTTTATAATTAGTTATACAGCCACACTCAAGAGGCATAGTCAAATAAAAATTGAACTCAAAAATATAAAGTAAATAATAATTTTATTAATTGCATTTTGTTCATGGTCCTTCGAGCCGGAGTTAAAGTAATCGTTCTTTCGTAAACGTAATCTAATTAAATTCGCGTATATATAGTGAGTGTACCACAAAAATCAAAATTACTGCACATCGGACGCCATTAGTTGACCTCAAGGATACCACGCTGGGATACAAGGAAATTTTACGCCATTAAAGTTGCTGCTAAATTATATTTCCGGAGTCATCGAGTGCTGCGTTGCCCTACGTCGATATTATAGCGTTCCCAAACGCATGCATTGAAGAGGAGCTACAGCCTAAATTATTCAAACATCGCAATAAACAGAAAACCATAAGTAGACGTTTATATTTATGTACTTTATTTGCTAAGAAGAGAACCTGGGTGCCTGTTTGTGTGTGTGTGTATAAAATTAGATAATTGGTCATAATTGGAACCGCCGTAAATTATGTCGATTCTTGCCGTACAATCACGTGGTCGAGTTCTCGGGTCATTGACTTCGATTCGCAAATTCACATCCGCCATTACGAACGATACTGCGTTTTATGAAATTGAGGTTAGACTGCAAAGATTAGAAACTTTGTGGAACGAGTTTTTCCAATATGAAGCTCAAATTGGGTTAGCGCTCACAAATAATCCTAATCTTACATTGGAATTGAAACAGGAAGAGTTCGAAACAAAATTTTTTGAAGTTAAGTCTATATTGTTAAAGTGTCTTCAGGAGCGTAAACCCACCGTCGCGCCAGCTAATAATACATCGATGAACATCTTGTTAGATCAACACCGAGCGTTTTTTGAAGGTCTAGCCGATCGGACTCAATCGTCAGATTCGATGAAGTTACCGCGTGTGCGTATCGACAAATTTGCGGGAGACTATGAAGCATGGCCGGCATTTTATGACTTATACACATCGTCTGTCCATAGAGTAGAAACTATTTCGAAGGTGCATAAGTTTCAAATCTTAAGAGGATCACTTGTGGGACCCCCACTCGACATAATTAAAAATGTTTTGATAACCGACACCAACTACGATGAAGCATGTGAGAAACTCGTCAAAAGGTACAACAAAAAACAACCAATTCTCAATTCTTATGAATCAGCCCTCGGCAGTAAATGGGTCATTAAGGTCCCTTCGTCAGATTTCAGACTCATCAGATGAAATTTTAAGAGGCATTAAGGCACTAGGCGGAGCAGCAGAACATAGAGATCCCTGGCTGATTCACATATTATTGACGAAGGTGGATGAAGAGACACGGCGAGTATGGGCAAAGGACACCATAGATGATGACTTTCCAACCATCCATACATTTCTGGAATTTCTAAACAACCAGTGCTATGCGAAGGAAAGCTCAATATCGGAGAAAAAATCGGGATTTAAAAGTGTGAGTGTAGTAAAATCAATGCATGTTGAGAGAGAAAATGTAAAATGTCCCAGTTGTCAACGTCCACATCACCTGTACAGATGTCTTAAATTCAAAGGAATGACAATTCAAAAAAGACGCAGCCTGGTCAACCAATTGGGAGTATGTTTCAACTGTCTTCGAGAACGCCACAATGTCAGTACTTGCCCAACGGATTATTCGTGCCGCATATGCAAATTAAAGCACCATACACTCCTACATTTGGAACTAGGATCTATTCCTTCTAATTCGCAACCATCAACTAATAACTTCATCCAAACTGACCGTTTCATAAATACCAAGACAAGTTCAAGTGATGATCAGTTGACTGGTGTCGATGTAAGCTCAGCTGTTGCCGCAACGCTAACCAATACCGCACTTAATGTTACCACTTTTCAATCGGCCATATTACCAACCGCATTAGTGTACGTCCGCGATTCAGCTGGAAATAATCATTTAGCACGCGCATTGTTAGACTCGGGGTCGCAGTCAACCTTTATCACAGATAGTCTAGTACACAAATTAAATATCAGACGCTCACCTACAAACGTTCGTGTCAGTGGAATTTCTGGATTGCGGGCTGAAGTCGTTAAAGGAGTAGTAAAGGTTGCACTACAATCAAGATACACCACGGCCGATAGCTTTCATTTGGAAGCGTTTATACTTACCAAACTAACTACTCCCATTCCACAATTAAAGATAGACGCACGTGTGCTAAAGGTCGTGAGTAAACACCGCCTGCAGTTGGCTGATCCTACCTATTACAGGCCAAGTAAAATTGATATTCTGCTTGGTGCAGATATATTCTTTGAGGTACTGAAAGCTGACAAATTTCGAATTAACAAAAATTTAGTTGCGCAATCAACAACATTCGGATGGGTTATTGCTGGAAGGTTGCCTAGCGACACGAATCATTCAACTTCATGTTCAACAGTTATACAAGAGAACGACACCAATCGCATACTAGAACAGTTTTGGAAATTGGAGGAGATTCCAACTACATCTAGTATGTTCGAAGAACACTTACGGTGCGAGAAGCATTACGTAGACAACTGTCAGCGGAGCTCGGAAGTCAGATACATTGTAAGGCTGCCTTTTAATACGAGCGCTAGGGTGTTAGGCAACTCACGATCAGCCGCCGTCAACCGCTTATTGGCAATGGAACGTAGATTTGAAAGGGATTCCAATCTGAAGGAGCAATACATAATCTTCATGAATGAATATCTTAACTTGAGACACATGGAGCAGATCCCACCTGATGAGATTTTATGCGATGTTATAAGGTGTTTTTATCTACCACACCATGCCGTAATTAAAAATGACAACACAAGTACAAAATTACGTGTAGTGTTTGACGGATCATGTGAGTCAGCGTCCGGAATTTCGCTTAACAAGAAACTCTTAGTTGGACCTACCATACAAAGGGACTTAATATCCGTGTTGTTGAAGTTTCGAAAGCATACTAAACATTTTTTCGACATCTGAGGAAAATGCAATAAAATCTAAAACGCGCATAAAATCTCATCAGGTGGGATCTGCTCCATGTGTCTCAAGTTAAGATATTCATTCATGAAGATTATGTATTGCTCCTTCAGATTGGAATCCCTTTCAAATCTACGTTCCATTGCGTATGCCATCGCCGAATGTTTTCAGAGTCTTCTATTGTGACATGTGGTACCTGAATGGACATGTTCCCTACGCTAGCGTGATGGGGATTTTTGTCTATATTTTTGTAATAAGGCTTTAAGCTCTTGTGACTATAGAAATATTGTTAACAATTTTTTGTGTTCTAAGTGTTTGGCCGTCTCTGGTTTATAGTAGTAGACACGTGACTTAACATTAAATGTATATAGGCTTGAGACACCATGGTCTCCACTTTTACGCCATTGAGTTTCTAGGAGCGCTACGAGTTCCACCCAATACTCTTTTATACATGCCAGTTTTTCGAAGTGACTGCACGTTCCACGTGTCGATCCTCAATCTCGTTTCCAGGTACTTAAGCGGGGGGTTATTGTTGGTCTGGCAGTTTTATTCGTTGGTTAAATTTTTAACATTTGTTGTCTTTTACGAGTGCGTGTCGTTAGCCTAGCGATCCAACCAGATCTAGTCGCTTCCTATGACAAGCTCGGTATACTGTGGTTGGTATTCTATGGGTCTTATGTTTCGTTTGTAATATTTACGAAACATGGATGCTGCAACCCTTAGAGCTTTTGTGGATACCTGTATAAATCAAGAACTTCCTTCTACTTTGAATGCCCCTTTAACGTTGGGTGACTATTTAAAACAAATAAATGTTATTAATTAAATAAAAATTAGTTTTAAAACTAATTTAATTAGTCTAATATATGTACAATTTTTGAAAAACTTTTTCGAATACAAAAATGTTTCAACTGAAACTTTTATAAATACGAGATTGTGAATAAAATTGCTGTGACTTTAAATAAAAGGGGAATTCTCGTTATATATAAGACAACATGGATAGCACACAACTAACTTTAGAAAGAACGAATACAAAAAGTTACATGAAGCTTTTTTTAACATTTTATTCGAAAAGCTGGAAACTTTACAAAAAAAATCATAAAATGTATATAGCTATGCATGGAGGACGAGAGAACGTTCTGTCCTCGAGCAATACAGTATGGCTGTATAACTTCTGAAAAGCCTGGATGTATAAAAAATAGATGAAAAAGTGAACAAAAGTTTTCCAAAAATATTATAAAAAATAAAATTAAGAAAAATTATCTTTGAAGTTACAAAAGTTGTCCTTGTTTAATTTAAATTTTCGTTATAATTCGAAAAGTTAATTACACAATTAAAGCTTTTAAGAATAGTTGTTTATTAAGCATGATACATTCAAATCAATTTTTAGCAAAATTGAATACAAGTATACAGAGAAACATCGTTCAGCGTTGATGAATACTGTTCACCTTTAGGGGTATAATTACTGTCTCACCCAGATCGACGATTAAGTTTGTTCAGTCACCATTTTCGGGTTTAAACCGTAGCTTTTTAACCGTACACATTTTGAGACAAACTTAGGTCCACGTTATGAGGCTTAATTGTTTTGCCGGGTTTTAGGAGTATCTTATGATAAGTGGTTAAATCTATAATTTTTCCAGGCTCAATCTACTTCCTGTTTACTCGTTGAAAGTTCTTATACTCCTAGATCTGGCTGTTATTCAACGTTAAATTCTTTTGTAAGGTTTAGATTTTATAAGGAGGAAGAGGACAGGCGCGTGCTTCTGTCACATCAATAGAACTTTCGCAATCAATGAAAAAAGACCAACATTAAATTATTAAAGCTACGAATCTGTTTCTGAATATCAATAAAGCATATCACTAACTGGAAGGTCTCTGGATTGAGTACTTTGATTTTGTCCCGTGAATCCTCGGGACGACGCTTTTCAGTCTGCAAATTTATCTGTATAAACAGTAACTCAAACATTCCAATCAAGTTGGGATGGTAGAGGACAATTTGTCTTTGACCCTCCTCAGCTCCGTTTGCGCCATATTTATTGTGACCCTACTAATAGCGAAGAATGGTTAAAAACTAAGTGCTTCCAGCGTTGGTACAGATGGCTCATCTAGGCAAAGTTGAAGAAGTGTGCCGTTCGGATCCCTCTTTTTGCCAAGAACAGTCGATTTTTCGATATGTCTTAGGTTTGGATTATCCTCCCCCATCAGAATATCAAAACAAAAACGAACGATATCGATTGAAATGTTCTTCATGGTCTTGTCGTGTTACTTGGCCTAAAAAATTAAGCACTGTGCTAGTTTTCTATTATTATTTGTTTTGCTGGCTTTTTGGAGTTTTTAAGATTCAAAAAACCGCGTAAACAATTTATAATTTGCTCACATCCATTCATTACAACGGGTCTGATCATCTTATTCGCATTTGCAAATTGAAAATTCACTCTTAACTGATAACTTATGCATCAAAGCTTTTGTCGTTTCTCAAAAATTCAAGACCACCAGATTTCCAGGAGGTACGGTCGGCATCATTTTTTGGATCTTGTAGAATACATTTATAGTCTCCAAAATCAAGCAGGTTCTTTGAGTTTTCCTAAAATCAGTTCCTGCCTGCAGTCTGGCTATTATTTCATTCAATAACGCGTTGTTTTTCCTAATCATTCATAGTCAAAGTTACATATTCAATACTCTCGTTATATATTTACACATCAATTATTTCGTGCGTTCAAAAAGGCATCCAACCACTCGTAAATTGACATCACTCAAACAGTTGATTAACTAATGCACGAATTTCTGAGCTCGAACACGTGCCATTTCAGTGTTTCGACCTTTATTTATTTAAACAAAGTCATCTGCAAACTGTAAAATAACTTGGTATTCTGAGTGTATTCCATGGATCGAGCTCGTATACATTTTAAAGAACGTTGGGGAAATTTTACTGCCTTGCCAAAGTCTGATACCTCTCCCTTCCGCAACTTCTATCCCTTCATAAAACCATGCAACCATTCGCAAATTTTTCTAGGAAAACCCAACTTCGAAAGAACTTGATAAAGTTTTCCTGGAACCACAAAGTCATACGACCTTTCAATGTCCAAAAATACCGCAACAGTTTTCTAATTTTCCGTTCGTACCTTCCACACAAACTTCCACACATTTCAGCTGAAAAATCAAGGCGTTGGCTCACAGTATAGACTCTTAGCCATTCCAAGGTCAATAAGACTAATATAATCGATTATGGCGTTTTCCGGATGACAATAAAGGAAGCAGCCATTACAGTAGATATACCTTACTAACAGCATATTCTGCTAAATCAGTCACTCTAAAAACGATATAGTTAAGGTAATTTGAAGTGTTTTGTATGCGTGCATTGAATATCAACTCCAGAATTTTCCTTATCACCATCGTTTGGCAATATTAATTTTTATTGACAAACGTTATCGCAAATAAACTGAAGGTAGTAACTATTTAACCTTTAGAAGATCAAGCTTCTTGACAAAAGACGGCATATCTCATTAGAGAAATAGAGCCTACTTTGTTTGAATCATTGAAAGTATTAATGTGAGATGACTGGGATGATCTCAGTGAACTTGAATGTCTTACATAATGATATTTCTGTGTCTAACTAACTAGACTCGTCACGTTCCAAAACTGCAAACGGTACTGTACGACCATCTCTAGGACCTGTCCAATACCAATTCGGAGCAATAATGGGGCACTTGAAACGTCACTTCGTATAAACTCTGAGATACACGCTAATACACGTAAAAATGTGTAAATGTCCGCATCCCGAAACAACACATAGGATGGTAACCTATTTTGAATGCTTTTTTTGAAATAGTACCGCTAGCCAGGATTTTACTTCGAAAAACAAGTCGAAATTAATCCGTTACCTTCGAACTTAAGTTTTGAATACTTAACACAAATGAACCCGGTGTATGCGCTTGTCTTATCCAACAATTCGAGCGCAAATAGAAAACATTAGAAAGGCAAACACGCATTCAACCAGAATTCTAATAAGGAACGAAGACAAGTGGGTTTGGTACTACTGAAGGAAATGTCTTAAGGTAAAATAATGCTTGTGTTTACGAAGTGATCACCATAAGGGTAAGAGTTGTGACAAAGATGGTTTTATTCAGTATTCAAATCTACTATACGATTTCGATGCAACATCATTCTGGAAACTAATTAAAAGATCGAAAACAGCCCACCGCCATTCGGGTTTGAACTTTATCGATAACTAAAGATCGTTCGGTATTCTCACTTAGCAAATCGTCTAAATAAGCACACACACACCATCTCATTTGAATTCAGCGCAAGGTCGTCTTTTTTTGTTCTATTACTTTCTTTTGTGTCAGTTTTGTAATTCAACCAGGAAATCAGAAATAACGAAATAAACAAAAAAAAATTATATTTCTGAGGCCCCTCCCTATTAGAATCGTAAACAATAGAATTGACAAAATAAAATATTAAATCAAAAGCTGCTGCAGTATTTTATACAAGCCATACAATTATAATAGCAACGAATGTGATTTAGTTGCACCGATTTGTAGGCTCAATATGGCTTGTAGATTACACTGGCGAAGGTTTTGACTCAAACGAATATTGTTTTACGTCTTGCAAATTATTGCAACCTGTTAGTTTAACATGATATTTGGGAGAAAATTGTTCTCGACACGAAATGAACGAACTTAATCGAAATTTAACAGTTTAATTGCGGATCATCGGTGGTCGAGTGGTTAAGATGTATACATTGATCTGACAGATAATATGGACCAAGTTCGAATCCCTGTCGGAAATTTTTTTATTATGATTTACGGGAATTTTTTGAACGAGACCAGTCTTGAATCTCTACGATAGTTAATTAAATTTGTTGTTGATTAAATCAAAGCGAAAAGCCAGTATACATGCTCAAAACGAAGACATGCGCAAATGGCTCAAACTATCACCGCAAAACATAGTTCGTTCAAAGTTTTGGGCTTGCGCATATAATTGGACTGATTTATTGGTCGGAATTCAGTAGATTCGTGCTTTGACGAGTTTCGATTTAACTTAACCTCCGAATAAAGGTAATGTATAAAAATTAACTTGCTGGAATCGGAAGATATGCTCCCGGAATTGATGTTCATTTTGAAATAGGTTTGGATCTCGGAAAATTTAATGATTTGATATTTGGCAAAAATATGATTAAGATAGGTATAATTGGAACTGTATAGGTAAGTATAACTGATTTCAGGACTTTCAAGTGATTAATTGGTCAACCATTTATAAAACCATCCACAATTGTTATTTTTATTAAAGACATAAAAATTGAGAGTACGGAACCGAACCATACAGTTGAATGACCAACCAAATGGCGTCATTGTCGTCGCTTGTTAAAATTTAGCTATATACCAGGCGAGCAGAAATCTACGTACCAAAACAAGTTATTTTTTTTTTTGCGACAAACCATACCCAACAATACATCAATAATTGGTATTGAATACATAATACCAAACGAAATACCAACTTTGGTATGTACAATTCTGCTATCCTATTACAAAATTTAAAGTTTTGTTTATGAAAATCGTTTGAAAACGGTCGAGGTTTTTTCGACCTAGTCTTCTCGTATCGAATGATGCCTTCGATAATGTCGATCGTCATCGCTAAGAACATAAGCCTAGAATATGTCTTTCCAATCAATTTTATGTTTGTGCCATCAGTATGTGGTTGTAAGTTTAGTTGAGATGAAGTGTTAGTTCAGATTATAGTTTTTCGATTTTAGTAATTGACACAATCGAGAGACGATCTCGTGCCATCCCTAACGTTTATAACTATGCTGATCTCGTCAATGTCAAACTTGGGAACAAAATCTTGGAGAGGTTGCATAAATCGGAAACATTTTTGGTCGAGTTTAATCGAGCGTCCTTCCTTGTAATGACCCTGACTGTCGTGGGGGATATAAAGTAAGGTGATGTTAACAAAGCTTGCTGGAATTGGATGATGGGGTCCTGGAATTGCTGTTCATTTTGAAATTTTAAAAATTTGAAACATTTTGAAAATTCAATGATTCGGTATTTGGAAGAAAGGTGATTAAGGTAGGTATAAACACTAGGAACTGTAGGTAAGTATAATTGATTTCAGGGCCTATCAAGTGATTTATAAAACCATCCGGTTGATCCGGTCATCTCATTTAATGACATGAAGAAGGAGAGAGAGTACGGAACCGAACCAACTAGTAATACCAAAATATATTACTAGTTGAGCCTATCGACCGAATGGCGGCGTCGTCGTCGCATGTTTAAATTTGGTTATTATACCAGGCGAGCAGAAATCTACGCACCAAAACAAGTTATTTTTTTTGCGACAAACCATACCCAACAACAAAAATTATATTGAATTAGGACACACCTATTATTTGATTGTGTCGTTTACCAATACCAAACGAAATACCAACTTTGGTACGTACAATTCTGCTATCCTATTACAAAATTTAAAATTTTGTATGAAAATCGTTCGAAATCGGTCGAAGAAAGAATTCGTCGCCTAAAGTCTTCTCGTATCGAATGATTAGGCAGGCCTTCGATAATGTCGATCGTCATCGCTAAGCTAGAATTTATTCGATTCATCTTTCAAATGGGCCATCTTTAGATTTAGCCTCCTAGAATATGTCTGTCCAGCCAATTTCATGTTTGTGGTCCAGATCATTAAAGTAAGTTCAGATTTCGATTACAGTGATTGAGACGATCGAGAGGCGATCTCGTGCTATCGCAAACTATGCTGATCTCGTTAATGTCAAACTTGGGAGCAAGATCTTGGAGTTATTTATAAGGTTGCATAAATCGGAAATTTTTTTGGCCTACTAAATTGTATTTGAGTGTTCTTCAACAAACTACCTTGTAATGACCCTCATTGTCGTGGGGGATACAAAGTAAGGTGATGTAAACAAATTGTCTTGCTGGAATTGGAAGACGGAATTGATTTCATTTTACTTGAATTACTGGAATTGATTTCATTTTTAAATAGGTTTGGATCCCGGAAAATTCAATGATTCGATATTTGGAAGAAATGTGATTAAAGTAGGTATACTTGGAGCTGTTGGTAAGTATAATTGATTTCTGGGCCTGTCAAGTAATTAATTAGTCAACCATTTATGAAACCATCCGGTCCTCTCACTTAATGACATGAAGAATGAGAGAGTACGTAACCGAATCAAAATTATAAACTAGTTCGTATAATATATTTATATCGACCGTATAATTATAATTATATCGACCGAATGGCGGCGCCGTCATCGCATGTTTAAATTTGGTTATTATACCAGGCGAGCAGAAATCTACGTACCAAAACAAGTTATTTTTTTGCGACAAACTAAATCCAACAACAAAATTTTATTAAATTAGGACACACCCATTATTATTTGATTGTGATCGTTTACCAATACAGAATACCAACTTTGGTATGTACAATTCTGCTATCCTATTACACAAATAAAAATTTTATTCATGAAAATCGTTCGAAATTGGGAGCTATCCCAAACGTGTAAGATAAAACTAACCTGTCTCATGATGGTCTAAACCCAGCTCACGTTCCTGGCATAGAATAATGAGCCCACCTAATCTCGTAAATATATTTAGAATCAATGTCCAGCTTGGATCTAGATCTTGACATATTTCATATACACTTGTATAAATCGGAAATATTTTTGGCCTCATATCCTTCAACAACTTACCTTGATCTCACTCATTTGAGTAAAGGAAGATGGATAATCACGGCCATCTATGTGCTTTATATTAAAGAATATCTAAGTACGATACACAAGTATTTGAAACCTCGCATTTCTTGTGATGCATAAAGTGTGCTTGCTGATATGATGTATGTATCGTGCTTTTGATCGATCATGTCTGAAATCTACCGATATCTAATGGTTCATAAAAATGGTTCATCTACCTTGTCAACACTATAGAAAAGAATGAATCAGACCTTTGTTGGCCTGTACCGTGCCAACAATCTGACTCTATCGGTTTCGATTACGAGCCATCTTTGATACTGTTGTAAGTAAACAATTGGAATGTATCAGATCGCTGTCTGATACATTGGGCTGACATTTCATTGGACAGTAAAATTTATCCGACCCGCTGGTAACTATAATATAATCAAAATTTAATAACGGACCTTTTTGGTACTTTATGCAATTCTTTGATTTACGAGTGGGGTGAGAGCTTTTAAGCTTTGTTTTGGCCATACATTGTTGGTCTCCGATTCCAATAAAATCCGGTACAGACATTCGATTCCACTTGAAAATAAGCACTGTGGAATCCATTTCCTAATTTATTTTGCCAGCTTTTTGTAGCTTTTATGTTTGGCTCTTCGTTAATAGGCAAATTACTATAGAAGTAATATTTTGAAGGCAGTTAATTTTTTGGCTAAGATCGGATTTTTTATACTACCTTTCACATAATAGTGGCATTTACGATTGTAACAGTAGATTTAAGACCTTGAAATCCTATAATTCTGTAAAAGCTCTTCTACATTACCATATTGGGATAGCTGTTTGAGGTGTTCACTCGAGGTGATACTACGCAGGCGAGTTAAGATCCATGAAGTAAGCAGCGAGCTTGATGTTGTCGTATCCAGTAATGTTTATACAGAACAGCTATAATTTAACTTAAGTTTGGAAGTGATTATCTTCAAGAATACCTACAACATATATATTATTGACATATGGCCGTTTTCGAATTACAATTTGATTGTACTTACAATTAATATATTTAATTCCGAAATGCAAAACAAATTTATGTTCCCATGCAGATTTAATCCGATTATTTTGTATATTAAATTGCTATAATTATACTCGAACAGTTTATGCTCGTCCACATACATACCGACGAAACATATAATAGAATTATGCATATATACGTACATACGTGTATGCATAGGTGGGTAATGTACAAATTTTTGTAATGCAGAAATAATCTAGCTTATACTCGCATGTTCATATAATGTAGGACAAACATACTCGTGCATATATATATGTGCACGAGTATACAGACGAGTAGACAAAGTTCAGTAAATAAAAATTAAATTACAATTTAATAATTTTATTTTAATGTAATTACAATAATAAAGAACATTTATGTATAAACAATAAATAGTACAAACAAATTTTTAATTTTTATTTTATCATTAAAATTAACAATTTACATCCATTCCGATCATTCAGTCAGTATTCCATTGTGTCCACAAGAATTTTCCATTTTCCATTTTATTTTTGTTGTATTCACTGCAAATGGGAAATAAATTAAATTTCAATTTTTTGTCCATAATTCATATACACAAAAACGCATTCATATAGTGCCATAAACACCGACATTATAATGGAGCAGTGAATAAAAATTTTCGTCGAGGGGTGGGAGGACTTTTCAAACACAATTTTGTAATCCAGTCACGTTTGAGTTGAATGTGGTTGACGGCCTTTTCGTATACAGTTTGTGTGTTTTAATCGTAAATATTTTGTATCAAAATCAATCATCGGTATGATGTGCCATCCATAAACCATTGAATGGTTATGAAGAAACAGTGAATATATACCTCGGGTATGACCGTTCTAAAAATAATTTCAAATCAATCCACCAACCTCAGATCGACACGGTGCACAAAAAACTGAATCATTATGAACCCAAAGCATGTCCTGTACCGGTGACTTTGGGACGTGAGTGAACGGGATTCCAGTCGTCTATATCTAGTGACCGCAAGCCTATCGAAGTGGTAAACTTAGCTGCTGCAACAGAAAGAAGTATAGGCTCCGTATCCCTGTTAGAATCCCCGTCTGTGTAAAGACGGCAATGAAATGACATCAAATTAGCCTTGCTTGAGCGCCAGAAAATGAACTAAGAAGGATAAAATGCCAGCAATATGAGTTAAAATGTGATAAATAGAAATTTGCTATGTCTGCTAATGGAAGAAGTCACATCCACTAAATTTCTGCAATGAATACTTTACGGATGGAGAACTTGAGAAGGAAGCCCAACCGAGACAAAATCAAAATAAAAAGAGGAGATTCTGCAAAACTCTGCAAATGCACCTCAAAAAGGAACCCTTACCACGGACCAATCAATGTGAGCAAGGTTAGAGATTTTAATATACTCATAGGGCAAAAGTGAAAGACGAAACAGAGTCGTAATACGAGATTTACCGTCGTCCAATCGAGAATAAAACAAACTAGCAATCGAGGACCATGGCCATAAAGTAATTTACCCATCCAAAAAGGTAATATGAATACCTCAGTGTGCAAATTGTAAACAGTTACGACACCAAAGAACTTCAAAATGTTATACCAACACGTGCAATGTGTGGAGTAAAAGGTCATCCAGCTATAGCTACAAAGGATGCCAGGTGTATCAGAAAATGTTAAAGGCTCAACTACCAAGAAAAACCGCAGTAGTAGAAAAACCAACAAGCGACCAAAACCCCATATAACAATCTAAATCAAGAAAGTAGACAGGAACCTGAGGCAGCAACGAGCCAACCTCTTTTGGAAAGCTGCTAATAGATCTAAGTGCCACCTATAAGAAACATAAATCGAGAATGGGTGAAATGACGTTACAAAGAAAAAACAGAACTTTTTGCACAACAACTGGCAACCGATGTTATACCTGATTTCCAATTTGGATTCACAATCATTCGACAATTGTGCAAGAAAACGTTCTGTATCCTTTCTATAGATGCATACCTCAGGCTTTCGATAGAGTCTTATTAACAATATAAGTAAAATAGAGCCACAAAATTAATGCCAATTGCTCGAGTTGTATCTCCCCAAACGAAAATTAAGAGTATCTCATAAAGACACATACTCCAAGTTATACCCAGCCATAGCATGGGTGCCCATGCCGTAGCAAGGTAGGGTATACTTTGGTCCATCCTATATCTATACTTTACTATCTATACTTAAAAACAGCCAATGGACCATAGATTACACACACGTTTCGACACAAAAATAACGACCTCCATACATTTCTCAACGGGATACAAATCCCGCAATCTGAATCTGCTTAATATCTCAGCTTGCATCTTGATTCAAGATTGAACTGGAAAACCAATTTCTACGTGCAATAATGAATGTTACCAACGAGAAATTATACAATGATCTCGATGTTAAATGGACTGATGAAGTGATCGCGGAATTTGCACACAACCATGAAAGAAGATTACTGCAATATACCATATACCAATTAATAAGCCATACATCTTCTTCACATAACATAAAAACGGCCTGAGCTAGTCATAAAATAAATAAAGTCTCATTATGGGGAGCAGAATATTGATGACATGTAAACCCACACTCGCTCCACTTATTTGTTTCAATAATTTGTGCGTTTCCTTGATGCCTGGTATATCTACCAGATCTTATTCACGTTTGTTACACGTCATTTTACGAGTGATAAGGACGCCTTTCAATATTGCCAACTTATCTGTAAGAACTGCACACCCAAAATTCCAATAAAAGTGAGATGGTTTAAAGGACAATTTAATGCAATTAGTTACAATTAGTTATTTATATTCTGGTGGGAATCTGTATGGTAAACACTCCTGATCCTGGCGCAACTACAAAACAGGAGTTGCCCTCTGTCTTTTCGTTTGGTTGCCATAAGAGGACCGTTGTCGACCCATAGTACTTCTATTGAAAGAATTTGTGCATTGTTATGTGTACACCTTTTTCTTTTTTAATAACCAGATATTATTTCTTTTGTTCCGAAGAGTACTTACTTCTTGTTTGCACCCCACTAGATGGTAAGCTTGGCTGCACTGCTCGATTTCTCCATTTCCATATTATGATAACCGATATTCTGAATGATTGTTCATCTGCACACGAGTTTAAATGCATAATTCGAATAGCGTTTGATATCCGGATAAAACCGTTTGGAACTTAGACAGGACCCATAGCCTAATTGGTTATCGGCTCATCTAACCTGATCTAGTTGTTAACATCTTAACTAGTAGACTAGTTGTCCAGTATGTCTTCTGGAAGCTTATATATATATATATATATATATATATATATATATATATATATATATATATATATATATATATATCAAGCTAACAGCTAGTGCCAACTTTATTCTCTCTGTTAGGTACAGCCATGGCACCATTCTGCTTGGTCTCAATGACGAATCACTACCAGAACACGAAATGTTTAGCTATACATGTGGACTGCAGTAATCATTAATCTTGTATAAGTCCCTGAAAAAGAGATATTTGGTATAATCAATTTTTTGCCAACATAGATCGTGGTGATCGTACAACTTCGTGGATACGCCATTGTGAGGACAGTGGGTCGACACCAACCAACATCATTTGTGGTTTGGTGCTATATAATATGGGAAACAACCTTTAAGTGCAAAACGTGAAGAAAGTCACAATTAATGACTGACGTCTACAACCAGTCTCAAGAAAACATCGAACCTATTCGATGCTATTCACGAAAATGTATTGTTCAAGGTGGCTGCAATCCGTATCATAACCATGACAACGTCGAGTGTCGCACTATGCTGAAATCACGGCTTTTGTAATTGGAACAAGTTTTTCCTCAGGGTCATCTCCGATATAACGGGTGATTTTTTTGTGGTTAGGATTTTCATGCATTAGTATTTGACAGATCACGCGGGATTTCAGACAAGGTGTCAAAGAGAAAGATGCTCAGTATGCTTTGACATTTCATAACTGAAGCCGAACGATCTGCCACAACGTCGAATTTTCAGTGAATGGGCCCTAGAAAAGTTGGCAGAAAATCCGCTTTTTTATCGACAAATTTTGTTCAGCGATGAGGCTCATTTCTGGTTGAATGGCTACGTAAATAAGCAAAATTGCCGCATTTGAAGTGAAGAGCAACCAGAAGCCGTTCAAGAACTGCCCATGCATCCCGAAAAATGCACTGTTTGGTGTGGTTTGTACGCTGGTGGAATCATTGGACCGTATTTTTTCAAAGATGCTGTTGGACGCAACGTTACGGTGAATGGCGATCGCTATCGTTCGATGCTAACAAACTTTTTGTTGCCAAAAATGGAAGAACTGAACTTAGTTGACATGTGGTTTCAACAAGATGGCGCTACATGCCACACAGCTCGCGATTCTATGGCCATTTTGAGGGAAAACTTCGGAGAACAATTCATCTCAAGAAATGGCCCGGTAAGTTGGCCACCAAGATCATGCGATTTGACGCCTTAAGACTATTTTTTGTGGGGCTACGTCAAGTCTAAAGTCTACAGAAATAAGCCAGCAACTATTCCAGTTTTGGAAGACAACATTTCCGAAGAAATTCGGGCTATTCCGGCCGAAATGCTCGAAAAAGTTGCCCAAAATTGGACTTTCCGAATGGACCACCTAAGACGCAGCCGCGGTCAACATTTAAATGAAATTATCTTCAAAAAGTAAATGTCATGGACCAATCTAACGTTTCAAATAAAGAACCGATGAGATTTTGCAAATTTTATGCGTTTTTTTTTAAAAAAAGTTCTCAAGCTCTTAAAAAATCACCCGTTAGTACACATGCTCATTATAACCATGAACTCGATGAAAAGTTAATTGGCGTTATCTGCTATCCCCTAAACGAGAGCTCTTCTGTAAACTGGATAATTATTCTACACAAATAAATGATGTTTATTATGCACCTCATCGTGATCCCTTAGTCTAGCAGATGCCCAGATTTTGGGTTCGGAAACAAAGGTATAAATAAATGGTACAGTCGGTGGTGACGAGCACCTTTAATTTTTTCGCATAGTCGTTACACCAACCATATCGACATCGTATGAGGCCGAATTTCAATGGATCATTCTGTTTTCTAGTACTTATAGATAATTTTGTTCCTGGATAATTCCCAGACCTGCATCCCAGATGAAATTATTACCAAAGGCGGTTTCACAGTGGAAATCTAAATCCCGACTTCCATAAATCCCGACTTCCATGGCTACTCCAGATCAGCACGCAGAATGTGTTCCTCACCATCACGCGCGATGTTCTTTGATTTCAAGTATACAAGATCAGATATACCATCAGCATTGCATTTTGAAGAATATATTACAAGTATTGGATTTTTCTCTCGATTAACATGAAGACGATCTGAAGTCGGAGCTGGTACACGGGCTATTTACTTGCGTAGTAAGACCTGTACTTATGTATGGGGTGAGCCAGATCTTAATAAAGTAAAGATCGAGAAGGTGCAAAGAATGCTTATAAGCGGGGCACTGCAGACAACATCGACCAGTGCCTTGGAGGTCTTGTTTCACCTTCTCCCCGTGGACATTTATGGTAAGGAGATGGCGGTGATTACGGCCATTCGACTATCAGCCATATCTTAGTGAAAATGTCTTCAGACAGGACACTCGACGATAGTTAAATCACTGAGGAAAGAACTGGCGAATCTAGACTATATTACACCGCCTTTGTGCTTCGAGAAATGGTTTCGAACTACCTGCCCCTCAAGGGAATCTTGGAGGAGCGGGTCGGCAGCGGAAACGGTAGCATTTCAGTTCTTTACGGATGGCTCCAAGCTACAGGGTAAAGTAGGAGCTGCAGTCTTCTAAGATAAATAAGAGGTATATATAGCAGTTCGTCTTCCTGATCACAGCAGCGAGTGCCAGGCAGAGGTGATAGCGATTGAGGAGGTCCTGAACTGGTTTAGACATAATGTGGTATCCTCGATTGATATTGTAATTTATGTGGACAGTCAGGCGGCAATCAAGTCAATGAACTCTGTTCGTTGATGTCTAGAGTGACGTTGGGTTGCCGCTCGTCTCTTAATGAGATGAGTGAGCATTTCAACATTCAGATAGTCTGAGTCCCCGACCACTCAGACGACATGAGAAACTGTAGGGTGGACAAACTAGCGAGGCACGGTACAACTTCCCAACTGCTACCAGCAAGGGGAAAGTTGAAGAGGCGCATTATCGCACTCAAGACTGTGTTTAAAAAGGAGGCGGTAGTGGATACTCACAGGACACTGCCTTCTTGGAAAACATGCGAGGAGGCTAGGAGTAGAAGTTAATGACTTTTGCAGAAGCTGTATGGACGAGGAGGAGAAAGAGACGGTAGTCCACCTGCTATGCTTATGCCCGGCATTGGCGAACACAAAAGACATGAATATTTGGGTAAGCTCTTAATGGACTGCCTCTCTGATCTCGAAAACTGTAAGGTGCGAGACTTATTACGCTACGTTAGTAGCTCAAACCTGTTCTAATAAGTCTAATAGGGGAGTAGGATCCTTCAGATGAACGACAGTTCTATAATCTATGCATGTACTTTGTATAAATGTCTACTGCCTGTGAACTTCATGTCATTTGTCAAAACGGCAAATAATCAAGGTCTTAAGATATCATGCAAACCGGTGGCTGCTTAAAAGTATTGACCTGTGTTCTCAAAACCCTTCGTAAACATGCTTTTGCATCCAACTCTTATTGGAATTCGAACATTTACATCGAGAGACACACCTCTTACTGCACCACATTATTCGATCGAACCATAAAATATAATTTAGTCACCTGTCAAAACATTTACTTTTATATTATTAATTCAATTTTTCAGCTCCTTATCGACTTTGCAATCTCACTGGCCTATTTCTTAAAGCTATTCGACATTTCTTGAAAGCATAAAAAAAAATTGAATAGAACAAATCGATTACGGTGTGTACATATACGAGTACAACGAAATATCATGACCGACATCGATTAAATCTCAACAATAGCGCAACCTGTGAATAAAACAAAACTCTTATGTAACTCACCTGCAGTAAACATTCTTGAAACGATATTTGTTGTATTCCACATCCAATTCGTTTAATCTGAAATTCAACACGAGTATGTATATGTGTACACACAACGTATGTATACAAGGGCAAAGTACCAATAATGAAACCAATGATGCTGGAAAAAAAATCAAGATCAAAAACCAATCATCGAATGCTACTCGCATATATATAGAATATACGCGACGAGCACAAACCACCGCAGACACAAAAAAATTGCTAACCAACAAAATGAGAAGAACCGAGATGTAACAAAAAAAAAAATTGAATTACTTCTTGTCAGATTTAATGTTTATGATAAGTAAACAATTGGCATTCGCGATTGAATAAAGCCGCAAATCGAAATGAACAACAACTGGATGAATGGATGGATAGATGGATGGATGTACAATATATACAAGAACAGTACGCAACAGACGAAAAAATGTTATGTTATGTTGAAATTCGGTTTTGTCGTTCGAAAGTCCCCAAAAAATTGAAATTTTGGTCAGAACCGACTGTGGGATGGATCGACAGTTATTGACAACTTTTCAATCCGCTTTTTTATTCCAGTTTTTAATTATAGAAAATTATATTTTTTTTTGTTCGGTTTGATAATTGATCGAAATTTGGCGTATCGATGCTCTCTGTAATGAGTCGATGGTGCAGGGTCAAAAGGTAGGAGATTAAAATGAGGTTTTGGAAACAAATCGCCATGAAGAAACGAACTCGAAGTAAATGTCGGCATGTGGATCACTATTGGGGGTATCATATGCGCAAGTAGCTGAGACAGGAAAGATCAGTTCCGGACCAAAATTAAACCCTACTCATTCGAATACTATGATGGAAATGATGCAAAATGTTATGAATGCCATAAACAACCTTTCTGAAAGGCTACAAAGATTAGAGTAGAGAAATCCTGCTTTATTAAAATAATCAACTCTCTCAAAAATGATATACCAAGAAAACCTGAGAATTGCTACTTGGAATGCTAACGGTATTAAAAATAAAAAGCATGAACTAGAAGCGTTTTTAAAAATGCAAAATATCGATGTGTGTCTGATATCTGAGACCCACTCCACCAGGCAATCTTACCTTAAAATTCACGGTTACCAACTTAATTAAAACAATTCATCCGGATAACCAAAGAAGAGGTGGAACTGCTGTTATAATAAAAAACTATATTAAACACCGTGAATGCCAGCATTATCAATAACCCGAAACCCAGCTTACCATAGTAGAAAATACATCTACCAAGCAACGCCTTCAGATAGGATCAGTGTATTGTCCACCTAGATATAACCTGAAGAAACCGAACTATTTGAATATCCTACAACAGTTCGATGGTAGATTTATACTAGGGGGTGATTTTAATTCAAAGGTATGTTAACTTTGGCTCTTCACTGGCAAGCCACTGGCAAGCCAACACATTGGCCCACGGATGCAAGTAAAACTCCTGATCTACTGGATTTCTTTATATCAAAACAAGTTTCATCAAATTTTATTGAAGTAGAGGATAATTCAGATGTAGACTCTGATCACTCAGCAGTGATACTTTCCTTAAGCGACAAGATAATTAGAAAGGAAATGAGACCAACTCTTGCCAATAAAACAACTGATTGGGCGAGCTTCAGATCTGAAGTAGAAAACAAAATTAACTTACAAACACGACTAAAAACTATTCAGGACCTAGAAGAAGAGGTAGAAAATTTCACCGAAATCATTCAGATTACCGCTTGGAATAATACTAATGGAACAGTATCCAAAACCATTGGTAAAAGTTACCCAAGAGAAATTCGGAATCTTGTCTTAGAAAAAAGAAAAGCTAGGAGAAAATGGCAACAAACAAGGACTCCATCTGATAAGAAGATTCTAAATAATAAATCACAACAGCTTAAGCGAGAAATTCAGAAGCTAAATGAAAAATCGTTTTCTTTGTATCTGGGAAAATTGACCGCTGATGAAGATACGAACTACTCACTATGGAAGGCAACTAAAAGTATAGAAACCCCAATTACGCAAATCCCTCCTATTAAGAGAAATGATGGCTCGTGGGCTAGGGATACCACAGCAAAAGCTGAATTTGCTAACCATTTGGCTGATATTTTCAAACCGAATGAGATTGAATCGGAGATTATAATCGAAAATGAAACCAGCAATTATGAGAGTGGAATTCCTCTAACAACCCAAAAAGAAGTTACCAGTGAAATACAATTCAATCTGAAGTCAGCAAAGGCACCTGGATATGACCTTATAACGGGAGAAATTTTAAAGCAACTACCAAAGAAAGCTATAGCTAAACTAACTCACTTGTTTAATGCTGTTATTAGATTAAGACATGTTCCTTCGGCCTGGAAAATTGCGGAAGTTATTATGTTACCGAAACTAGGGAAACCGCCTAATGAAGCAAAATCGTACCGTCCGATACCACTGCTCCCTATCATTTCAAAGCTATAATGGAGAGATTACTCTTGAAGAGAATGAAGTCAATAATAGAAAGTAGAGACCTAATAACGGGTCCCCATTTTGGGTTTAGATGCAAACATTCTACAATTGATCAGGTTCACAGAATAACAGACATTATAGAAAAAGCGTTAGAAGAAAAGCAAATTTGTTCAACCTTATTTCTGGATGTGGCAGCAGCTTTTGATAAGGTATGGCACGAGGGTTTAATACATAAACTTAATGCTATGCTTCCGGGACCTTATATTGATCTTTTGAGATCATATTTATCTGAAAGGCTTTTTGGAGTAAGACAAGAAGATGAGTATTCTGAACTGAGAGAGATAAGGGCAGGTGTTCCACTATACTATATACCTACTATATACAAGTGATATACCACAATCCGACCACGTAAGCATAGCAACGTTTGCTGACGACACCGCGATACTATCAACAGAGCAAACTGTGGAAGAAGCGGCGAATAAACTTCAATGTGCAAGTGATGAAATTCGCCAGTGGACCAAGCGATGGAAAATCAAACTTAATGAATTAAAATCTGCCCATGTCAACTTTACGAATAAATCATTGGTTAATCCGCCGACAATCAGCTTAAACGATGTGATGGTGCCGAACGTGAACTCTGCTAAATACTTGGGTATGACTCTGGATGTTAAACTTAAATGGAAAGAGCATGTGAAGAAGAAAAGAAAAGAGCTTGATCTTAAATATAGACAATTGTACTGGCTAATTGGGCGAAGGTCAAAATTAAGCATATGCAACAAAATACTGATTTACAATCAGGTTCTTAAGCCGATCTGGCTATATGGCATTCAGCTTTGGGGCTGTACTAAGAATACTAACATTAAACTTATACAAAACTTCCAGAATAAGGTACTTCCGAGTATAGTCAATGCACCCTGGTACATTCGTAATAGTGATTTGCATCGTGATTTGGAGATTCCAGATATAAAACTCGAAATAAAACGATTTGCATCGAAGCATGAATCAAGACTAATGGAACATGTCAATGCGGAAGCCTCTCGGCTAGTGGATAGTGAACATTTGGTTAGGAGACTTAAAAGAACCAAACCCTTCGAGCTCGTTAGTATGTGAGCAGCTACCTACCAACGAAAAGGCACTGTGCATCGCTGGACCAACAGTGACCACATTATATTTTAGTTTGTAAGAATTCTGATGTAAATTGATGTTTAGTCTGGAAAGACTAGTTTCAATAATAAAAAAAAACTATTGGGTGTGAGTTTTAAGATAAGATTGACCTAATCGGACAGTAATATGATTCAACCACTGAAGTGCCAAAATCTAACCTATTGTATTTTACACCTCAGGATTATGACACAAACATAAGATGTTGGTCCAAGATGGACATTGGTTTTATTTATCTTTTTTACGGCTTTTACAGGTCATTGTTGGCCCATACCGTGTCAACACTCTGACCCCTTTGATTTCGATCACGAGCTAGCTCTTTATACTGTTGCAAGCAACCAGAAGATACGAGATCGTTCCCTACGCCATGGAGCCATCGCCGCCAATATCGACCTCTTCGCCTACCGAAAACCGGCTCGCTCTTTAAAGATCGCTGTATCATTCGGTTCGGATCAGCACGCAGAACGTGACAGATCCAGAATTTGCATTAAATTTCTGATCCCGTGATTGAAATGATCTCAGTATGTGCCATCAACGTCACACGCATGATTCTTCTCTCGAATGTAAGAAGCCATCTCTCGTACCCATCTGTCAAGGCCCAACTCTCACCTCCATATACATGACAACGGGTCTGATCAACACTATGTATACAGTTTTATAGCTTATCCGTATTTGCAAGTTATTTTGATTTCAGCAGTGGTCGTATAGGATATAAAGCTGGATTGCCAGCGGCAAGTCGAAACTTGATATTCTCTCCCACACTATTAGCGTGAGTATTGAGAGATCCAATATACTTAAGTCTCATTACACCTTCAAACGTGTGGTTACCACGACTGAAACCGATTGGATTGGTCTCGAAAACCAGAGATCAGATATTTGGTTTTGGACTCATTGATTTTGAGACCAACGGAAGCTGAAAACTGTTCCAGTGGATCAAGTATCTCTTTCACTCCGTTGTCATTTAATCCAATCACACAGATATCATCTGCATAAGCAAGAAGTTGATTGGATTGTCGGAATAAGATGTTGTCCTGAGGCGTTTCACTTTGACGAAGAATGTATTCCAACATGAGATTAAAAAGTATCGGGGACAGCGCATCTCCTTGTCGAACACCGGAATTGATTGCAAAAATTCTCGATAGCCTGTTCTCAACTTTAACACAGCATTGTGACTGCGTTACTGTCATTTTACAGAGATGTACATATTTTTTGGGTATTCCTAAATATTCAAGCGCATACCATAGCCTCTCTCGATTGATCGAGCTGCTTGCTTGAAATCTAGGAACACCTGGTGTACATCGCGAGATGTTTCGTAATACTTGGAAAAAATCATCCGTAGCGAAAAAACTTGATCAGTGACTGACCGATTTGGACGGAATCCTCCTTGGTAGTCACCGACAATTTCCTCCGCTAGAGGAGTAATTCTTCCCAAGATGATGTATGACAGTAACTTGTATGCTGTGCAAAGAAGAGCTATACCGCGATAGTTCTCGCATTTCATGCGATCGCCTTTTTTGAATATTGGGCATAACGCGGCCACTTTCCATTCATCAGGCATAACTTCATTTCGCCATACCAATCGAACAAGGTCGAAAAGACAGTTCCACAAAGTTAGCCCTCCGAATATCAAGAGCTCTGAATTAATGCAATCAACCCCTGGTGAACGATTTTTGTTTAATCTCTGCATGGCCATTGTGAATGGAGCCTCAATGATCCTCATAGGATGGATCCTCAATGAACATCTCCGCGGTCTGTATTTGAGGGTATTCAAATACAGCTTGTGATACATGTGGAACATTAAGTAGATCAGAAAAATGTTCACGCCATGTATCGAGTACCGCATCGACGTTAACACAGAGATTTCCATCCTGGTCCCGAATGGCAGTTGACCGAGATCTTAAGGTATGGTGCAATTCGGTGATTCCTTTAAAGAAACCACGCGAATTGTGCTTATTGCTGAGTTGTTGTACTCTTTAGACCTTGGCCTTCCACCATTCGCGCTTTTTCTGTCTACAAATGCGTTTAGCTGTCCTCCTAGCAAGAAATACCTTGTTTTTCCTTGCAATTGTAAACCGAATCTGCGCTATATTGCGTTGCTCAACAGCAAGATAAAACTCCGCATCAAACCAATCATTTTTGGGCTTAGTTTTCACTATAGGGAGAGTGTGCTGGGCAGCATCGACAACCGAGGTTTTCAATACTTCCCAGACACTGTTCACATCATTAGATTGGTAATTGGATCGTAAATGCTACTACTGACAAGATCTTGATATTTTCGTTGCGTTTCTTCATTTATCAGACCTTCACAGCGTTTTATATTCTCCTGTCCTCCTTGACTTGTACGAAAATTTCCATCGCAGCTTTGCAGCAACCATAAAATGGTCACTCCCTACGGATTTTGTTAACGACCGATAAGATCTCACGTCTTGGCCCACCCGAGCCCGCTCTTTTGAAATCAACACATGATCAATTTGGCTTTGGAATGTTTTACGTGGATGGGTCCATGTTACGTCAGATTATCCAAATTATTGTAAAATGAGTCTTTATCTTGGGGTTGGCTTACATCAGTGGGCGCATGTACACAAACAATTGACAGGTTGGCTAATTTCATGTGCAAGTGAAGCTTACACATTCGATTATCGACTGCCTGGACGTCCAAGACAGCCTTTTTTACCTGCGGCCCAATGAGAAAGCAAACTCCAAGATTTCCGAGTTCATTTCCACTGTGTAGCAACGTACAGCCTTAGGACACATGGTCTCCACTTTTAGGCCATCGAGTTTCATGCGCTACGAGTTCCAGTCGATACTCTTTCATACATGAGATAAGGCCGTCAAACGTGCCAGGTTTTTGAAGTGACTCAATTTCGTTTCCGAGTAAAGCGTATGGGGTCATTGGTTTCAATTGTTTTTTCGTTTGTTGACATTTTAAAGATTTGTTCTTTTTTACGGATGCGGGTCGTCAGCCCAGCAACTTTGTCGCCACCTACGACAAGCTCTAGATATTGTGGTGGTATTCTATGGGTCTCATGTTTCGTTCGAAATATTTACGAAACATGGATGCCCTCACCCACAGATCTAGTTAGACATTGATACGACATATATAGTGATGATTTTCTCATTGCGGGTTAGATGAGGGTTCTACTGTTAACAAACTATAACTGCAAGACTACACAAGTCACGCAAGTCAAAGTCCAACTGGAAATATATAGAAGTAGAATAAGAGAACCTGACAGTTCAAGGATCCTTAGTCAATTCGGGTTCCCATTCATGTCTCGGGTTTGTCCATTTCTTGGATTCAAGTCAATTGGCTGAAAATATGTACCAGACGTTTGTATCACCTCTTACGATACAGTCCTAACCGATGACCTGGCTTATAAATATCCTATCATATCAATTGTTAATTAACAATAACTATATAGTTGTATCAATAAAACCCCAAAACTAAAAGTACAAATTAAACAAAAACAAAACATTTTGTAATTATAATTTATATTTGGAAATAATTGAATTTGTAATAAAAATAGAATTTTTTTAATTAAAATTTATAATTGAAATTGACCCATCCCGATGGCACTAATACAAAAATGGTGAATCACTAAATATAAATTAGCAATAAAAACTATTAGGAAGTTTATATTTGAATGGCCGAAATGGACATCTGAAACGGATTAATTTGGTTAAGTCTGCGAACAGCTGAACGATAAGTGACTTGGCCTATTCTCAACAAACAGAATTTTGCTTTTTCGCCATAGTTCAAAACTTTTTCTCATCTGGCCTACATTTATCTGCTCTCATCCAGTATCACCTCTCAAACAATTATTCCGAATAAGGTCCTCATTGACTAATTGAAGCAATTCTGCCATCAGCGGCTACTCTCTTTACGACAATACTCACAGGGGTGGCGATTCAAGACTGTTTAATGCAGATCCTCAGAAAAGGTTCCGTAAGCAACAGTAAATGTTTCTCTGTTAGTGTGTTTCGGCTACTACTGCAGATAGTGGATGATCAACGAGAGCTGATAAATATTGTAACCGTTGGTATCGGATGAGTACCGTGTATTTAGCTGGTATAGTTAAGTATTGCCAGTCACATTTGTTGGCATGACTACTCTATATACACTGGACGATATCATTCAAAACCTACGACGGTTTGTGTTCTGCAAAATACTTAAAGTGAACAAAACAACTGCACACTGAAAGTTGACAGTTAAAGACAGAGATTTGTGACGGAAACCTACCGGTGAATATACGACGGTGATGACAACGTAGTAGTAGTGATAACCATCTCTGTTGAGCGGCCAAATGATAACATCCAGAAACGTTCTATTTACGCAAGTTTGATTTCAAAACGTTACTCTGGTGAGACATATTTGAAATAAAATAGTACTTTATACAACATACGTGTCTCTCAAAATCCTCAACATGAGTCAACATTCGATGAATGCCTATATAACTATATATAACAGATTAAAAGGTAGAAATGAGGTCCTGAGAACTTGCTACGAATTTTGAAACAATGCTCTGTCGATCAGATAACTCACTCAGATAAGTCTACGATCTATATCAAGCTTCGAACGTGCCTGAGTCCTTGCCTTTGGTCTGTCATGTTAAAGGTGCCCTCTATATCCAGAATGGTGACTATATAGTAGATTCCGTGTATTTGACAGATTCTTCAATATGTCCAACGAAGGAGTGACCAGCATTTTCTTTCAGTACTTTACGGGTTCTGGGGTTTCGAAAACATACTCGGCTTAATCAAGCCCTTGATGCGAGCTTCTATTAAGCTTTTCAAGGGATTCGAAAAAAGGAAGATAAGCGTTTGGGTCTAACATAATTTTGGTTGCAGTAAGAGCTTTTTTATGTGTTAGGAATATTCGTAAATTACTTCGAGCTGTATGGTTGTAGACCTCCAGGAATATATCCAACATACCTATTTGATTTTCAAATCATGGGTAGGTACTTTGCATAGCCAAACGTACTTTGCATGATAATCTGTGTGTCAAGTCTTGTATTTTATCACAAAAGAGCTTCCAGGCTTCAATGTTGACATTTTTGTGTTCCTAAATACGTTCTGAGGACTACTTTCAATTGTTTTCTTAATGACGGCTTATACTATAGACACATATCTGATTTCGTAACTCCAGTATCGAATTAACCATGATTTCGTTGTAATGTGTCACTGCTAACCATGGTTTGCAACTTGGTTTAAACATGGTTTTGAAGCGTGTAGCTTATTGTAAATTTTGAATGTGTTGTATTTCGGAGTTGTTGTTTGTATCTTGTAAACCACTAGGTCGATTTCGATCTGAACATTGCGTGTGGCGTGCGCTAATTTGCGATTTATTTCAGTTGCTCTGGAACGCCACATTACTCCCCCGAAAGTGAATTTCCCCTACGTTTGATTGTTGATAATGATGATCTATGCCGTAATGCGTTGGGGTGCCTGCTTTCGCCCGCTTAGTAACTAGGCATGTTACGACATGAAACGAACCTGACTGCATGCTGTATTTGTGGGTGCCCGCATTCGCCCACCTTATTGAGTTTGGCTTTGTTGTAGCATGAGACGAACTTCCTGGATAATATCTGTGCCTTGTGAGCGCGAAACGAACTACCACTGTCGGGGTCACCAATGATGGGTGTAGTTTACTGTAAATTTTGAATATGTTGTATTTCGGAGTTGTTGCTTGTATCTTGTAATCCACTAGGCCGGTTTCGATATGATGATGACGTCATTGAACGACAAGGTGATCGAAAAAGATCAAATCCAGCTCAGTACTAGTGGATTACAAGAACAAGCAACAACTCGGAAGTACACCCATTCAAAAACTTACATAAAGCAACACGCTTCATTGGTGACCCCAACGGCCATGTTTAGGGAACAACAACACGTCAATACCTTCTGACATAACCTCCCGATACCCTCCTGCCCTAACGGCAAAATTTAACTTCCCACAATGGAATTTCTGTCTTCTCTCTCAATACGTGGTGATTCGTTTCGCGCTCTCAAGACACAGATATATCCAGGAAGTTCGTTTCATGTCGCAACAAGCCTAATCACTAAGCGGTTGAAAGTAGGCACCCCAACGCATTACGACATAGATCATCATCGTAATCAACAATCAAACGGAGGGGGAATTCACTTTCGGAGGAGTACTGTGGCGTCCAGAGCAACTAACAAATTAGCTCACGCCACACGCAATTAATAAAAATCGATATTTAGAGTTAAGTTCATGTAATTCACTAGTATACTGTCGCGTCACAACTGAATGTATATATACGAATCGCACAGTATAAACATCAAGTCCGGTAGCATATTCCTGATGAGATGGATTTGATCTTTTCGATCACGCAGACATTCAATGACGTCATCATCAGATCGAAACCGGCCTAGTGGATTACAAGATACAAGCAACAAGTCGAAGTACAACACACATTCAATTTACAGCAAGTAGTCGCACGCTTCAGTTTCGAAATGAGCTATTTTTTCTCATCCCATGGCATTTTAGTGATGACAGTGCCAAGACAGTTAGTGAATACCGAAAGCTATACATATTGGTTTTTTCATGTATTAGTTTATTTTTATTTATAAAAATTAAAGTTTTCAAAAAACTAAATTAATACAGAATTCGATAAATTAATGGAAAATAAAACTTAAAATAAAAAAAAATTGACGGAGGGCGAAACAAAAATATTTTTAAACCAACCAGTTAACGAAGAAGGTTTAATGAATTATGACAAACTGTCAAATGAAATGAGAACTGTATCATGTATTCTCATTTCGAAAATCATCGTTTCATAATCATGGAACCAGATATGTGTCTTTTAAGTTTATCAAGTTGTCGGGCTGAAATAAATTAGCCCAGTTGGTTTTTCTCCTGTTTCTGAAAATCAGATTTTGACAGTTTTAGTAACTTCTTCTGGCTGAAAATAGCTTTGATCTAAGATGGAATGGTTAATAAACACTTTTCGATTCAGTAAATTGTATTTAAACATGTTAGGAACAAGAAGAGCTTTCTACCATCTCCACCAAGAAATACAAATTTTTTGTAGAGGTGTGCATCAAAGCCGATGTCTTCCACAATCGTAGTTTCTGGATTTTGAAGTGAGGTGAGTTCTATATTTTTAAACTATCATAAGGGTAGTTGATTCGGACACTAACTCCACAGAATAGTTAGACCAATTCAGTAAGTGTTGATTTATTGGGATTACACGAGTTTTGTCAGCGACTCTAAAACGCGGTCTTTTGTAGTAACTTGCACAGTAAGTAGTTGTGTAAAATACTTGTTTAAGTGCATGCACCTCATTATAATCTGAATTCTATAAATTCGAAATCATAAAATTCATATACTGAGTATTCGACAAAAAAAACCTGGCGATAGTACATTCCTGGAATTGTTCCAAATACACTATTCGATTATATGCTGTCGACAATCAAGTCTAATTGGCACCAATTCAATAATATTGTCATTTGTAGACTATATAGACACACAGATTTAGGATAAAACAGTCACATCCTATATAAGAACTAGAAAATAATCGTTAAGGACTGCACATCATTTAGACTAAACGACACACTATTATGTCAAATGAAAATTACAAAACACAACAACAACCTTCCATACCTTGGTCTTATATTATTTATGTATTTAGTCATGGCGGAGAAATACTCGACAGCAGAAAATATGTTTTTCCAATTTTTTCCATACGTTCGATCCACCACACGTATAAATCTCGTGTTATTTCAATTTAGACAGCCAACAACATTACAATGTACCTAAGTATGTACATACCTATAGCAATGATAGTGTAATATGAATTGATAGTTGTATGTATGTACAGACAGATGACTGCAAAAATGTTATGTTTAACAATTTACATGAATTGATATTGAATAATCCTACACACATAACATTACACATACGAGTATATAGAGTTGTAGTAATTGACAATAACATAACTACATTCGAGTATATAAATTTTTATTATTTCATTATATTTAATTAAATATGAACAGATGATACAAATTAAGCACAAGATCACTTCAAGACACTTGTTTCAAGGATAAAGCTATTTTGCACCTATATACCGCATAAATGTCATTGTTGGCCCGTACCGTGACAACAATCTGGCTTCATCGGTTTCGATCTCGAGTCAGCTCTTCATACTGTTGCAAGCAACCAGAAGATACCAGATCCCTCTTTACGCCGTGGAACCATAGTCGCCGAAATATGGCTCTCTTTTTACAGATGGCGCAAAACTTATTGCTTGTCTGGATCAGAGATCAGTTGATCTGTACAGACAAGCGATAGAAGAAATAGGCGAGTTGTGGCCAGGCGCGAAGCTTGCGGCTGTAAACAAGGAAGAAATTCCTTGTAGGCCGAGGGCGCGCGTCTGGCTACCAATCAAGCCAGAAAGTAGGAGTGAGGTGCTGGAGACCATTAGGATCAGCAACCCTGATCTTCCGACGAACAATTGGAAGGTCGTTAGGCAAGAGGAGGCCAAGGGAAACTTTCGTTTGCCAGTATTGGCAATAAATAGGGAGTCCCTTGCTCCTCTTGCCAAGTTAAAGGGGGTTATCGGTTTCGGTTTCGGGTCGGTAACCCTCAATGTGTATAAACGAGACGAGGAGGCGGGCACGAGCACCCAATCAGCTGGCACGCCCTCGAGACAGTTTGCGGCTGAACTAGCCGTGGAGGAAAAATTAAGCGACAGTGAAGCCCTGGGGTTAGGAGAGCTTCTAACTCTGGGCTCTGAGGAGGATGTCTCAGATGAAGACATGAACAGCACGGTGGTGGCGATGGACAGTGCGACGGCGGATGCCGGCAGCTCCCACAGCTCCACTCAGAACTAGGTAAGTAAGGGAATTAGAAGTATGCTTAAGGTACTTCAAATTAACCTTCATCATTCGACGGCTGCATCGGCAGCTCTGCTCCTCAGACTGACTAGATCGGATGAGGATATAATCTTAATCCAGGAACCTTGGATTAAAAGAAACAAGATCTGTGGTCTTCGAATGAAGGGGTATAGTATTCTATACTCAAAAGGGTCTGAGAGGATCAGATCCTGTATTCTAGGAAAGGATAACCTAAATCTTTTCTTTCTTTCCCAGCCCAGCGATGGGGATATAACGGCGGCCAGTCTGGAGGTTGGTAACAACAAAATCTGGCTGGTGGCGGCCTACATGGGGCAGGAGAAGGAGGTTCCACCGGACAACCTGGGGGAACTGATCCTCGAAGCCAAGCGCAGGAAAACCGGGATGATTCTGGGCTGCGATGTTAACGCGCATCATACGATCTGGGGAAGTTCGGACATCAATGAAAGGGGTGAGACACTTTTCAATTATTTGTTGAAAACGAACCTGTATGTATGTAATATTGGGAGAGAACCCACTTTTATTATTAAAAATAGAAAGGAAGTTCTGGATGTGACCTTCGCATCAGAGAATATTTTTCATTTGATTGTAGAGTGGAAAGTAGGGAAAAAGCATTCCTTCTCTGACCACCGTTATATAACCTTTAATATCAAAATTTGCCCTGCTTCCCAGAAATCTTTTAGGAATCCTAGGAGAACAAACTGGAGTAGGTATAGGGAAGTCCTTAAGCGACTAATGCCGTCGGGGGTTCCAGAGCCCCCAGCGACCATTGAGGATATGGACCGCATGGTGGAATCCGTTTCACAAGCTTGTAACCAATCCTTTAGTGCTGCTTGCCCTGAGGTAAAACCCAGGGGGAAGCAGAAACCGGCCTGGTGGTCAAAAGAATTACGGGCCATAAAGAAGTCGTGCAGAACGGCGTTTAATAACGCCAAGAGGACTAGAGAATCTCAGGACTGGGACTCGTACAAGGAGACGCTGAGACTATATAAGAGAGAATTGAAGAAGGCACAAAGGAGCTCCTGGAGGCTATTCTGTGACAAAATGGAAGATGTCTCGGAAACTTCTCGCCTTCGGAAGATTCTCTCCACAAATCCAACAAACATAGGTTATTTAATTAAACCTGATGGTTCTTGGACCGATTCCAGTGAGGAATCCCTCAAGATTCTCATGGACACTCACTTCCCGGGTAGTTTAGACAACTCGATGGAACTGAGAGCGTCGGGAATAGCTTGTTCGTTGCACGCACCGGATATCGTAAATAAAAAACGAATTCTGTGGGCCATAAAAGGGTTCAAGCCGTACAAATCGGCTGGACCGGATCGAATTATACCAGCAGAAATCCAGAACAACTCGGAAATAATCCTCCCGTGGTTGGAGGTGATCTTTAAGGGTTGTTTAAAGTTGGTCTGCATTCCTAGGCAATGGATGGAGGTCAGGGTGGTTTTTATTCCGAAAGCGGGAAAAGGATCGCATGGCTATCCAAAGGACCTAAGACCTATAACATTATCATCCTTTCTGTTGAAAACCCTGGAAAGGCTGGCAGAAACACATATCAGTATGAATTTAAAGCAGGAGAAATGGTCAGCCTCATGCGTACTGTAAGGGTAAGTCAGTAGATACGGCCCTACATGCCTTGGTACGCACAATTGAGAGATCATTTCACTCAAAGGAGTACTGTTTGGTAGCTTTTCTTGATATTGAGGGCGCCTTTAATAACGTTCAGACAGATGCAATCCTGAAAGGATTATCGTTCATGGAAGTAGAAACCTCCATAATCAAGTTGATCAGTCATATGCTTGGAAGCAGGACTGTAAACTCAGAGTTAGGGGAGTCAACTATAAGAAGACGAGTGGTTAGGGGAACCCCACAAGGGGGAGTCCTGTCTCCTCTTCTCTGGAACATGGTGATTAATGGCCTACTTCTGGAGTTAGAGAGGGAGGGTATAGGAGTGGTCGCCTACGCTGATGACGTGGCGATCATGGTATCAGGTAAATTCTTACCGACTATTAAGGAGGTAATGCAGAACGCGCTTCTTATTTTAACGAGATGGTCCAGTAAATGTGGATTGGAAATTAATCCATCTAAGACAGAGCTGGTACTCTTCACGAAGAAATATAAAATTCCAGTAGTTGACCCACCTACTGTAAATGGCACTAAACTGGCTTTTACTGATAAAGTGAGATTTCTGGGTGTAATCTTAGACAGTAAACTAAGCTGGAAGCCGAACATTTTGGAGAGAATCGGCAAAGCTACGACGGCGATGTATTCGTGTAGGAATGCGATAGGCAGACGTTGGGGTCTCAGACCGGAGCTGGTACACTGGCTCTACACGGCCGTAGTAAGACCCGTTCTTATGTATGGAGTAAGTGTTTGGTGGCCAGCACTGGATAGAGTAACCTATAGGAAAAAGTTAGAGAAGGTGCAAAGGATGGCCTGTTTGCTGATAAGCGGGGCACTGAGAACAACACCTACTCAGGCCTTAGCGGTCATATTACATCTTGTTCCAGTTGATATATATGGTAAACAGATGGCGGCTAACATAGCCACTAGACTAACGGCCGTGTCTCAGTGGAAACACTTTCAGGCAGGTCACTCAACAATAATTGGTTCGCTAAAGAAGGAAATGTTGAACCTTGACTATATTACACCGATATTATGCTTCGAAAAAGGTTTTCAAACCTTTATCCCTTCAAGAGAATTCTGGGGGAATAAGCTAGCACTGGAAACCGAAGCTATACAATTCTACACGGACGGCTCGAAGCTAGATGGTAAGGTCGGAGCTGGGCTGTTCTGTGGAACATTAAATATAAGTACTTCCGTTCGTCTCCCTGACCACTGCAGCGTGTACCAGGCGGAAATAATAGCGATTGAGGAAGCCTTGAACTGGTTGAGGCATAACGTGATATCCAAGAGGGATATCAAGATTTATGTGGACAGTCAGGCGGCTATCAAGTCGCTGGAAGCAGTGCTGTTGAAGTCTAGGGTGGCATTGGGTTGCCACTCGTCTCTTAACGAGATGAGTGAGCATTTCAATATTCGGATTATCTGGGTCCCCGGCCACTCTGACGTCAAGGGTAACTGCAGGGCAGACGAACTAGCTAGGCAAGGTACAACTCTTCAGCTAAAGCCTGAAAGGGCCAATGTGGGGAGGCCTACAGCGGAGCTTAGACTGGCTCTGAGGAAAAGGGCGGAAGCTTCAGCACAGGATAGGTGGTCTAACACCCTCACATGCGAGAGAGCGAGACAAATGTGGTCAAGGTTGGATCTGAATCGCTCCAGGACCTTAATCTCTCTGCAGAGGAGAGATCTAAGATTAATAGTAGAAATATTAACGGGACACTGCCTTTTCGGGGAGCATGCGAGAAGGCTGGGTCTAGAAACAAATGACTTCTGTAGAAGCTGCATGGACGAAGAGGAGGAAGAGACGCTTGTTCACTTCCTGTGCTCTTGTCCTGCACTGGCACTAAGAAGACATTTTTACTTGGGTAGGTATGTAATGCACAACCTTTCAGATCTTGCAGATAGTAAGGTGCGGGACATTTTACGCTACATTAGTAGCTCAGGATGGTTACAATAGAGTGTTAGGGATATTAGGGGACTAAGATCCTGTGGTATCACAACGGACCGGCAACGGTCTAAGTGTGCGTTAGCTGCCATTCTAACCTAACCTAACCTAACCTACAGATGGCAGTGTCATTCGAATTGGATCAGTAAGCAGAATGTGATCGAGCCAGCGATTTCGTTGTCGTTTGAGTTCATGCACAATATCAGGACTTCTAATAAAATTCCTGATCTAGTGATTGAACAGAACTCGGTATGTGACATCAACGTCGCGTTTTGGGCCATGATTCACACAAATGATTCTTCTCTCGAATGGTAAAAGCCATTTTACGTACTCATTCGTCAAGGTCCAACTCTCACATCCATATATGACAACGGGTCTGATCAACACCCTAAATTTGATCAAGAACGGCTTGCATACTTATAAGCGGAGCACTGAGGGCAACACCAACACGTGCCTTGGAGGTAATGTTTCACCTTCTCCCTGTCGATATTTATGGTAAGCAGAGGGCGGCGCCCTTATAGCCCCCCGACTATCAGTCATATCTCCGTGAAAAAGTCTACAGACAGGATACTCGACGATTATTAAATCGCTAAGAAAGGTACTGGCGAATCAAGACTGCGTTATACCGACTTTGTGTTTCGAGAAAGGGTTCCGTACAATAATTTTGAGCCTGGTTTGTACTATACCGAGAGTTGGTTGGGTGAGATTGATAGCAAATGTTTTCAATAATGCTTTCCATACAGTGTTCACTTATGCAATAGCCAGAAAAGTTCTTGATATTTTCGTTGCGTTGCTTCATTTACCAGACCTTCACGTAAAAACTGCGTTGTATTATCCCCTAGTCCTCCTTGAGTTGTGCGAACATTTCCATCATAGCTTTGCAATGACCAGATAATGGTACCTGCCTACGTTTTTTTTTGAAGACCGATATAATTTCACGTCTTTATCCGTAACCCAAGCCTTCTCTTTTGGAATCAATTTGGCTTCAGAATGTTTTATGTGGATTTGTCCATGTTTCCAAATGAATGTTTATATGAGGAGAAAATGTACTTGGTACTTTGAGATCATGAGCGACCGCTCATCTTCATACATTATTGTAAAATTAGTCCTTATGAGTCCTAGGTTAAACCAGTGGGCGCATATACACAAACAATTGACATGTCGGCTAATCTTATGTGAAAGCGGAAAATAAATACAAAACATGGACGCCCCCACCCACAGACCTTGTGTGAAATATTATAACTTTCAAACCAGCATTTACTGTAAGGAGACTATACTGTAGAATTTACGTCAGGTACGAAAGCTATGGGCGATAAAATCGTACAAGAAGGTCCTCAGGGCAAATCACGCTATTCCATTTAATTCGAAAATTCTAGACCTCGGTTATTCCTGAAAAAACGCATAAGGACAATTCTTAAATATAAGAAAACAATTGATTAAGATTGAAGAGTGTCTCATATGACAATGCAAGAGGTACAACTGCCCTGATAACGTGATTCATGTTATGTTAGAGGTTCCTTCATTAATTAGTCAGAGCATTATTTGGACTATTTTAGGCTCTGTTCCGAATTATGGAACATCTTTGCACGCCTCTTGAGGTGATAACTGGAATTATTGGGACTTTACATTACTGCTAACAACATCCGAAAGCGTAACGTCTTAATAGGCTTTTCCATCTGGTGGTTATATACTGCACAAATCTATTTCATCCACCGATGATTGAACTAACATTTATAAGTAGGCTCCAATTTACCAAAAATCATCTTGTTCAACGTCATTTCGGTGGACCTCAGGAATTTTACTCAAGTTAAAGCATTGTCTTCTGTACTATAGAAAAAATGGGCAGCTTCTTATTAATGGAACCATTAGAGATTCTACACTCGTAAATTGGAAAAACAAAATCAAGGAGTCCTCTGATTGAAGAAAAACTTCCAATTTGTAAGATTTAAACGGTTTCAACTTGACACAATTTGACAACTTTCGCATTTCTTAGACCTATATTGGCTCTGGGATGCGTCGCGATATTTGAAGAGGAAAATCTAGGTGTATAACCAGGTATAAAGTGTTCATCTTATAAATCAGTCAGCTTTTTTCATAAACACTTCATAATTTTTATTATATCATTGGCTGAAACAAAGAGCTCATGGTGCGATTCTTTGATTTCATCAAAGCGCACAGGCGCGCTCTGTGACCTCAGAAAACCTAGAGCAGTTTAAACTAGGGCAAAGAAGACAGTAGATTTACCGGAAAAATCCTAGAGTTGAACACAAGAGATCTCTTGATCCTCAAATCATTCATCCCATACGACATCACTGGGAAGCCCCATGCGATCAAGATGACTGTTGAAATGGCCATGGCCAGTAAGGAAAGAAACTAATATTCACATGCTGTCCTTTTTCATAATGAAAGAACGTAGTTGGTTAGCTTCGGGTTAAACTCCCTTAAAAAGTATTTCGCCGTACGACAGGTAAGGGTGGCTAACCACATCAGCTTCATAAAGTTGTTGAACAAATTGAAAATTATAAGAAATTCGCATTTGAAGCATTTTTGGACATAGCAGCTGCGTTTGATACCACGTCCTTTAGTGTCATTATGCTTACAAGTAAGCGATAAGGCACAAAGGTCAACTTTGGTAAGTGGTTAAATAACATGATAGGACAGTAACACAACTTATACACACTAGTCAGAATAGATGTCTCCAAGGACATATAGTTTTAGCCCTTGTGGTGAATAGCTAGTCCAACATGGACGACAATGGTTTTTAACACCGGAGGGTTATGATAATAATGGCGAAAATGAATTTAAGGCATGGACTCATATATTGGTTTTTTACAACACAACTATTGGCAACCACCGTCAGGTGTCTTAACACTTAATAATGTTTTGGGTAAACGTTTGTTTTTAAAGTTGGAGCTAAATGTTCTGCGATTAATTGAGATTTTTAACTGCTGGCTATAATATTGTAGATTTACATACTAGACATAAAAGTAAATCGACGCTTTACAAGCAACAGAGTTGCTGCCGTAAAATAACTATACTTCCACCATTTTATAGCAGCATTACGTTCTATATATGTAAAATCTGGTACAGTAGAAAAACTTTAATTTTCCAAACTCACATAAAAAACTTTTCATAATTTAAATCTTGTCTAAAAATTAACTTTATCTCCATAAAATAAAATTCAAAATTAAAAACTTTAAGATAAATATAAGAACAGTTTGTGTATAATAAGAAAATGTTTTATTTATTTTTGTTAAACTTAGTATAGTAGAGACTGAGAGTATATGTAAGCTTAACTCAAAATAAACTTAATTTGCTATAGTTTATAATAAATACAATAAACTAAATGGTGATGTAATTATGACGTCATTATGTATAATCAAAATCGGATACCACCAACCTATGGCCAAACGCCCTTTTAAGTACCTGGATAAAAGAGTAAAACTTGATAGCCCGAAATTGGTGACCATATCAAACATTCTCATTCAATGCATATGACCTTGGTCCTCCAAGTAGTTCATAATCCTAGTAGTTCATTCTGGGGAAAAGATATACTTGTCATCTCAAATAAAAGATGTACTTGCCATCTGGTGGGAACTATCGATACCTGCCAAGAATGATTCCATTAAATAAAGGTTACGCTGTCACAATGCTATGTCAAAGTTCGAAACATGTCATCGAGAATTTAGGCAACTAATTCTAGTGTTCAACAATCTGGATTTTTATCATCTCCGCACCCACGTCTGTAATCGAAACAACTAGCTAATACGGACGATTTGAGAGTATTGTTTAGAACCATGGTTATGTATAAATGTAAGAGTTACACATTAACGGACAAATAAAGCTTTTAGCATTCGAGAGAAGAATCACGTGTCATATACGGTTAAATATGGAAGATGACGACACATACCTTTTCAATCAGAGGTGATTCGGAGCGAATGGTCGTGAGATATCATAAGCGAGCTGATCAGTAATGACCTTGGCGTGAACTGAATCAATCTATATAAACTATCACATTGACCGATTATGTTCATAGTATAGACCCAGTTTCTTTCGAAGAGCCAAGTTTGATCTAGATGACTTAAGATGAGAAAAATTCGGGAGTAGTAGTCGCAATGCATTGTTTTTACTACTGAAAAACAGGTTTTTTTTGCTTTGATATAGGAAGATTGGAAATCTGCCATAGTGCGATACATTTAGAATGCCATTGGGAAAAAGTTCGTCCTAAAGGTTTAGGTCTTTTAGTATGTAAACAGTGACCCAAAAGTTTAAAGCTTTATTTAAAACTACTCGTTGGAGTGAAGAGTAGACCTGCTAAAACAGTATGGAGTACTGTTTCATCTCATTTCTCTACGTATCCGAGCCAAACAGAAGGCTGAAAGTGCATCTGTGTGTATGTTTCCAAATCTCTTTAGGGTAAGGTACATTTTGTTTTGCGCCAACATCAGAAGCAAACCAAAAGAAATCTAGCACCAATAGTATTCAAGTGTCCCTTAATTCCATACTCGTTTTCTTAAGCACAGAATTAGTATCCGAATATTAATCAATTATAGAAGATTAAGACTCGTCCGTTTTAGGCGCCTCCTACATATTACAAACACCATTATTCATAATATATGTGCATATGTACGTCAGATTCTGTAAAGTTTTCATTTTTAAGTCACAATTTCTCACATTTTCATGAATACAATGCAAATCATTAGTTTGAATTAATTTTTTTTGTTCGACAACTATCCCGTTCATGCACATACATATAAGATTACAGGGTGATTGATTTCCTTTAAGGTTCAACGTTTTGACAACGAAAAAAAACGTAAATAACAGTTTGGTGGTTGAGTGAAAGCACTTAGTTTAAAATATTTTTTCTTCAACACGTAATAGGCTTTGAAATATCGATTTGTTTTGCTGTAGAGTGAACAATTTCAAGTAGGCTGTGAAAGAGTAGGAAATACTTTTTTGTTTTCTTAGTTCAGTATGTCACATGCTTTATTGAGTATCTAACGAGTATTGAAAAAATTTTAAAATAGATAATTTTTTTATATATATAAGTGACTCGGAAGATGAGATCTTAATCAATAATATACAATAGGCAGGGGAAAGTACATCAACAAACCGAAATGAAATGTGCAGAAGTACTAGCTATCATAGTTAGATTGGCGAACAAGTTAGTTGAAGAAAAACAATAGAGAGGAACACAATTTAAACAAAAGATTTACTAAACAAAAAGTTTACTTATAAGTAGAAGAAAGCTCCCAAGACAACACTTGGCAAAAAGAGGGTTCAAAAGCTACTTCATATTATTAGTGCTGTATTCAAACGGAGCACTTGTCATATCAGTGGAGGAGGAATGAGGTTATAACGACACCTTAAACAAATAAAAGAATAAGATCCGTATATGAAGACTTATTTCCCACCAACGTGATCGAAGAGTTTAAAAAGAAACAGGTATGTCCAACAATACACGACAACTGACAGAGTGTTAAAGATATTAGCTGGGCAACCGCAAGGAAGCGTACTCGCGGCATTGTATAATTATATATACGAAAGATTGGCCAGTAACAGATAGCCAAGACCGATCATATGGCAATTCTAGTAATTATATTCTAGTTTGGCAATTCTAGTAATTATAACCCCGGTTGCTAGCAGAAAATCACTCTGGCATTTTGTCACTGGAGGAAAAGATGGGATTCACTCATTTTGATGAGTGAATCAGCCCTTTGTGTTCTCTCATTTAAAATGATAAATATCTCGGTATATGACGCTGATGTGAAGACAAAATAGAAAGAGCATGTTAATACAAAATTAAAGGAGCATATTGCACCTTAATAAAAGTAGTGACCTTGAAATTAGTAATATTCAGATTAAGATCTTAGTAGATGTAAAGGAAGCAATCTCAAGGTTATCTGGGAACCCTTCCAAAAGCAAGCTTTAGAATATTTGATTCATTCCCAAGTCAGGAAATTGTTTGTGCTACCATCTAGTCTCCTAAGGCTGAGAATGAAAATAATCCACGTACAGTGGCATTCGAACACATTCTATCAAAATCAGATAACAATAATCCTGCGATTAAAACTCAAAATACGGATCAAAATAAACCCTGGGTTGGAAATACCTATAAACAAAACATTTGTATTATTTTTTTTTAAATTTTTTTTTATTTATTTCTATGCGATTCGATTTGGGGCTCAAGGCACTCCCTTCTCTTTCGCGGTTCGCTTAATTACGCTTTGCAGCCAAATCGAGGAGGTACGGCTATAGGTCCGATTTACCTAACCATCTGCACATTGCATAGCTTCATGACAGCCTATAGTACTGACATGGAAGATGGGTCGGTCCATGGATTCTGCACTCCAACAGGAGGTCATAGTTGTGTTCATTCACGCCACCGATCGTAATCAAGTAGTGAAAACCTGGGCGGTAGTCATTATTATTGGCTATTCGATTATAATTTTTTCAAAAATAGAACATTTGAATCGTATAACCAAATAACCAGACATAAGTTTACACTTACATGGGCCTCTGGCCACTATCGCTGCTTTAAACTGAATAATCCACTAAGTTACATGAAGTGTCTTAGGATCAGCTCATAAATAATTTGTTAACTACAGGGATCCGCACAAGAACACAATTTAAAAAAATAGCAAAGCTACTTGGTCTGAGATTCTATGTAGGTCCTCTCGGTGAAGCCTTTTTTTCTGTTCCAAGACAGACGAACAGAAGTAGATTTTTACTATGAAATACTTTCATTTTGAACGAAAAATATGCGAATGGGTTTGGTAAATGCGTTACTTGGAGAAGATAGGTTCCTGAACCATCTTGTTAGCATTTCCAGTTCCATCTCAGATACGTGGTGATGAATATGCTTGATTTTAGCTACACTAAACAATCGTCTGTGTTTCTATATATGTTGCCCAACCAGCACTTAAATACTAACCGGGTGTATAAATAGTACATTGCCAAGATTGGTCTAGTTCAATGGGGAACGCTATGACGGATATGAGGCGATCCACCCCATTTTCAAAGCTGCAGGGCTGTTATGAAAAGTTCGATATGGGATCCAAAATCGGATTTTGCTATTATGATACTAAAACGACAAAAGGAAATCGGATTTTCCCAAAATCTAATGACAAATTCGACCAAACAATATAATAGGAAAATTCTCGGCGGATCGGATATATCGATATCGGAAAGAATCAAATATCGGATTATTTCATACTCGCTGTCCTCTATCGCTAGTATAAATGAAGTGACTTGTGATCAGCACCACGTTACATGAAGTGTCTTGGGAGCAGCTCATAAATGATTGGTTTGTTAAGTGGATCCGCACAAGAACACTATTGGGTTACATTTACAATTTAAAAACTGCCCAAGCTACTTGGCTTGAGGTTCAAAACCCTTTCCTCGGTTAACTGCCTTCCCTTATTCCAAGATCGACGGACAGAAGACCATTTTCACAATGAAATACTTTGTGAATGCCTATAAGAGCACCTTAAAGCCGAGAGGTTTTGAAAAAAAATGTGCGACTGGGTTTGGTTAATGCGTTACCTGGAAAACCACCTAATTAACATTTGTATTTCTATCGACGATACGTGGAGATGAATAGGATTTGTTTTCAGCTAAACTGAACAATCGTTCGTGTTTCAATATATGTTGCCCAATCAGTACTTAAATACCACCTCAATCTTTGTTTTGTTTTTGAGAAGTAGGGTGTAAAAAAAGTACATTGCGCAGATTGGTCTAAGAGACAGTGGGGGACGCCGTGATGCATATTAGAATGCGTTCCGATAACTTATACGTTCGGACAAAAAGTCATTATGCTTCGACTTTAAACGATGTCATACTACAATGTTTAGTTGGAGATGAAGCACTTCCAAACTGTTAATATTATGTAATCTCTATGCCAATGCTTAATTTACGTGACGACTCTACACACTCTAGCAATTGTAATGCTAACCACGGGCCATTTGGTTAATGAAGAAACCCTTTTAAATTTCCCCCCTTTGTTGTGACAACTAGTAAGTAGACGAAAATGAACCACCCTGTACACTCTACCAAACTACCAAAATCAGTAAACTTAACTTTTCCATTAACATAAAATTTGAATAATAACAAAACATTTATGTTATTGAATTTTCAATTGAAATGAAAAGTTGTTTCTCGGTTTTGTTGTTGGTAAAAATTTATATTATTGTTAAAGACGTGGAGCACGATATAAATTGAACTGACACGAGACCATAATCAATCATTTTGTATTTAAAGATTTTGATTTCGAAATTTATTCCGTCGACGTAAAAAAAATGGAGGAACGAAAATGAAATGGAAAATTTGCATTACAATGGTTGGATAATTTTTATTGTTTTGTGCTGTGAGCGGAATGAATGCTTCTTGAATATTATGATGTACGACAAGTGTGTGCTATATATATATATACATATATGTGTTATGTATGTGGTGAATTTTATAAGGACGACTTGAATATGTTCGTTGCTTTATTAGAACAATGGCTGGATGAGTAATTTGAACTGTTGAGACTGATTGAGTTATTAGGGCAAATCGTTGAACGTCTTTGTTCAACTTTTTGAGGTGGTAACGTATTGATTATCGCATTTATGGCTACCCGATAATATTGATCCGAATTCTTTTGTAATTGCGCTGAGGAATATGGTATCCACTACAGGAATATGCTCAAATACTTTTGGAACAAGGAGTCAACCTAGGTCGTCATATGAGTATTGGCTGGAACTCCTTCACCTGAGCATGGTGCCTGAGAAATAAATGGCAACTACATTATCTACAAAAAAATTCACGGCAACTAACAAAACAATCTATTAAGAAATATGGGCACATCCACTGAAACATTCCGCAGCCAAATTGATCTTGAGTCAATTTTACAGGGTAGGCTAGGGTTGTTCGGTAGGTAGGTAGATAGGTATGTGACTACCTACAAGTTCTAATCATCAGTTTAGGCGACCTTCTGAGGCGGCTATTCTGAATCTTGTGACTAAATTTCGCATCAAATTTACATTATTGGACATCAAACCACCAACTCGCATACGTAGAATGCGGACAGACGAAAATATCGTATCCGCCAGTGTTGTTGCTGACCGTGAATTATCGATTCTGCGCCGTTCGCAGCAAATGGGCCTCTGTTACTCCACTACGTGGAAAATTTTGCGGAAGGATTTGGATGTAAAACCTTTTAAAATACAGCTGGTGCAAGAATTGAAACCACACGACCTCCCACAAAGGGTAATTTTTGGTGAATGAGCGCTGGCAAAACTGGATGAAGATCCACTTTTTTATCGGAAAATTGTGAGCAGCGACGCTTTTAACTGAATGGTTGGTTACGTGAACAAGCAAAATTGCCGTGTTTGGTGTGAAGAGCAGCCAGAAGCATTGCAAGAACTGCCAATGCATCCCGAAAAATGAACTGTTTGGTGTGGATTATGGGCCTGTGGCATTATTGGACTCGACGATGAAGGCAGAAACGTTACTGTGAATGACGAGCATTACCGAGCGATGATTAAAATTGTTTTTTTTACCGAAAATGAAGGAGCTGGACTTGACTGACATGTGATTTCAACAAGACGGTGTCACATGCCACACAGCACGCGTAACAATGACCCAATTGAGAGGCGAGTTCAGTTAACAGTTATTATTTCATATTTGGAGCCGGTCGATTGGCCGCCTAGATCGTGCGATTTAACACCTTTAGACTATTTTTTGTGGAGTTACGTTAAGGCTCATGTCTATAGGAACAAGCCCGCAACGGTTGACCAAATGGAAACCAATTTTGAGAATTTATTCGTGAGATACCAGCCGATATGTTGGAAAGATTATGCCAAAATTGGACCCATCGTATGCACTATAATCCTATTAAATGATAACATCACAATTCAGTTTTCAACAAGTCTTACCTCAATGGCTTATACCGATCGTATTAACGAATAAAACCGTAGAGTAGTGCGTTAATCAAGAATAGTGCTCAGTTCTGTTAAGGTTGCGTCTTAATGACGAGCTTTAGACACAAGCTGTTAAATCACCGACATCCGTCTTATTGAGTTTTGTAACATCGTTCAGGAAGTGCGTTCCACAAAACTTCAATTTTAATGCAAAATAGAACAAGACGGTTGAACAAGGATTTTATATAGTTACCACCTTATCATTGGATTTGTACGTTCAAAAGACATGTGAGAAAACTTCCCAATGTGGGATGAGTCTCCAAGCAGCACACCAAATGAGATTTTAAAGGCTTGTTAAATATCTCAAATACGACAATTTATCTGATCAGCCTATTTGTGAAGTGGGCATGCGCATACTCGTTAGCGCTGTTTTTCACTCTAGTGGAATTTTTGGGATTCATATAGGAATGGAATAAAATCAAATTCAAAAAATGTAAAAAGCCATAGCTGAATTCCCCACACCTAAAACAGTTAATCAATTACACAATCATTCCTATAGGAATGGCAGACTTTTATCGACGGTTTATACAAGACTACGCGAGGTTTGCCAAACCCCTGACTTTGCTTTTAAAAAGGAAAGACGGACAATTGTCCAAATTTCTCCCAAAAACAAAAATCATCAACTTAAACGAAAACGAACTCATGGTTTTCGATAAAATCAAGAACTCTCTCATTTCTAACGTAGTAATGTTGGAATTTTCAAATTTTTAAAAAGAGTTCGAATTGACCACTGACGCGTTAAACTTCGCCTTAGGAACAGTTTTACCTCAAGAGAGGAAACCTATAATATTCCTATCTAGAACTCTAAATAAAACAGAAGAAAGCTACGCAGCAAATGAAAAACATCCTAGCCATCATTTGGGCCTTATCAGTCTTACGAAACTTCTCAGCCACTTATCAGCCTAACGAAACATTTATTATCCGTTCATAGACGTGCACATCGCAACGTACAAGAAAATAAGGGATAACTAATAGAAAAATATATAAGTCGCTTAACTCTCACGCGATGTCGTCCATGATGGAGGATACATTAAATATAACCATAGTTAAAACCCTTCCCTATAAGAGCGAGGCAAACGGTCAGATAGAGAGATTTGACTCTACTCTGTCTGAAATTATGAGATGCCTTAAGCACGATGAAATACAGAGAACTTTCCAAGAACTACTCGAAAGGTACGTCAACGAGTACAACCACTCTATATATTCCACCACAGGATAAAATCGGTAGAAGCATTCTATGGTAGAGTACCAAACATAGATCTGGAAAATTATGAGCGATCTCGACTCACTAGCATAGAGAAGATAAAACGGAAACTCGATAAAGATCTGAAGTATCACGACAAGAAAAGGAAGCATATAACACCCCGATTCCCTTAGTCGTGTCACTTGCCACTTGTAGCGACAAACAAATTTTGGTATTCTCTTAGTCGACTTGTTTAATTGAAGCGACAAAATTTGTATTCTAGTAGTCGTTTAGAAAGTTTCCTGTCACTTGGAACTACATTTATAGGCGCATGAAAATTTCAGTCGACAATAAAAATGGATCAAGAAAAAACGTAAGTTTTTGTTGTACAGTAATATTATTAAATTATTTTTAATTTTTATTTATTTAAATAACCCATATAGTATCAAAATTACAAATTGTAAGCAATTCGAATGTTTGGTCCAATTGATTTTGGGTTGAATCATTGGGCAGAAAGAAAGCTCGACGATTTACCAACCACTACATCACTAGAAATTCAAAATGAAATTGTATTTTATGGTACTTTATGTATTTTTTGTGGCACAATATTTAAAATGTGGCAATGGCACAATAATTCAAAATGTTTGTTTTTTTTGACAAGAGAAAATTGTGTCAAATTTTGTGGAAATTTATTAGTATTCCCCGATTAATTCAGTGATTGCGTTCGTTGCCTCACTTCAATCGACTAGCAGAATACAAATTTATAGATGAAGTGACACGACAACTGTCGCGGCGAATTAAGTGACACGACTAAGGGAATCGGGGTGTAAAAGATTACCAACCAGGTGAGACTGTATACATCAGGCACAACATCAGGTTGGGATTTAAACTTACAGTGAGATATAAAACAAAGGTTGTAAGAGAAAATCGAAATACTACAACACTAACTGAATCAGGCAGAATAATTCATGAAAGTAATATAAGTTCCTAAAACAAAATTCTAAAATTATATGTATGCCCTAGGTACAACATTTACCACCAGATTTATCGACAGAATGAACTATATACTGAATCATGAAATTACGGCTGGACATTCATTGTACCCTTACTTGATCCACTAACTAACACAACTACAAGGAATGTTAAATGATCACAAAATATTCGTAAAGGCGAAACTAAACAGGATTTTTTTTGTTGAATCATAAAAAAAAAAAGTTATACCAACATGGTGAAATATTTGGACATATCTGTCGATATCCGTCACTAAGGCTCATTTGGGACCTTGTGACAGCCCGTCTCACCCATAGTGTATATCGGTATACAAGTTTAGGGCATTGTATAGTTTTGTATACCAATCTGAAGTGGCTGCCCAATGATGCGATACATTTCCACTGAAATTAAATTTCCACTTTAAGGGACTCGAACTCGGTATCTTTTAATCACCCAACCCGTTGTTAGTGACATGTGTTTAAAACGATTTGTAATTTTTTGGAAGAATTCGGTAAAATGGAGAAATATTAAGCTTGAAAGATAAAATAAGATCAAAAAAAGCGTTATAGCACCACTTCTGTAATTTTACGTATACAGTTCAAAAATGCTGACGGCAATACGAAGTACAAACCAAACTACCCGTTAATTTTAAATGTTCTTATATAATTACTATATACGGTCTGTTGATTGAGTCGAACGAAAAAAAAATAATTATATGAAATACCCATACGTTATCCTTCGAAATTAATTGCCCAAGCGTCAGCCAATTTATCTCTTTCAAGAGGCTACTCTACGATAACATTTAATTAATTTTAACAAGAACGAAATATTTCACCCCGAATTGTAAAAACGCCACAAACGAAAGCACACAAAAAAATGTAACAATTAATTTCCCGGACTTGAGTTATGTATACAAAAATAGTTTTACGTATTCGTCCGTTGGACACACACTGTTGTACATGCTCACATATTTTCACCCAATTTTATTTATTTTTTCCGTTTTATTCCTTTTACGCGCAGCGTCTCATACCGTGCAATGTGCGCTCAACTCACTCTCGATACTCGTGTATGTATATTCTACATACCATTATATTTTATAGTCTTGTTATTAAGTGTGGATTATTAGATTGGCATGATTATGATAATATATAATTAGAATTATGATTGAGTGGCTTTTTCCACGATACAAGTCGCACACCCAAATACACTCAACCCACCCACCCAACCAACAACACACACGTTCGTTGATATGAAATCCACTGTGTACTGTGCGTTGCCGAAAAGAAAATTGAATTTTCATTTTATTATTGTTGGGTATACAATGTATCGTGTATCGTATACGAACACGACGACCGATTGTGTGTATTAACTAACTATACACGTATCGTATCGTATAGTCGAATCAAAATGTATACATTTTAAATTAAATTTATTGTATGTTTAATAGCAACAGTCATTAAGAACATAAAATATAATTAAAAGAAAATTGTTCACGATATTTACTTAATGTTTTGTTTTAATTAATGTTGTTGGTTCGATGTCGGGTGAGGATAGGAGGAGAAAAGAGGGGGAAAGGTTTAAAGGACAAATATTTAGCTTATATATACAAAATGCTAATTATTAAAACTTTCCATCCCACCTATTGTGTTGATATATCGGGTAAAACCTCCCAATGTCGAATATCTATATTTTGAACAAATCACTACGGTCATCTAGGACCCGAGCTTCAGAAGGTTTATGGGACTAAAACACTCTCAAATCTTTCGTGGATTTTTTTAACAATCTACTTGTCGTAGTATATCAATCAAAATGGATAGGTACAGGCATATGCCTGATTGATGTTTAGGCTATCTGTATTTGGTCAAGCTCTAGATCAGCCTATATAATTTACTGACTATACTCAATTCCAGAGTTTCACAAGTATGTTATATCAAAGATTATTTTACATAAAGATGACCCAACCAAAGCAAAAATTTACAATATGAACGATTTTGTTTTGTTTTGTTTTACTATAGAACGGGGGGACCCGTCACTATGTAGCAGAACCCGGAATAATAATTTTTGTATTTTAAAATGTTGCTCTGATTGAACTATCTTTTTAGTATATAATAATCTTTGGTTATATACATTCATATAGCACTTATAATATTGGACAAAAGATGTTTCCACAATATAAATGGTACACAAGTGTCTGTTGTGAACTTCAAAAGAGTCAAAATCTGTCCAACATGCCGCCTACTTTGACTCACTGTATAGGCAGCACTATAGGTAGCAACTATATTGCTACGACTATACTGCGGTTCGTATCCGTATTATTGACAACTGCGTTGATTCCTAAGAATATTTGATACAATATTCTTCTGGTCATTCCGGATCAGAACCTCAACCTACATCCTTTTTAGTATGGTATTACCCTCTAAATATGCACTATTTTCATCTTCATCCTTATAGTTCTTTGCCAATTCGACAGATGACATCTTGATCCTTTTCATGATAGTGTATGAACCGTCTTTATCCTCTTCGTATTGTAAAACCACACCAGAACGTTCATGTCACCTCAGAACAGTGAAACATTTCAAGAGCATGTCAAAAACAGTGGAAGTCTTCCATAAGGATCTCATAAGCATAGGAAGTCTACTTACTTTCATATTTGTCCATACTGTCTTCATCCTTCTAGTTAATAATCAGAGCCTGGATATTCTTATGATTCCTTTTAACTCGAGTCATGATTCCATCCCTCGGTACCGGTGTAGCTCATCTTTTTTATTTCACCATTTCCTTTTGTTGCCTCTACAGCAAGATCAATCACCATGTAGACACTTTCATATTTGTTTTTGACACAGATTTGTTTTTTTTTGGGATCAGACCTTCATTTTAAAGTTAGTGTGCAGGCTTTTTTCTGCTGATCCTGGTAATTCCAATATCAGTGAATATGCCCATTGTACATAGTTGACTCTTATCAATATATACTTGAAGTGCAACGCTATACGTGAATTTCAGTTATTATTTCCAAAAAAAGAAGTACTTCACCCATGGCTCCTCTACGGATCACTCCACACTGCAATCATATATGTGACCACAACTCACAATGCATCATCATCAAACTCGAGAGACTATGACTCAATACATCTCTAACTCGCAGGGGAAATCGAATGACAGAAATAATCCAGTAGTCACATCATCATGTCAACCCCTAATATTTGGAAGTAACTCACAGAACTATAAAACGAGATCTCTCATAACAGGCCACGATTCAACCAAAGAAATCACTTAGACCTTTCCGTTCATCCAGCGGAATCGCCAATTTGTTTGGGAACCCCCCTTCAGATTCGTTTCGCTTCCAGTATTTTTTGGTCTCTACTTTGTTAACATCTGACTTCCTTCTGTCAGTTGATGATTGAATCCAGTGATTTACAGCTTCGTTGTATATCCAAACGTGATTCTTTTTATAGTCTGCCTGAGAATTTCCACACCACGAATAGAGTTGATGATTGAGTTCACCACTAGCTCATCTCTGCTCCCAATTGTTATAAGACCCTGATTCCTTTTTAATACATCAGTCGTCAATTTCAAAAGGGTGTGTAGGATTTCTGCTGCTGATCCTCGTAATGAATATCAGTGCATTTGCGCATTGTATATCATTGACTCTTATCAATATGAACCCGAACTGTATTCCTAATGTCTGGTACGATTCAGTTCCACGGAGGTATGTGGCTCTTGTTTGGCTTATGCGACTACTACTTTTTTGGCAAAAGGAATCCACGTGCTTTAGGCTTGCCGATTTCCTTGCTGAATGCCTTTAACTCATCTTTGCTATTGTTCCAGGTTGAGCTTTTTGAATCGATTTCTTTAATTTCTGGACTTTCACTTCGATTTCTATAAGCATATTTGTTGCCATATTTTCTCCAGAGGCCATTTAAAAAATTTTCCATGCGGCGTTTTCTATGTGACTCTGGTTAGCTTGTCTTTACCTGCAGATTTATCATTTCGAAGAATATTATTACACTATTTGGTTCATTTTTTCAATTAAGTCAAGCATTTTTGATACTTTCTGACAGATCTCGACCGATGGTTCACGCTACAAATCAGTTATAATTGGATTATCGTTTTCATTATCCTAACACATCCACTTCGATACCATGATACTTCCTCATAAATTTAAATGATGGAGAGGCAGGTGGTAGTTGTTGTGACTCTTAAGCATCAGGTTGTGGCTGTTAAGCACTTTAATCTATGAATATGTTTTTCGGCCACTTCTGAATCGAACATACTCCGTAACTCTTGCGTTGGTCTTAAACTCCTACAAAGTGTCTTCCAAATTCTTCAAAGATGTCACTGTAAATTCGGCAAATCTATCTGAAATACAAATCGTGGTGGACTTTTGTTTATATGCTTGAAATAAAGTTCTCACTAAGTTATCAGGCCTATTTGGTTCGGTTAAACAAAGCGATTCATAATCTGGTGACAATTAAACCTGCAATACCATTTTATCCGCTTTGGCTTAAAATCCCAAATTCATCTTGGTTTATGAACCTTAGGTTACGGAAGATCTGAAGTAACTATACCTCTCTCTCTGTTTGTCGTAAAGGAATTGTTCAGTTATTCAATTATGAAGTATAAACTGCTTGTTAATTACAGTGAAACAGATGTATTGTAGCCACTAGCATTGAGTGTCAGTAACTAAAACCTCTGTGATTATATCAGGGTATCTACCACATCTGCTGATGTAGGCAACTTCATAAAAGGCTTGTCAAATGCGAAAATTAAGGGTCTCATCTCTGGGTGAGCTAGACACGTCTTGATGTGTGAGTCACTCCCTGATTAAATCATTGACACAAATTTACTATATTTGCTGGTTGCAAGTCTATAATTATAACAAGGCATATATATATATATATATATATATATATATATATATATATATATATATATATATATATATATATATATATATATATATATATATATATATATATATATATATATATGTATATATATATATATATATATATACACACACATATATATATATATATATATATATATATATATATATATATATATATATATATATATATATATATATATATATATATCAAGTTATGGGCACTTTATGTGCATACTATTATATTATAGCTGTTCTCACTGCGAACAGCGACAATGGTACAGGTCTGTGTATAGGGAAGTTCCAAAACACTAGACATTGGTCAGGTGAGGAACTCTGATTATGTAATTGCGAAGATGGCGCATTATTGAAAATACATTTTGGATACTTTATTGTGATTTCGAGGTTTTACTGTAATTGGAGTCTTGAGGAAAAACGTTAACATTTCATAATATAAGTTTGTTCTTATCCCAAACCGAATACAATCGAAAAGAAGAAGATAATAATCAGAAAATTATAAGAAATCATCATGATTGTAATTTGAGTTATGTATGAATAACCACAACACGGGGCCGCTCCTATCTATTGTCAATATATATGGCGTACGAATACGATGAAATTGACGACAACAATAATCTAAGAAATGTGTTCACAACCTAGGTATGTTATTACAAGAAAAGGTAAAAACCAAAATTATTAACGGGCGTGATTCCAACCTTTAAACTCTTTGGATGTATTAACATAATTAGACGTTTCATAAGGTGTGGATCTTCTTTTGTCTTTCCTTGGTTGTTCGATTTTGTCTTATGTACAAATTTTGCGTGTGACAGAACACATTATAGAGATTAGTTATATTTTAACGCGATTAATTTTGTTGATGAGTTTCAAATTGAGCGTATTGGAATTGATTGATTACATTTTTTGGATGTTATTTGGAAGGGGTATTGGTTTATCAAAACTTATTAAAAATATCAACAGTGATGCTTCTATTATATATAATATTGATTCGAGTGGTAGTTCATTAACTAATGAACATATTTACAAACATTCACACCAATAAACGATCTAACCGGTGACACCCTAACCACAACTAGATAACTGCACAAGCGAACCAGATACGAGCGCCAATGGAGCGGGAAGTTAGGACCCAGACTTTAAAATAATAAAGCCACTCGTACAGATATTAAACTAAATTATTTACATTTAACTGCAGGGATTCTTACGCCACTATCAGTTTAAGTCCGGAATATCGGAAGAATTTCGCAGAAATAGAAAAAGAGTGGAAACATGACGATTCCAAAGAAAGACAATCTAAGAGAATAGAGGAACAGGAGGAATCTCATTTTTATACTCATCAATCTACCAATAACTACGAATGCAACTATCTGGCTTGAGGCCATGAAGGAGCCAGCTACAAATCACATCAACACTACATGTTTTAACAGCCAAACGAATGAATTTCATCACTGTACTTATAATTCGATGACTTCGAACATTCAATACAAAGGAAGAGAAGGTGAAAAGTTCTGCAATTCGCGAGGTGTAAGGAAAGGCTGTGTATTATATCCACTACTATTCCTATCGCTTGATAGCATCATGCGCATACTCTACACCACATTCCTAAATTGTATCTGGATAGATGAACATTGCTTGAACACACATAGACATGCCGATATAGAGCGAAAAAGGTACAGAAGCCGACCCTACACTGTATAGTCATGAGACTTAACGTTTAAAGAAGAGATTAATAAATTCTTATACTTCGGTTGTACTGAGCAAAAGCCAGTGGTACGAAAAAGAGCATCACTTAATGCATCAACATAGCTAAAAAAATGTTTAACATGACGCACAAGTCTTATAGAATGCATCCATCTGGTTGAAAAGCAAAGTTACGATTGTTTAATGCGTGTATGAAATCAGTTGTGCTGTATGAAACAAGAAAACACACAACAATATCACACAAAAATTACGAGTGCTTGTAAACAAATATATACCTGAAAAAAATAATAAAATGCTTCTGACCAGAAAAGATCAAAAATGAAGGGCTTCTGCAGGTAACAAACCACAGAAATTGACTGCAAACAAAATCAGAATGTACAAGTGGAGATAGATCGGTCACACACTGATAAAAACCCCTAATGACAGAACATGAATATCACTCTGGAATACACTCAACAGAGTATCAAAAAGAAACACCCAGTCACAACAATTCAAATCAGGTTGGTTATCAAAATTAACAATACATTCATCTTTACAAACTCGAGTCTACAAGTTTGCCCCAGTACATAGTGACTAAAACCAGGTCAGGCAATGCTACGTTTCATCACATGCATCTCACTAATAACAGCATATAATCATGCTTTCTTTACGGGCCATTTCTTTCTACGCTGCACTCAAGTAGGTGTTCAACCCCCAATCTATCAGCATTTGATGCGAGTGGCGACATAAATACTTGCGAGATCTCGACGTGCACTTCGTACAAAACGCAGACACATAGAAAACAATTCAGACAAATAATCCAGTATAGTCAATTCCAGTCAACCCTAGCATCTCCATTCCGTATCACTTTCTCATATCCTCTCACACAATTTAGAAGAAACTAACATAATACTCCCATCGAGAAAAGCAGATCTCTCATACAAAAAAATGACTCAACTGAAGAAATTGCCAAAATAGCCACCCAATAGTGAAGACCAATTATTTTAAGCCTCCTGATAAAACATCCGTCATGGCGACCCCTCTGCAAGCGTTATAATAAAAGCTCAACTGCAAAGTAGCAGCAGAACACACCCATCACACAATAATATCATCTCCATATGTACGAAGATCAACACCTCTACGGCAAAAACGCTCTGATGTATGATGATTTATAAAACCTGATTTTTAAAATAGACCGACATGAAAACAACTTTCCAATATGATGAGCAAATAGTAAACACGAATGATCACGATGTGGTAACGGTTAACGATGAGTGGAATGGAAGAACCCGTTTTACACACAACAAAAATAATAACAACAATCAAATATATAAATCAATAAAATGATACTTACTAATCTGAAATATGTAGATGTTTATGTTTATCCTTTCTCACACTTACTTTTGTTTATTTAATTATACTGGCTAATAAAATAAAAGACAGAGCAGAAAAACCACGTCTACTCTGTCTGATGATCAACACTGCACTGCAATACCTATACTGAGTTTTATTATTATAAAACAAAATTATAAAAATATTGTCTTCTCTTTCCCGAAAGTTCCTATATTTGTTTCAGCTTACCATGTAACTCATGTATAGTTAAAGCGTGCTACACACGACCCAACTTGTTGCAACAATTGTTGGTTAAATCAAATTGAATGGTGGTGATAATAAGACTACGATGGTGGGACCTTTAGTAGTTGGACAAGACACGGTGATTAATGATATCAATAGGCTCTAAAATATGCTGATCTTAAGTTCAGTACAACCATATCAAGACAATGTCAAGAAAACTCAGAAAATACATACAACTGGTGCTGGGGTTGTTATATTTATAGTATTAGGAATGGATGTTAAAGGAGTTTTTGGCTCTATTTGAGAGAAGTCTATTTGATTGTTTCTTTCTTATGTAGGTACGTCATGCTGTGCGCTGCATAATAGAGATAATGATGAGGGTTTGTTTTAGGAAAGGGTGTAAAATGCAATGGCAATGCGCCATGATTATTATCCATGTGAAATTATTGGTGACTGAACATCTGATCGTATTGAAGTTGGTGACAGAAAAGATAATTTTGTTGTTTGTAAGTTCTCAATTTATCCATAAAGCGTAATTTCAGAAATAAGTTTTTCTGCCATACCCATCTGCATCGTTGCATCTCATTGAAAACGTCAACAGCAGTTAGTTTATGTCTCAATACATTTTTGGCTATTGCCTCAACATTGTTTTGCGTTTCAGATACTAGCAATGAAATGGATTAATACAGCAAAATAATTTTAGAATATTAGGCAAATTTATAATTTTATCAGTGCCAAGGATGCCAAACATATAAAAACAAACTTCTAGGATAAGTGGATCATTGTTTTTTAATATACAAGGGATATTCAAAAGTGTTATGATACTGTTAAACACCGCGTTGTTGGTGGAAGCATATTAATTTTGTTGTTGTAATTTAGTAGGCCGGTTTCGATCTGGAGGATGACGTTGTGATCCAAAAGATCAAATCCATCTCATCAAGCATATGCTACCGGACTTTATATGTGTTCCTGTGCGATTCGTATATGTAGTGTTTAGTCGTGTCGCAACAGTGCTAACGAATTATAATAATTTAACTCGAAATTTTTTGATAGATTTAGGTGTACGAATTAATTATTTGATACTTACTCCTAATGCCACATATTATTTCCATGAGTCAATGCAAATTATAAACTTACCTATACGTCATTGGTATAAATGGAAGCGTTTCTCATAAAGAATTTTGTCTGGAACTAACACAACAATGTCTTAGGTTTTCGTTGCAGATACCCCATTTGTTCTGAGCAGTGAATTATTGATGTTTTCGGAGTTTTGTCGTCCACTTCTCGAATTGTTTAAAAGCCAAATTAACGTTGAATTGGACGTACTCGCAAGCTGTGTTCTCCATAATTATTTGAGGAAAAAAATTAGATTCTCCAAAATACACCCGTTATCGAAGATGAAAGATTTTAAATAGGTGAATGGTGCCAAAATTAATGAAAGACAAAATATAGGTCGTTTGGATGAAACTCCATTCGACAACTTCAACATGAATTTATCGGACCAATTTCCAAACAAATTGGTCGAACCAAAACGGAACGGCTGCCCCGCGTTGTTCTTGATTATCTGACCAGCACTGTTAAGCAATAAATAAAATAAAATTTTAATATTTTGAAATTTTTTATTATTTTAAATTATTTTTTTGATATTTTTCGTTTTTCTAGTTTTATAAAAATTAAATTAAAAATTAAAATACTTTTTATGTTCATATAATTCTTCATAATTAATAAATTTATCTCTTACATATGTATTATTTAATTACTAAAATTATTATTTCTTTGTAATATTAATTAGAGTATTTATTTACAGTCTTCGCTTCATAAAAAAATTATTAATTAAACCATAACAATTAAAATTTTTAGAAATAATTTTTTTTTAAAACTATAATTTAATTTTGCAAATAATTATTGATTTTTAATTTTTTTTTATTATAAAATTTAATTATGTTTCTCATTATCTATAATTTATTTAGCATAAAGCATTACACCCACATACAATATTTAGTTTTTTTGTTTTAATTTAGTTATTTACAAAATTTATTGATTTATGCATATTATTATATAGTTAATTAGATTAATAGTAAGACTAGGATGATTTTGTTTGTAAATATTTATTTTATAAATAAATTTAAAAATTATATAATTTCAATAATCTGATTTTGACTTTATCGAGTTTATAGTTAATTTATTTTTATTAATCCTATATTGATAATAATAATCAATAATTATTATATTGTGTTAAAGTTAATCCAATTTTATGGTTGATTAAATATTATATATATATATATTTTGGGAGGAAAAATTGTGTTTTATTTATTGATAATTAATAATTAATGTGCTTAATTAAACATATTATGCAAACCGATACACAATCGAGAAACAAAATGTAATTCGTAATTAATTTAATTTTAAATTTTATTAGGAACAATTTTTATGTGTTATTTAAATTTTTCTTTTCTCCTAATTATTATAATAATAGTCGTATTAATTAACAGTAATTAATTAAAAAAATGTTAAGTAATATGCATTAATACATTAGTTTATTTATATTATCTCACTCGTTAGAAATTTATTGTTTGTATAATTATTTATTTGATCTAATTATCTGGGGTGTGCGCTGGGTTTTGTATCAACTCGATCACTGATGTTGAAGATTTCATGAGAATTTCCCAATAAAAATCTAATTTTAATTTGTTTCATCAAGAACTTTTCCATGAAACTTATCGTAGCGTACGAAGTTTTTTGTTTCCTTAAACAATCTCAAGATTTTCAGCACGATAGAACGAAACAAAGAGAAAAAATAGAATTCAGATGATTCTCGAGAGTAAATTATTATAAATTGACCAAACCAATATTTAATTTCGAGATCGAATCTATATATAATTTGGCAATCGTAAAACTTTAATTTTAAACGGAAAAAAAATTTACGAGAAAAAAATTTTCATATAAAAAATTTGCGTAAGCTTTATAATATTTCAAATATATTTGAAACTGTAAAAATGTAATTTTGTTGAAATTATTACATGAAATTACATTTGCCACAAAACATGACTTTAAAAATTTACTTGAAAAAAATTTACTCAATAAAGTTTATGTATAAAAAATTGGCATTTATATAACTAAAAAGTATTGTGAATGGCAGAAACTTAAAAATTTGTGAAAAAAAATAATTTGTAATTCTAGTAATAAAAATAAATTAACTTGAAAATTTTTTTCTCTGAAAAATTAAAATTATTTTCGCTACAGCCAAATGAATTTCTCTTAAACAAACTCCCATATAATATAAGAGAAATTAAGGTTACATTAAATGTTGCGTAATTCTTAAGTTTACTTAGTCAATGAACTCAGAAAATTCGTTGGTATAATCTGCAATCGTTTGAGCTTGAAGGTTAGAACTGAAATAATACGAATGCACTAAACCAAAGCCCTCTGGATAATAAAGCCAGAATGAATACTCAGTTTTTGAAATGAGCTTTATTTAGTGTATCAATAATGTACGTTTTGTCAAGAAACTCATACGAAACGTACAAATTTCATTTTAAGTTTTTTACTATTGCAACTTAGAGCTTTTAAAATTTTATTTCATAAAATGACTAAGAAAGGGTGAAATTAGATGTGAATATATATCATTTTTTTCAAAACAAAATAAATCACGATCAAATTTAATTATAAATTGATCTATATTTTTATAAATTTTGTGCTTTTCATTTCAATATAAACGATATCCTCTAAAATATATTTTCCTCGCTCTAATTCTCTATCGGTTGTACCACGAAAGTCAAACTCATTTTTTAATAAATTTAGGAAAATAATATTGACGAAAATACACATAATTGAACGCGAAAACTTAAAAAATTAATAATTAATTTCTTTAAATGAAATTATGTATTCGAAAAAATTAACTAAAACCGAATTTTTAAACATAAATCAGATAAAAAGATATTTTCAACATGCAGTTGTTAATAAATAATATTATCAGCTGATTAATGTTTACACTTCAGAATGAACACATAACCTAATCACAATTTCTATTTTGCTACACATTTATTCACAATCACAGCACAACACTACACTATATTCTCAATCCTGAAATACATCGAATCATTAAAAATGGTTTATTAATGCTGTATCAACATAAAAATAATATTTAATTGCATAATTATGCATTAAATACAAAACCAATTTTCATAATGACTTAAATGTCATAACAATGGGAGAGAGAGAATATTTTTTTATATTGAATGATAGTTCGATGAAATGCCATTACGATCGTTGCTGTTGTATAAAAATTTTGCAAGCCATTCATGTTAAAATCATATATGTGTGCATGTAATCATTAAATCTAGTTAAATGTGTGTATGAGATTTTGTGCATTGGTGTTGTTGATTTTATATATGAGAGCAAAACACAAATCACAATACAACTTAACATTTACTGAAATTGATTTGTTTGGTGTAAAGTGCCATTTTGATTTATTCTCTTTGTGAGCATACTTAAAATAAAATATAGTTCTCGTAACCTAACTATGTATCTGTCTCTGTTTACATTTTAAGTTATTAAAATATCATATTTTAATTTAATGAATAAAGGAAAATGGAAAAATAAATCGAAAAATGATCAGTTTCAGGATCAAAACTGAAATTTCTGTTTTCAATTGAATATAACCTTAGTTAAATTTGAACTACTTTTCATTCAAATATTTACTATATAGTAAAGCCTTACCTTTCATACATTTTGTATGAAACTGACGTTGATTTTTGTATTTTTTGTTACACTAAAAAAAGCTCATTTAGAACATTCCTGCTTCGATTAATTTAGAATGCTTTGACTAAACAGACAGAAAATGAAGCTTTCGTTTATACCATATATTAGAGAAAATTAAATAATCAAGAAGACTAATGGTATTTGAATCGGTTCCAAAAATTTAAAATCTCTTTAAATATAATAAAAAATTTCTTTAGCGTCGTAGAAAGTAAATTCAGCGAAAAAAATTTCGTGAAAAAAATTTTCATATTAAATATTTGCGTTTACTTTTGAAATATTTTTTGAACATCAAAATATCAATTTTTGTCAAATATTAACTGACAAAAAATGTCATTTTCAAAAAAAAAACTAACTAAAACAATTTACTATAAAAAAATTGCTTAAGAAAGTTTATTTATTAAAAATTAACTAACAAAAATTTTGAATGGCATAAAGTTTATTATTGTTGAAAAATGTTTATTATTAATTTTATTTAGAAAAATAAAACAACTTGAAAAAAAATTACATATTCAACTTTTTTAGTCAAATCTGAAAATTAATTTATGAACAAGTTTAAAGAGATTTGAATTAGTTCCTAAAATACATCTATCAAACGTTTACCCGAAAACTATTCATTCACAAAATTCATAAAAGTTGTTAATTTAAAACCTTGAATATTAATTACAATCGAAAAGAAGTAATTTCGATCGAAATATTTTTACGAGAAAAAAATTTTCATATAAAAATTTTCTCTTAGGTTTATAATACTTTAAATACTATTTCAAACTGCAAACAAAAGAAGTTTTGTAAACAACTTAATTTGAAGATATATGAACAAAAATAAAGAGTTAAAAATACTGTACTTGAAAAAAAATTTACTTGATAAAGTTTATATATAACAAGTATCATTTTAGATAACTAAAAAATATTTCAAATAGCAGAAAGTTAATTATTGCTGATAAACATTAATTGGTTATTTTATTAATAAAAATAACTTTAACAAAATTTATTAGATGAAAGTAGAAATGAAAATTTTTTTCGGGTATTCCACGATCATTTAAACTTGACTGATCGATATGCACTCATCAGTTTTAAGGTAAAGTTTAGAAGTCCTTACACCGATAGTGAGCAGAATCAAATGTGCACCACCGGATACACGTTAATGATTCGCGTTGAGAATTGATTTCATCACTTGAGATGATCCACGTAAGGAATGTCTCTTGATCATTGTACTACAATCGATGACATGCTCACCTTTGACTATTTCTTGAAAATTGAAAATGATTGCTCGCCGGTTTATCGCGTTTAAAGACTATTTAAGTCAATCTCAACCATCATACGACATGTACTGGTTACTGTACTAAAATTGTGCAGCCCTCATTCGTACGATACAAATTTACGAAACATACATGCCTCCTAACCACAGGTCGATAAATCATTCCCATCACTAGAAAAGTTTAACTATTAGGATACAGATAACCACAAAATATTTTTTTTCCATATATGTACCCGCACACCCACAAACTGTTTAATCGAAAACCGATTTTGGTTTAAATCAAACTAAAATTATTATTTTATAAATAAAATAGTTAATTATAATTTAATTTTAAAAATATAAATTTTAATAATTATAAGCAACATACACTATGTATTATTATTTGATAATGGACGCGTTAAAAAAATTTGTTTTAATGAAATTAATTAATAATAATTAATTAATTAATAATCAGTTGTTTCACACATATTTGTACATCAAAATTAAATCACTTAATTAAATTAAATTATGTATTATTTAATCAAAAATATTTACAAACTTTATACTGTATATATAGTAGTTGTGGTGATTAGTGGATAGTGAAGAAGCGCACCAGATTATACCGGAAGTGTTCACCTAAACATGAACCGTGTGATTGTTTAGGAATTCGGTGTCGTCATCGATTAGTAATTGTTTATCATATTTCGATGTTGATGAGGCAGATATTGATTTTCTCGGCGATCGTTTTAGATTGTACAGTATGAATACGACTAATATGATGGAAAATACTAGAATGGCGGCGGAAAAGCCTAAAATAATTTCCAAGCGGTTTTTATAAAATAGCGACGATGGTTCGAATATTTTCTTATTGATTATTTGCATATTTTGGGGATGATAGTAGTAGTAGTTGTTGTCATTGGGGATACTATCGAGTGTTTCGGATTGTTGTGCCGGTTGTTCACCTACTGTACTTTTGATAATCGTTGTTGTTTTTTTATTACTATACTTACTACTACTGCTACTGCTACTGCTGCTGCTGCTGCTACTACTACTGCTGCTGCTACTATTGTTACCTTTTCGGTATTTCATTAGTTTCGATGGGGGTTGAGTTTTTGTTGATCGTTGTAGCTGCAGTTGCTTCACTGTTGTTGATGGTGTACTGTCGATATCGAGCTTAACGTATGCTTGGCTTGTGTCCAATGTTAATGGTAACGATCTTGTTATTGCATCCGTTTTCTGAAAAAAAAAGAAAAGCCATTATGAATTTATTTAAACAAGTATACATATTTATAGGAAGGCTGATGAGCTGGCTCCTTGTTTCATTTAGTGTAAAGTGGTTTATAACTAACGCTCTGCGAAACTAGCCCTTCTATCCGACATTCAATAATATTCTGGCTGACAACCAAAAGATGACAAGTTGTTCTCATCGTCGATAGTGACTTATTCGCCTACCGAAGGGTGGTTCTGCTTTATTTGCACCAGATCAGTACGGTGAACCTGACCAAACCAGTGCACTCCCTATTCTTTTATTTCTTGCCTGATATATCTGGATCTTGCATTAAATTCCTGATCATGTATTACAACACATAAGTTGACCTGATTTCTGAGTTGGCCTGATGTAAGTCACCAGTATATCTTATACGGTGTTAAGCCCTTTACATTATTCAAATAAATTTAAACTTATTTAGAAGTACAATTGTTAGAAGTCCAATAAGGCTGTTTTACTTGTGACCAGGTGACTTACTTTTACGTCTCTACTTTTAGGCCATCGATTTTCTTAGAGAGTAATAAATTCCTGCGGATCATTTAACTGTTATACGGTCATCACACATGCCAGATTTTCTCTGGTTCTTCTATCGTATCTAGGTGAAAAATCTGTGATTCGGTCTTCAGTTATCGGAATCCAATTTTTGTTTCAATGATTTAACGATTCAGGATTTTAACGAATGAGTTCGTCAGCCCAGCGATCCAACCAGATTTAAGCAGAAGTTTCTTTAGTATAATTCTCTCTGAATAGTATTAGTTCCAATATGCGATAACAAATTGGCGATGTACGGTGGAGACCGAAAATAAAGTTTTGACATGAGCTAAGGAGCTGCTGATATACATTTACTTTAGGATGAGGTTATTTTCAAAGAAAACCTTAACCTCTCTACATTTCAAACAAGTAGAATTCACTAAATGTAATTTTATGCCTAACCCAGGCTCATTCCAACCATAGCTAATTTAGGCCATTATGCTTAACCCTTCTCTTAAAATAACTGGATACCTCATATTAAAGACTATCGAACAAATCACTTAAAATCTCAGCACTCGTACTGCAAAGGTAATGGTAAGAAACCGATCTCCAATCTTTTGTTGGATCAATTAAGAAATCGATTGAGTATAAATAATATCGAGGGAAATGGGGACAAACTTCACTCTATCGAGGTGGTGGGGACAACTCCATTTCTCAGGATTTTGTTCATTAACTACCTGTTCTTCGAACTGAAAAGACTAGGCTTTAAGTGGTAGCTTATGCAGCTGAATTTGCAATTGTAGTGTGAGAGATTGTTAAGTTAACCTTTTCAGACGAAACCAAATACGTTGATCTTATTGTGGAGATGAAACTAAGTATAACATAATAGAAAGAGTAAAAAAAGCTACTCTTCAGGGTTTTAAAACCGTGAAGCGGGTCGAGTGTAGCATTTTTTGTATGGGTCATTCAAGGGGGATTATTCCATCGCCTTTCAATAACAACTATTTAAGGAACATCTGTTTATGATAGATGTACCAGGAGCAATTTCGTGTGTAATGCTAACTTTGCTCAAGAACGAGATAAGTGATATTTCCTTGGTGGCTTCAAATACGTGCGAGTTGTCCACTGTCTCGAAAATGCGGACAAACTTAGTCTCATATACGTGGTTACACAACACACCCACAATACAAGTGTAATTAAAGTTTTGAACCGACACTCGTTTTTTTACGTTCAGTCTGGCCAACAGATGCTATAGAAAATATGCACGTGACATAAAATTAAAAATTTGTGTTAGTGTTGATGAACATGAAATGTGATATCATGGTGATGACCGCAAAATAAGAGTAGGCCATATGTATAAAAGCCATCGTACAGATAGACGACGCATAACGTTAGAGCTAGAATTCTAACTAAAGGCTCAAAATGAATCTACCTCCAAATCCATGTACAGAAAATAAAAATGTCCCTTCTGTGTATGTCCAACATCTGTAATTCCTAAAAAGTCCACACTGAGCCGTAAAAGATAATATAAAAAATATTTTACAATTTATTTATGTATACTTTATGTACATAAATGTATTTATGCTAACTTAATGCAGTTCATTTTTAACGATTTTGTATTTTTCCAACATATTGATGAATTTTTATGTACTTAACCATAACTTTAATGTATTTGGATTTTATGTTTATTAAAAGCATATTAATTTTTATGAGGTTTATATTTATTTTTATGTGTTTACGTACTCAAGATATATATATATATATATATATATATATATATATATATATATATATATATATATATATATATATATATATATATATAAACGTCTTCCGACCGACTGCAACCCACTCATTTCAGCGCATGATCTTATCCTCAAAACATTTCTTATAGTCTGTTTTCGATATGGCCATTATAGGACCAGCCTAGCTGTTTTATTATCTGCTCTGAGCTGCTTAATCGCGTTATCGTAAGCGGTTTCTAATTGAGTTAATCCAAATGGAGGAAATTTCAAGTCGCTCAACCAGTTCGATGGTTCATATACATCCTAAAAATCAAGAATCATCGTTGGGTGACAAATGTGGGTGATAAATTGATTCATGCCTAGGTCTCATGTAATGCTCAAATAATATCTAACCCGTTCTCGGCGAGTGGCTGACTTTCGTACTAGGATTAATGAATCGCTCGATTGATGTCAATATTTCTCTCATTTTATCGATGCTTATCGATGCAGCACTTCTGAACGACTTGTGACCCATTTTAACGCTTATTTGTGAAATAGTATGTTGAATCTTGAATTATTTCAAAAATTTACTTATACGTATCTTAAATGTCTTTGGGAATTTTATTCTTCAAAAGATTAATATTCAGGGATAGCTAGATGGCATTTGAATTTACGAAGCCATTCAAATATGTGAGCTACTTAGCGCGTTAGTGAACCATCTTCGCTGCAAACGTACCATGATAATTCACGACACCGCTTTGTCATTTTCGATTTGTCATACACCAAACAATTATGATGAAAACTAGGACCCCAGCTCAGATGGTGTTCAGACATTGCTGTTATCGTCATGTGTTAACGTTCAAATAAGCTTCGTCAAGACATCGAAATCAACTCAACACATGATATTTAATTCTGTTAGATGTTAACAAACTACGCTATGGGAGACCTCGAACAGACATTGGAAGAATTATTCCACAAGATTGTTACGAGTAATAGTTTGAACATACGGACAGTTTTTACACAAGATTGTTAGGAGTGATTCCAGCAACATTTTAATAGACACGCGATTCCAACTACTTCGGGTACTAAAAATCCTTATGTTACAGAATCACTTCTTTAACAGAGTAGTACAGAAGAGCCGACTGAAACTCAAAGGTCTCTAAGAACCTTTGGGTTGCAACACATCATAAAGTATTCTTTCTCATTGACCCACATACGTAAGAAGGCTGTGTTGGACTTCCAAGTAATTAATATTCGAATGTGTAAGCTTCTCTGATTTTATTCAGTTTTTGAAGTCGACGGCTTGTCAATATAAAAAGTCAACCTTGACGGATTAACCAGCTCTTGTAAAATGCTTGTGGCACATTATAACGCTAATTTGCGATGAAGTGTATCAAGAACACTCCACGATTGTTGGATCTCGTACTATCGCAAAAATTAACATTTTCTTGTAATGATTAACATTAAGGGATAGTTGGGTCGGCAGCACTAATTTGGTGGCATTTAAGTCTACAGTATAATTCGAAAACATGGTTTCAGAGACGTTTTAGTAAATTGAGATAACCATCTCCACTAACCGAAATTGAAAAATTGGCAATTTATGATTTTGTCGAGTCCTTAAGAATTGCTTCGAGCATCTTTATGCATCCTGATATTCTGATATTAGAATACCTTCAATCGCGAGGAGCAAACAATCTTTAATATTTCAAACATACTATCGCTCTAGCAATTTTTCAATCAAACAACCACATAATTATTTCAAAAAAAGAGGAGGGGTAGTTGACCACTTTAAGAAGAATGATCAGATGGTTTTCATTGCGGTTTTCATTACAAGCGTCAACGTTCGAGTTATGATCTTCATGATCAAATATAGATATCGAACCGAATATATAAGAATGTAGGTGGTTCTGATCGAGCAGTGCAGTTTTGTGAGTTGCCTTTATCTAACTATTTCGAGCATATGGACAGTTTCCGACAAAAGTGCAAGGAAGAATGCAGCAAAATTTTAATTAATACCATAAAAATGTAACAGAATAACTCCTTGGATTTGGTAGATAAAAGTGACATACCATTTTAAACCAGATGAAATCCCTCCCTTCCATTATATTTATGTGAAAGTTTCTTAAAAATCTGCAGATAGAAGAATTCATCGAAGAAGTGTCATTGAAATGCTCCCTCGTTAGAGCTAACTTAGCTCTGTAGGTGGCTTAAATAAATCTTAAAATATCCGGACACTAGATTGAGGATGAGCACTTCAAATTGCACTTCCAAATTGAGGATAAGAAAATCTTGAGCATTTAACAGTTTTATCAAATGCATAAACGAGAGTCGATTCGAACTTGTTATTCTCTTAGAAACTAATGGTCACAAATGATTTTAATGAGAGAGCTGGTAATTATGTCATTACATAAGTCAGTATTCCCGACTGTCCCATGAACTCATATAGTTGATCAGGTCACAGGTTATCAAAGGTGTGTGACTGTATCGTCTTTCAAAATTTTGTACTACTCAGAGGGAAGCACGTTAGGCAAAGTACAATGCGACGCAATTCTGAAGGTCTATTATGAAACGCAACGAAAACAACAAGATCCAACAACAGCATTTTGCTGGAAGCCTAATGCCTTAAAATCAGTAAACGACATTAATGTGCGGGTTTCTCTAAAGGAGTTACTGGATTGTGCCATACCTTAAATCTTCAGTCAATTGCCATTCGACACCAGGATGGACATCTTTGTGTCAATATCGAAACGATGCTCGAAACAGATGTATCACGCAGATTGTAATTGATTTCAGGGTAAAATATAAACCACAAAGATGTTCATTAAGAGGATACATCTTATAACAAATAGTGACATGATAATTACCTTTGAAAATGAACACGATTACAGAAATGTCAAAAAATTACTGGAAGAATTAAAAAAAAAGCCAGCAACAAACTAGAAAATATCGAATATCACATACTTACCAGTTGAAGAGCGAAAAGGCTTATAGAGTGGTAATCAGAGGCTTACCATTTTCCATTAGTCACGATGAAATTAAAGCAGACTTAGACAAGGGGGATATGAAGTCGCAGGTATTACCAACATATACAAAATGAATGGTGAAAAAGTCAAGAAACACTTTCCATTGTTTTACGTCGACTTAAAACAAAAAGACAACAATAAACAAGTATACAATATCAAGAAACTTGCGTACTGTATAGTTAAAATTGAACCACCTAACAAGACAAGGGGTATTCCACAATGTACGAATTGTCAACAACTTGGAAATACCAAGAGCTTTTGCTATCGTTAAACCAAATGCGTTTAGTGTGCTGGAAATCATCACACGACAAAATGCAATAAACAGCCAGATATCGCATCTTCATGTGCTCTTTGTCAACAACAAGGACATACTGCAAACTATAAAGGATGCTGTGCAAATCAGAACAAAATTAAAAGCCAACAAAATAATAGAACAAGCGGCGATTACAAACCAAAGCTGCTAAACCACAAAAAACAATTACACCATCCACAGCTGGATTATTCTATGCGCAAGCCACCAAATTATCTGCTGATGATTTAAACCAAAGCAACAAACACATAAAAGGCAATAAAGAGCCTAGTGACTATGAAATTATTAAAATGCTTAATCATATTCAACAGATACTTGGTCACTAAGAAGAGAGAGTACCAAAGCTGGAAAGCAAAGAAGTCAGCATACACACTAATGATATACTCGTTCCTATACGCATCGTAGCTTGGAACTCTAATGGGCTCATCCAACGAGCCCAAGAGCTGGAAATATTCCTCCATACTAACAACATAGACATTGCGCTGATTGCAGAAACACACTTCTCGAACTAAAGCTTTATCAGAATAAAGGAATTTAACTCCTACTGGACCACCCACCCTAGTGAAAGAGTCAGAGGTAGTTCAGCTGTACTAATTAAAAAAATATCATACATAATCAACAAGAGGATATTCAAGCTATATGCAAGTAACTGTGATCTCAATCCAATATAATGGCGCAGATTCAAATATTGCGGCAGCATACTGTTCTCCACGGCATACACCAAAGAAGTCACAATTTAATAACGTCTTCAATAAACTAGGTCCAAGGTTTATTATTGGAGGGGACTATAATATAAAACATACAGCTTGGGGTCCCAGGCTAATTTCTCCTGGGAAAGGGAACTGTTTGTTCAATGCCATTCATGAAAACAACTGCTAATATTTTTCTCCCGGGGGGCTAACGGATGCAGAAAAAATTCCAGGTCTACTTGATTTCTACATCACAAAAGTTATTTCATCCAGTTGCACTAGAGTCGAAGGAATTAACGACTTAACGTCTGATCAGATTCCTGTACTGTTATCAGTAAACGCTATAGTCATCAAGAAAAAGAAAAAGCAAAACCTCACTAATCGATCCACGGATTGGAATCTTTTCAGAGAAAAATTGGAAGATCTAGTTGAGCTAAAAAATAGTATTAAAAGTATTGACGAATTGGAACAACAAACAAACAATTTCATTGAATACATTCAATTGGCCGCTAGTCTAACTACTCCAGAAATAAAAGATAAAGCGGAGATCGAAGTCAAATATCCGGCTGAAATCAGAGAACAAATCATAGAAAGAAGTAAGGCAAGGCGAATCACCGGTTCTGCTCAAGGAGCTTCCAAGTAAAGCAATCATCATGATCACATAATTATTTAATGCTTGTACGAGATTAAAGCATGAACCCAAATGCTTCAAAACGACCCAAATAATTATGCTGTATAGAAACCTGGTAAACCAGATGAAGAAATAACATCATATAGACCAATTTCACTACTTTCGACCCTATCAAAGTTGTTTGAAAAACTATACTACTGAAACGTCTAGAGCCAATGGTAAACGTCCCTGATTTTCAATTTGGGTTCAGGGACAACCAATCTACAATAGATCAAGTCCATCGAATAACTACGGTAATAGAGTAAGCGGTAGAAGAGAAGAAATTTTGCCCCGCCGTATTTCTGGATGGTTTGGCACATGGATTCAAGATGAGCAAAATGCTACCACAAAACTATTGCCAGCTGCTTGAATGATACTTTTCTGATCGTCAATTCAGAGTCATCCATGAAGAAACATGTTCTGACTTTTATCCAACGTTAGCGGGAAGTGGTTTGGGGCCCTGGTCTGCATTTAGCTTGGTCTGCATTTAAATTCAAAGCTCAACTGGAAAAATCACGTGAGACAAAAAGCTGAACAGATACGATTAAAACAACATCAAATGTACTGATTAGTTGGACATCATTCCAAAATGAACCTGTATTGCAAAAGACTAGTCTATCAAACTATCTATTTTTATGAGGACATTAAACAACGAAGTCAAAATAAATTTCTTCGAATGATCACCAACGCTTACCGATTCGTGACTAACCGGGAAATACATAATGATCTAGAAATTCAATTGATAGACGACGTCATCCGCGAATGTGCCATAAAACATGAGAAGAGACTTCTTACCCACACCAACGTCGAGGCCGTACAACTATTGGACAGTACAAACGAAGTAAGGCGACTCCAACGAATCAAACCACATGAGTTAATCGTATATGAATATTATATAACAAGGGAACTGGACACTAGTACAGCAGACCCAAACAAGTTTTATGCTTATCTCATCAATACTAATGTCAACTCTACTAACTTATAACGAAAATCTGTTAATCTGGAATTGATGGGTTGATTAAAACCTTGACCAAAATTCTCTTTTCGACCTTTATCGATAAGTATGGTGCGATGTAAGGTTGATTAGACTCTCGCGCTATCGATTATGAATTTTCGAGTTGAATCTTGATTATATGAGAAAAACAGGAATTTATTATAATCAAGTACACTGCCTCGGCCCCATTACCCGGAGTGTGCTAATCCGGAGCGAGAGGTTATGCAATTATTTTTAAGAAAGAGTCACATTTCTCCAAGCTCGTAGAGCGATTTAGTATCTTCTACTTGTTTACAACTGTATGAAGAGCTGGCGCCTATATTGTTGACACGGTACGGACCACCCTGTCAAAAGCGTTATTACTATTAAGTTTATATATAGCGATACATAAACATGTAATAATGTTTCAATTTATGATCTGGGAAATGTCGTATTCTCAAGAGCTTAAATATATTCTAGAGCATCGAATCGAATAAAATTAAATTAGTGTGTTACTCCAACTCCCTTAAAGTAGTCGATCATAAAATGAAAGCTTGTAAACTACATAACTAAATATGTTACCTATAACATGTATTAATTAAATATAAAATCACAAATGTTAACTCGAACATACCAACACACATGTACCTAAAAAGCTTAATTATATATGTCCTAAATAAATAAATAAGTAGATATGTTATGTTGTATGTGCACCACATATGCTCATCTACCTGTTTCGAAAAAAAACATGGACAACCTCAAAAATGGTATTCGTTTGTACAGAAGAGGGGAAACTCTAAGCTTTTTCAGACTCACTATATGTTATATGTTGTACGAGATATACGATACAGAGTACATATATATATGTTGTTGGTTCGCTTGTATAGTTTTGTCGTTAACGTCATTCGAATTTGTACTAATTAATTATTTAGGTAATGACAAATGACTTTAACATGAAGTAATTAAATATTAAATTCTACGAAGATTGTATAAACGATATAAGTATGTTACATAGGAATGATACGAAGTAGGAAAAAATTTTGGGATGCTTATTCCAACTTCCGGAATAATCAATTAGCGCAATTTTGTTTTCGATTTGTTTCGCCCATTCCATAATGTCCAAGAGTAGTTTTGCCCTTAAAACTCTAGTTTGAAACATTGGGCTTACTTTAAAGTGTAATAGGACACCTGCGTTACAGTACAAACATTTTGTTGAAAGAAAGTCATCGAAAGCTCTATCAAATCGATAAACCAAAGAAGCTTATATTTAATGAAAACTTGGACAGGACACCTGCGTTGTTTTTAAGTTCGACAATTTCCACCCTTGCCCCAATTTTCGTGTAAGGTTTTATCTTAGGACATAATTAAATCAAGGACGGACATGGCTAAAGGTCTAGCACATCTCATTGTTGTCGTGCTGCCGGAGGCTTGAGGATATGATTTGTTATATCGTCATCAATAAATTCCATCTTTTTATCTTGATGGGAGGTCTAATATATCATCAAGCTTCTACAATGTTCCGAACTACTTTGTTTTGCAACGTCTATGCCTTTTGTTTGTTTTTCGGAATTTTTGTTCTTCATTGCCATGATCCAGCTGACTGAATTTACCAACTGTACTTTGTTAGTAGTTTCTACTTGATTGGGCTACTCCTGATGAAATATTCTTTAAGAGTATTTTATAATATTTTTTAAGAAAATCCCATGCTTGAGTTTGACATTCAATCCTTTATGCGCAACATACACAGGAAAACCCTTGAATACATCTTTATAGATTCTATCGAGTTGTGTTCTCTGAAACCAACCTAGTGGTGAGGATTAAGATTTCAATTCACCAGTATGAGCCTCATTGTCTTCAGTAATAATTAATCAAATATATTCGATATATCACTAGTATGAGTAGTACGGTTATGAAGTCATACCCAGAGCTCTTTTGGCTTAGGTAAGCTTACAGGTTGTATTTCAAGCTAATCACATTGTATCACTAGATTAACATTTTCATCAGCAGTTTGCATTTTTTTCTCAGTCACTCAGGCTCAATTGGGACATCCATTCCCAGGCGAACACTCTCAGTCCCGGAATCTGTTTGTTTTTCTAATGAAATCCAAGATATCCGGTATCTTCAAGGTCGGCGGTTGATCCTCACAAAGGAATTGTGAGCCGAAACAGTGCAGTCTATAGGAAGAGTATGAAGAACATGAGCACGAAAAGTGCTCAACAGTATCTTCCTCCCCGTCCCCACACTGTTCGCAGCATGAGATATTCAGGGAGCAGTGCCGATTATCAGATGAGATTATCCCATCTCTTTTGGTGCAGATATCCAAAGTGATAATCAATTTCTTGTTTAAGAGATAGTGACGTCCCTCCTAATGCGTGCTCAGGTCCCACAAAGGTGGATGTCGCACCCAATCGAACCAATTTATCCGCCAAAATATTTCCTTTGATACCCATGTGACTGGGTATCCAGAGAGTCTAACTTTATTCAGCCTGCCTAGTCGATTTTAGGCACTTATCGTTTCTAAGACAAGTTTGAATGAAACTGTATTGGAACCAATCGACTTTAGGGAAGCCTGGCTATCAGAAAGAATGCAGATACGACGATCTCTGCAATTTATCCCTTTTACAAAGAGTGCTTGTTTCAAAATTGCAGCAGATTCTGCCTGAAAAACAGAGGCGTACCTACCAAGCGGGATAGATAATTCAACCTCAGGATTTTGTGTGTATAACCCAGCACCAGCTAGATTACGGCATACTGATCCGTCGGTAAAGATTAAAATATCGTTGCCGGAGGGGTAGGATCCATCTCAAGAGCTGCAGTGGGAGTCGTATGCATAGCTCCTACTATACCTAGACAAACAAGTCTTTGAAGGCGGTTTAGAGGTCTCCCTCCAATCCCCCTCATTGCTATAGGCCACCAAATGAATGCGGCAAACGAGACTATGGGTCTAATCATTAAAACGTATAGCCAGTACACGCGTCTAGGTTTCAGGCCCATGATTTACCAAATGACTGTTTGCATTTCCAGTAAATGTTGTATGTTTTATTGCATTTCTTTTCTATATGTATGGAAGTTTAAAACTTCCAAGACTCCTGCGTCTAATGAAGAGAACCATCTCAGTTTTCCTAGGATTGACTGAAAGACCCTGGTCACTACACCAGGTTACAACTATGTTGATGTCAGTTTGCATGCGATCACATATTACATCCGCATATTTACCTACCAGTATTATGGCGATATCATCAGCATAACCCTGGCAGAATAATCCGTTGTCGTTTAGTTGGACTAGGAGTGAGTTGACCACAAGACACCACAAGAGCGGAGACAGAACTCCTGCCTGAGGACATCCCTTTTGGGCGGTCGCCGTTGTCGTATCATTACCTAAGTCTCCAGTAATTTTTTTGACGCTAAGCCACCGACCAAATATGGCTCTATACCATGTCTTTAAGCAGCAGAGATCATTGCATTGAAGGACGCAATGTCAAAAGCACATCAATATCCAGAAACGCTCTCAAGGTGAATTCTTTGTTGTCCAGTGAGTTTTGGTATTTTAAATTTTGAGAAAGAACCGATGCTCCATCGGATTCTGTCTTTTGTCACCACTTTTGCCACCAAGCTCTTATCTTTGAAACTTGGTAGTTTGTGTGGGAGTTGATTTCTCTCAACTTCATTTGAATTTGTTCTCGTGTATGAGTTCCATCAGGTTTCTCTAGAGTTCCAATAGTGGCTCTCATGTTTCACAGAGAACTTTCTTGAGTTTAGCGGTTGCCGTAAGGAAGATCTTCACAGAAAGATCTCTATTTCGATGTTTTTTCACTTCGGAAACTTTTCTTGTACTCTCTTTGTAAAGATTTGTACAGGTACCAATATACCGTTGAACCGGTATTTATGGCTTTGTTTAGAAGTTTTCTTGTCTGTTTCCTCAGTCTTCCCAATCCCCTGGTCCACCATGGTGTCCCAGTTCTTTTATACTTACTTAGAAGACAGCTCTTCTCATAGGCGCTAATTAGTGCTTCTTCAAGTTTATCAGCGGATTTTTCCAGTCCCCCGCAGTTTCTGATTTTCATTACTGAAGATAGAAGTGACTGATTGAGATGGAGTCTGCAAAGATCCCAATCCGTGTTTCTTCGGTTCCTAAATTCTCTAATTTCAGGTTTATCTTTGATAGCATATAGTAACATCTGTCTGTACATATTTTTGACATAATCTGGCTTAATTTGTTTTAGAGCCTATATGCATTTTGAGACATCTCTATAAATTTGGGCATCATTACTATCTTTTGTGTTTGAGTATTAATCTTGAGTTACTTCTGCAAAGATTTTTCTCAAGCTATTTGATCAGAGATCTAGAGGAACGTAACTTGTACGGTTCAAATCTTCAGTCTCCGAATTTTGTCAAAATCCAGACATCTGTTGGCTTATCTCCTTCAAGACAGTTCCTACATATGACATACTAAGATAGGCCAATGCGATGGATATCAACTTTAAAGTAACCATCACTAACACTACCTATATGAAAATTTATTCACTCTTAAATCGTCAAGGAAAACTTTATTATTTTCTTACCATAATTTAAAAAAAAATAAGTGTACGGCAAGTGCTAAACTTTCAAGGTTAATCTTGAACCAGATTTACTATTAGAAATGATCATCGGATTGGAACATTCATGAATTGGAACCTTCATCATAAAAATATGGTTTGGCATTTTGGAAACAAGATCAGAATTGATAATTTTAAACCCAGGAAATTCAATAACGAGGAAGAACTCACCAGCTTATCTATTTAATGAAGGCCGATCAACACTTTGACGAAGAACATCAAGGCTATGTACATTGCTATAACCTAATCATCATGAAGGTTATATACTCTAGCCTTTACCTTATACCTTTTAAGCTCAAAATTCCAAAGTTCGGGTTTGTCCGAACCTCTTGGTTAAGAATAAGAAAGGGTGAATTTGTGACGGAAGTCTAGAAATCACTTGTCACTTGTAAGCAAATAAACGTCAATGTCCCTAGCTGACTGAATATCGTTGCGGGAGTAAAAAATCAAACTCCGTAGAGAATAATCTTCAAAGGGTTAGGTTAGGTTAGGTTGTTGTGGCTGCTTTCGCACACTTAGACCAGCGATGGTCCGTTGTGATACCACTCTTTGTACGGCTATGGGTCCGAGGTTTGGAAGAACCATCTGCGCATTGCATAGCTCCATGTCAGCCTATAGAACTGACATGGAAGATGGGTCGGCCAAACATTCAAAGGGTTAGCTTTACAGTAAAATTTAAATGGTGGCCGATTAAATTTAAATCACACGTGATTCATCTATGACCAGAACTGAGAATATCACCTTCTAATTAGAAATTATACCATTCTTAGATATATAATACAAACTAATGTAATCACTTCCCTGCAAGCAGAAGTAATAAATGTTGGTTTATTGAGGATTTGCCGATATAAAAAAATGAGCATTCGCATCAGATCCGATTACTGAGGAATATGCTTCGCTAACTCCACATATCTAGATTAGAAAATCACTTGGAGAGCGGAGGCGAAGTAGAGTATATGAAAATGCAAAATCCAGTTTCCGCGAGAGTGCTATGTTTCAATGGAAATGAGGACAGCTCATTCATGAATTACAGAGACATCTTTTTAGCAACAAAACTTGAATATTACTTTATCATTGATATATCGTGCAGTCCAGGACATCTAAGGGCATCACATACCTGCTCTTAAAAAGACAAATTGCGTCTAGCAATAATGAAATTGCCCAATTGCCCAAGAAGCAAATGTCTTATTCAGACAAACCACCAGGTATGACTCCAATTACAGAAAATGTTTACGTATTAAAACCACATCTCGTTAGAAACATGGATAACAGCGGCAAAAAGGTCTGGAAAGTTTCTACACCATAAACTTGTTCGTTATCGGAATTGACCAGAAAAGTCACTCCAAGAACTTAGAAGGACCACTCACTACCACTCATAGATTCGAGAAAGAGTTTATCTATCTTACTCATTTATGTTCGGACCTAGTAAGTTTCTCCGTGTTGAGTCAAATTAATCATCAGGCTCCACTCCTGACGGTGTCCTTATGTCAATTTCTTTAAGTTTCAAATTTGCAACCATACTTCCCTCGAAACCTAACAACTATGGTTTCCGTCAAAGCGACTGAAAGAGCAGTATAAGTAGTTCAATCCAATTGCTACCTGCCATCGTTTATGGTTAAAACTAGGGCGGTATCTGATCGCCTTCGAACCTCTAACTTTTATTCTCTAAGTTTCGTCCCACTTAAATAGATAAAAATCATACACTCGATGTTGTAGGTTAGAACTTACAGCGTATACCCTTTGTCAATAAACTAGACCTAACCCTTTCAGAATATAGAAAATAGTCACGATTGTACTTTATCTAATATTTGTTAACCGATTTATAAACTCACAAAACCATTATGTTTGTATTTTGAGCTCAACCCCTTAATAAACCACCCCATATATTTCGTAACCTCAGAAGTCTGATAAATAATGCATTGTTGTATTGTAAATTTCGGTTATCGATTCCCCTTCAATCGGTTTTTACAGGCCACTATTAGCCCGTACCGTGTCAACAATCTGACTCCATTGGTTTCGATCATGAACCAGTTCTTTATATTGTTGTAAACAATTAGAAAATACCAGATCGAGCGACCTCTTCGCCTTCCGAAAGGCAGCTTTTCCGTTACAGATCGGTGTATCATTCGGTTCGGATGTGGACGTAGATGATAACAATTGACTTGCCACTTTGAGATCATGAGCGATCGCAAAGTACATCATTCTATCTTTATTTTCGGTCGCAGCTTCGTGTCGGGAGTACGGACCCATATTATTATTATTTCTGCCAGCTCTAGCGTTAAAGTCGCCAATCACCAATCTGACATTGTGCTCCGGTATAGAGCCTATCAGACTATCCAAATTATTGTAAAATGAGTCTTTATCTTGGGGTTGGCTTATATATCAGTGGGCATGTACACAGATAAATGACAGTTGCATTCGATTATCGACTACTTGGATGACCAATATAGCCTTGTTTACCTGTGGCCCAATAAGAAATCCAACTCAAAGATTTTCGAGGTCATCTCCGCTGTGTAGCAACGTACAGCTTTGGAACACATGGTCTTCACTTTTAGACTATATCGAGCTTCTTGGAGCGCTACAAATTGTAGCCGATCCTCTTTCATACATATTTGATGAGGCCGTCAGACGCACAGGATTCAATCTCGTTTCCGAGTACTTAAGCGGAACTTAAGCGGAGTACTTAAGCGGAAGATCATTGTTGTTTTGGTGGTATCCAATTTTTTTTTGTTTGTTGATATTTTTAACATTTATTATTTTTTACGGATGTGGGTCGTCAGCCCAGTAATCTAACCAGATTTTGTCGCCTCTTACGACAAGCTCTGGATACTGTAGTATTTTTTATCATTTTTGGGAAGTGCGCATGGGGCAGCCCAACAGGGGTAATAAAAGTAATCGAGTAGATACAGCACGAGTAGATTAACAATATCTCTCAACACGCTTGTCTTCGTCCGGTCACAAAAGCACTAAAACGATGTTAATCCATATTCAGCTTCATTGTAAATTCATGGTATGAATCATGCACACAGCATAACAACATATTTAATCTAAACAACAACAACAACAGCAACACAAAATTCTTAAATATTCATTAAATATAATATTTGCCATTAAAGCTCTTAAGTTAAAATCTCTAACGAACATTTCATCAAAGTCAATTTGAGACATTCTACATACATATATATGTATGTATGTAAGATAACGAAATGTATATACAGAGAATTACTTATACATACTCGTACATAATAAAATAAAATTTTATTTTTTTTATGTTTCGAGATCATTAAAATAAAATAATATTGCAACATAAAATGTATAAACTGTATGCTGTGATGTGTGCGCTGGTGCTATGTGTTCCTGCCATCGTTTTGTATGTTGGTTTCTATGTGTGTATGTGTTTGTGTGCTTATAAATTTTAATACACTCAGATCTTTCGGTTTTACGAGCATGATGCTGTTAACAAAAAAAAAATTGAAAAAGAAAATCGCCTGGGGGTTAAGGAAGAAAATTTGTACCGAACCATAATTTTCTAAAATCAACATTAAATCATTGCGGATAAATGCTGTAATGTATTGTCTCTATATATCTCACCATGAACATTGTGTGTATATACATACAGTCATCAACATTATTTTATGCTCAATTTTTATTTTATTACACCAACCTTGTATCTGCGTACACATATGTACACAAGTATATGTCAGTCCAAAAATCCGGCATCAAATCATCAGTTCCACACATTCGTCCATCAATATACAAAAAAACCAATTCATTTTATGATCCGAAACGAATGCCGCAAATATTTTATTTGGTGCCTGACTGTAGTGCTCGTTAGCATAAAAACTTAAATCTTAAAGATGGTTAACAATTATTTTCTTATACAGACGAAAAGTCGTAAATTCTCATAAAAATCAACACCCGATAGTTATAAGTTACTTCTTGGTGGAGAAATGATGAAGGTCACCGGTGTCATTTTGAACATTTATCATATTTTTTAGTACAGGGATTGACAACAATTTTAAATTGAATTTTAGATTGTACAGTAGAAGCGCATATGTTGTGAGATGAAATATGACTGCATTGGTTAGACAGTCAGAGGATGCCTCTATTTTATTATTAAAGTTGGCTGGGACGCTTAAAGGTTCCGCACTCAATGCCTCAAAAAAGACAGTAGATTTACAGGAGTAGTTCTAGAGTTGAACACAAGGGATCTGATGCGGTCGAAAGCCGGACAACTGCTGATAAAGTGGAAGCTATCACCGACATTCGTCGCAAACGGCATCACTGACAAGTCCCGTGCGATGAAGATGACTTTTGAATCGGCCATATTTTAAAAGTTATTTTCTGAAACCAGAAGAACCAATATATTGAAACCAATATTCTCAAGCTGTTATTTTTGAGTGAAAGAACGTATTTTGTCAGCTTCGGGATCTTTGTGACAAAGTATTTCGCCTTAAGACAAGTATAGGTGTATTTAAACGGGTCAGCTTTATTAGTGAGATAATGTATTAGTGAGATAAATCACGATTTTCCGGGTCTACCCATTAGGTTCACCCAACTTAAAACCCATTGCTACTAGCACCCTTCGTCATGACTCCTAAAACCTACCAACAAATGCTGAATACTGTTCCAGGCTTTAAAATATAGTTTGAAATGAAATTTGGGATAATTGTAAAGAACGAACCTGTGAAGTTGAATTATTTGAACAGAATCCATATTGGAAGTCACCAATGAATTTCTCCGCAGGAAGAGTGGACATTTTCAAAAATTAGGAATTAACATAGTCGCATTATATTCGAATAGACCTGAAGTCCCGAAGATCGACAATTTATAAATGATTAGAATTCATTCAAGCTATACTCAGTCGGGTTATACACTACACATACCTTCTTGAATATCAACATAAGTTGCTGAACATATTCAAGTGGCTAACCGGTCGTGTAAACCAACCTAGGAAAGAGGTTTTATATCTTACATTTTATTTCTTCTTAAGACCACACTGATTAGATCATGCCAAGAGAACAACCGGCCTGTGAAATGAAGCTTATAGTCTATATCAAAAAAGTTCACTGGTAGAATTGAATACTGGTGACATTTAGGAAAAATCGATCATATATGTTGCCTAGCGTACTGGAGAGTGGTGTGATTATAGGGTGTGTTTTGCAAAATACAACCTCGAATTAAGACAATCGAATGGATACATGGAAACCCTTCTGGGAAGGAATCGATCAACTTTTATCAGCAGTCTATCACAAAAAAAGAGCTTTCAAAACATCACACCAACAGAATAGACGTCCTTCAGAAAGAGGATTAAAGCTTTTTGGGGAGCTGGGCAGAAACTGTAAAGGAACTCTTTTTGAGATGCAATTTCAAAGCTCTTCAATGATATTGAACTACATACCCATTTAACGAATTAAATTATGAACCTTATAATAGAATTCCGGGTCTATTGGAGAACATTTTAAATTCCTAAAGTTCCAGATGGAGAATTATCTCATTCATTCGTCTTGAGAAAGACGATATTTTTTCTGTTTAACATCAGTAGGGAATAAAAGAGATTTGTCGCATCTGGACATATCTTCGAGCCAGCTTAAAGCTTCCTTTATGATGAAGGACGATCCGATAAGACATTTTATGACTTCAGAGGAAATGGGGTGACACGTACTATACAGTAAAATGAAGTCGGTCCATGGTTAAGTGCTAGAAATAGTGAAATGATGCAATAGAAGAGGCGTAAGCTGAGCAACCATGTATATGGTGACAAAGTTATGCAAAAAAACACCGATCGGCGTTGTTGCATGGTGATATGGGATTGAATACTTGAAAAAATCTGTGACTACTGTAGTGACAGCATTGTTACTCAGCTGCTTTACAATTGTTTAAACAAAAAACTCATCATATACTCATACGTTTGTGTACCATCAATACCACGTTTGATAGCTGCGAGTAAAATTAAATTGCATGTAAAAATTGTTACAAAGTAACCTACATACAGTACGCGAACACTTTTCACTGTATATTGCCGAACACTGCTTATCGAGGTATACTGAAATAGTGCTTAACGTCGAGAATATATTATTTGAACACCTACAGTGTATAGAAACGAAACACGTGCTTAAGAGAAACGTAAAGGCGATCCTTCATATCAATTCTTTCTGCGAGAACATCGTTTCGCGATGAAGAAGAAGGTAAGCAGTATGAGGAGGAGAGTGAGCTATCATCAGCATAAGAATATATTGGATTGAGTGTTGATAATAGAAGATCATCGATGAAAATTAGAAAAAGAGTTGGAGAAAGGACGGATGCTTGAGGGATACCAGCGTTTAAAGAATGTGGAATGGAAGTCGTGCCATCCACCACCACTTGGATTTTACGACAGAAAAGAAAATTCTTAACCCATAAAATTAAATAATGCGGCCAGCTGCCCTCAGTTTGCACGGTAAACTCTTGTGCGACACGCGATCAAATGCTTTCGAAATATCAAGCGCAATGAATTGTGATTCACCAGATTGATGGATACTCCTGTTCCATTTTTTAGTGATGACATTAATTAAGTCTCCGGTTGAGCTTCCTCGACGAAAATCATACTGACGATTTGAAATTAGGTGGTGATCTTCCAAATAATTCATCAGTTTTTTCGGCACAAAATGAACGTTAGCAATTTTTCCAAATGGAAGGAAAAATACCAGAAGACATAGATCGGTGGAACAAACATGAAAGTCGCTTTAGCAAGGATTTACAACAATATTTGAGTACAATTAGGGGAATGCTATCTGGACCGGCTGATTTGTTGGGGTTAATGTTTGCAAGAACTTTGGCGACAACTTTAGGTCGGAATCTAAAGCGGCGCATCGACGAGCTGACTTACGAGATTACAGGTGGTGTTGAATTAGATTAAGGTTAGTTGGAGTTAGCAGCAAATTTTCGAGCGAAGAGATTAGCCTTTTCATGCGCAGTGGAAAAAATACTATCTCTATCTTTGAGAGGTGGTATAGAAGATTTCCTACTTTCCAAAAAGTTTTCCTCGACTTTACGAGCAAATGACCAAAACGTTCGATTGCTGTTGGAGGTATCTAAAATCTGCCGCAACTCTGCTCTAACCTTATTTTCGTATTCTTGTTTAGCTTTTGATATCGTTCGTGTTGCTAGGTTTTTTAACCACCTTGAATTCGGATAAATGTTCAGCTATCGGGTTTTGGAGATACTTGCGGTGACAAGCTTCTTTAAGGGCGGTTGCTTTCCTGCAGTCGTGATTGTGCCAAGGATTGTTTAACATTTTTGGCTTAGAGCAGCTAGAAGGAATGAACTGTTCCATTCCTGTGAGAATGACAGTAGATAACAGAATGGCTGACCGGTCAATATTACCGAAGGCAAAGCAAGGACGCCATTCATCGCAAATGTGGCACTTTAAAAATGCCGACAATGTCTCACATTGACTCATATGCTGACATTGACTCATTTATACTACAAAATCAAAAAATATAAGGTTGAAGAATACAACCGGGACCCTTGAACTCAAAATTACAGAAAACGAAACACGAAAATATAACACTCCATTGGATATAGAGCATTGCTATGTCTGGATGGTCTACGCAAATCAGACATTGTCCACTATTTGGTTTACAACGACGTGAGGTAGGACATAAAAATCGCAAAAGAATTGGAGACTTGATAGTGTAAAAATCCAAAACAATAAAAACCCTGATATTAAAGGAAGCTTACCACTAAACATACCATTCTAGGGTTACCACGAAACGGGTGCTACATGTTGAATTGCTATCATTAGTTGTCCTTCAGTAGAACCTTCACGAGATTAAGTGCTGGAACGAGAAGTGGCGTTTCTTTTACTTTCAGCCTGTACAACAACATGATTTCCATTGCGGATGTAAACTTTAAGAATACACAAAATATTGCACATATGCCGTCATTATTACAATTTACAGCTTCTATTCCAAAATATGCGGCATCCAGCAAAATGTCGAACGCGTTTTGTGGTCAACCAAATGACCCTTAGAAGGAGGGTCAATATATTCAGTAGTTTCAAGGTTGTGAGTGTATCCTCAAATAGCAATCACGACCCAAGGCTGGCTTAGGTCTCATAAAAGTAAAAGATACACCTATAGCCAGAACAAGTATTCGACAACACGCATTTCCTGATACCTGGATATCGAGTGAAGTCTGATTTAATTCAGAAAGTCAAGCTTAGTAGTTATTGCCTGCTGAACAAGTTTAAATGAAACAGTATCGGAATCATTTACCGTTAAACCGGCTTTGCTAGTAGAAGATATACAGATAAGGTGATCTCTGCGGTTTATCCCATAACATTGACGCCAGATAGAGGAAAAATGGATTATTGTGGTTCCATTTATTCGTGATGGTTATAATTACACTAAATAATATCTCAAAGAGATCTTTGAATACCATAGTGTCTGACAGGATCTGGATAGTAATGTGACCGCCACTAAAAAGATCGTCTCTATCCATTTGTTACACTTTCTAAATTAAATGAATAACTAGCCCAGTAATTGTTAGTTAATACAATTACTCTAACTTTTCATTTTATCTACATAATAGTTATTTCCTTCACTGTATTCTCAATGTATCCAAGAATGGATATTATCTTTGCTCAGTAATTAAACGTAAGTAATCTCCCGACAAACAGTGATATATGCAAAATACTTCCTATTACACCTACAGTAAACAGTAAAACCAACTGTGTAATTAAATACATAACACATAATAGCTTGGGGACGATCTTTCCCTGAGATAATTTTACGCCGGGTTAAAAAATATTTGTAAAAGTATATATTGATCTAAGACTGTGGCAACTCCTACATTACTTGGCCAATAAGTTTAATAATTGAGCTTTTATCGTATTTTGCCGCCATTTTTGGGCTTAGAGCTTTTGGGTGAAGTTAAACCATTTATAACGACCATGGAATTAGAGTAATAAGATGAACATGAGTGTCTTATCAATCTCAAACTTTTATGCACAGTTTTTTAACCTCGTACACCTTTCAAATCTTTAGTCGCACGTCCTCTATTTGGCTAAAAACGCCGTAAGGTAGTGTAGTCAAATCGCGTAAGAATTAGAGACTAAATAGTATAAATCCAAAACAATTATATCCCAAAATTCCGAACCATACCATTCTTGGATAAAGATTGGCCAACTCTTCGGAAAACTAGCTATGTTTCTTTACTAAACCACAGGGGCTGTGTTGAATTGGTATACTTAAATGTCATTCTTTAATGACTCCATCAGACAAAATTCCGGAAGGAGAAGTGGCGGTACCTTTAATTTTCAACGTGTATACAGCAACATTATTTCGATTGCAGATATAAACTCAACGAATAACCAACAATTGCGCATATGCCGTCAATTTTATAATCGACAGCTCCTGTTCCAACTAATGCAGCATCCAACAAAATTTTCAATTCAAAGGAGGGTCAAGATATCCTGTAGTTTCAAGGTCATTAGTGTATCTTCAAAAAACAATCGCGTTTCAAATCTACGATGGATTTACATAAAGCAGCCCGCTTCAAGTTTCAATGAACAGTATGGGAATCAATTACCCTTAAAGCAGCTCGGCTGTTAGAGAAGATATAGACAAGACAATCTCTATAATTAATCCCATAAATTAAAAGACAGTGGAATGTCTACCAAACTCACGTATTTTGTAGGCGGGCATGAGCCAGATAACAGCGTATAATGAACCATTCATAAAGATCTCTGTATCTCTGGTGGAGAAGTAGGTTGAGTTATTGTGATTAAAATGTATGCGTGTTGGTAAATACACTAAAGAATGTCCCAAAGAGTTTTTTGGACTCCATAGTGTCTGAGATCATCTGGATAGTAATGTGACTAACCAACATCCTCTGTATTTGGCCATGCCTATCATAGCTAAAAAGAACCATTTGTTACAGTCTCTTTAAATCAGACAAGTACTCTACTAATTCCTTTAATCTAAATAATAATAATTATTTCCTTCACTGTATTTTCAATATATACCAGAATAAATATTATTTCTGCTCAGGAGTTAAATTATTAATCTCCCAACAGACAGTGACATATAAAATATACTATTAGTGACATATTAGTGACAGTGACATATAAAATACCCTGTATTTATTTATACGTTACGTACGTATAACAGTACGTAACGTATAAATAAATACAGGGCACGTTACAGCTAGGGGACGACCTTCTCCTGAGTTAATTTGATGCCGGGCTAAAAAATATCTGTTACTGTATATTGATCTAAAGCTGTACTGTTTGGCAACTCGTATACATTACTTGAACAGTAAGTTTAAAAATTGAGCTTTTATCGTATTTCGCCGCCATTTTGGGCTTAGAGCTTTTGAGTAACATTAAATAATACCAATATTTCGTCATTTATAACGATCATGGTATTAAGGTAATAAGATGTAAATGAGTGTTTCATCGAACTCAAGTTTTTGATGTACAGTTTGTTAAGCTCGTACTGCGATATTCTCGACCACATTTGAAGTGAATTAGAATTTGAAACATTACAATAAAGAACGTCCACAAAACATGGTGATTGCTTTTATTTACTATATAACATGACTGCTATCAAATCGTTTAGGGATTTAAAATGTACAAACAAAATTGATTGAAATAAATTAATCACCACGCCAAGTACTTTACATACATACTCGTATCTAGCAACTCAAAATAATTGACATTTTAATACGTTTATGTGTTCACATATCCCAAATGAATACAAACAGAAAAGTATAACATCGATATATGGTATACTCGCCCATCTATATATGAAAAAATTGAATTAACAAGAATCCAAACACTGTTTGAAATTCATCCCATTTTCATTTCGTCGAACAACAAACATGACACACACACACACAACATGTATAGAGCCCAGTATAATTAATAAAATCCAACATCTCACACGTACTCTTATTTATCAATCTACATGTAAATTTGATTTTCTTCGTGCGGCCACACAGTACAGTACCACATATATGTACTCGTACTCATCGAATATCCCTTTTTTGATCTAACCAAATCGTACAACATAAATATTTATTTAGGGTTTATCTCCTAACATATACGTACATGGCAGATATAAACAAACTGAACAAGATTTATGTAAATTCGAGCTATATACCACCACACCCATCCCCATATACACACACATGAGAGATATAAGACTTTTAGTTCGTTTCAAGTCAGCAAACGATTGGTGTATGTACCTAAGTTGTAAATCTATGTATCTAACAATAAATGTAATTGAAATTTATTTACTTTTGCAAAATCCTAGTGCTACAAGAAAATCAACGTCATCGTCTTTGCATTTCTTAAGTTTCCTTTCATTAATTTATACTGTGCGCGGGTGTTAAATTATAATTATATGCGACATGTACAAACACCTATACATCATATAGATGACAACAATGGTCAACAATATTTTTCTTCACTTTAACTTTCTTAATTGTTGTGCGGCGTTCAATTACGATAATTTACTGTTGCTGCGGTGTTGATTTGATTCGCGCTTAATCAACAAGGACAAGGTAAATAGCAAAGGTATGAATTATGTTGAGATTTAATTAAGGTTTCTCGCGAGGTTGTCTATGTTTATGATGATTATTTACGATTCTGGAGGTAAGAGATAGTTGGAACATTGGATCACGATAGTATTAAGTGCAAGGTTCAGCGATGAAAGATATCTAACAAAACAGATAGGGCACATCATTTCGAGGCACTCAACTTAGCTAAGGTTGGCGCTTGCTCGATATGCAGACTTCTGGAAAAGTTTGCACCATCTCAGTTCTTTTAGTCAAAAGAACGCCAGAATGTCCAACAGAACATGAAGAAGACTTTTAAAAACGCAAGACGAATCGAAGGTTCTGAAGAATGGGAACCTGGAGACTCATTTGTGGTGAAATAGGAAAGCCGAGGTAACTAAACTAAGTAAGGTGGTATTTTATTGTTTAATCATCTCGAGTTATCTACAACGATCGGCTATATACTGGACCACAACCAGTAGGGAATCAATGAAACAACTAGTATACAACTATTTTTAGGGCAGGCCAACAATTCATTCAATCACTGTAATCGAAATACCTTAATCTAAACAATTAAATCGTACTGACTTGTATCTTACGCCACATACTGATGACACAAATATATAAGATCTTGGTCCAAGTTTGTACGCCATATGTTAATGATTTTGGCATTGTTCATATACGATTTCCGCATCGACCGACCATCTCATTAAATCACTCATCACAAAATTTCCAACATAATTCAGTAATTCATTGAACTTGCCGAGAGATATCAAGGAACATTATAGGAGGATCAGAAATCGTTCGTTAGGAACGAGTGGGCAAAGTGATCTAAGTGAGGGGCGGGTCACGCTAAATGATGGCAGATGGGCCGGTTTAAGGTATTACGCGACCCGTGTCAACAAACTATAAGGCTGGGGGCCTATTTAACAAAGCACAGTCGCAAACGGAGCCCTCTGGATACCTGGCGACCTCCAGTTGTATATGTATATCATTACCTACTTAAACGGATTTTTGTGCAGGTGGACCAATTTTTCTCCGATACTCGTGGGATCACAATGTCTCCAAAAACTAAAATCAAAATTGAGAACGGCACTCTTCAAAGGCCGGAAACAAAAAGAGAGGGCTCAAACCGTAAAGGTGGAGCTCCATCAAAAACACCAGAGGCAGGCGACTTCAGGGCACCAAAACCAGGGACTAGCGGAAATCAAGCGCTGCTGAATGAGGTGAAACTCTGAATGAAACTCCTCACAAGGTTATCCTGAAACAGAAGTCTTTCAGGGACATTATGAAGGAGCGCGTTTAGGTGCTAGCCGTCATAGACAGGAGTCATGAAGACGGGAGCATCACCATGAAAAAATGGGGATTGGTGTATAATGGACTAAACTTCAGTTTGCTAAGAGTCCTAAGTGAAAATCCAGAACCTCCTGCAGAGATGCCTTCCTCGTCAGACTGACTGGATCTGGAGAGAATGTGGTCCTAAGAACCTTGGATAAACACCAACAGGATCTGTGGCCTTAGAATCTGGCTGGCATCAGTATACTACATGAACCGGGTTAAACAGGTTCCGGATAACCTGTGGGATCTGGTTTCTTGAAGCGGAAAGGAAGATTGGGGTGCTCCTTGAATGTAATGCGCATCACACGATCTTGAGGGCAGCACTGATAACAACGAGAGGAGTGAATTACTTTTTGATTGTCCATTAAATAACAACCTTTGGTGCGTAATATTGAACAAGAACCCACATTTATTACTAAAAAAGGCAAAAGAATGGTCAAGGAATGGAGAGTGGCGGAAGAGCACTCCTCCTCTGACTATCGTTATATAACCTTTAGCCTGAACGTTTTCCCTGCTTCTAAGAATCCTATTAAGACAAACTGGAGCAAGTATAGAGAAACGCTTATAGAACTATTAGCACGGGAGACCCTAAGCCACCAGCGACAGTAGAGTAGACCAGCGCCGGAAGGCGTGTAGGATAGCATTTAATAGACCCAAAAGTACGAGGGTGGCTCAAGGTTAGGACTTCTAGAAGGAGCACCTTAAAATATACAAAAAAATAATTAAGGAAGGCACGAATAAGGTCGAGAAGACTCTTCTGTCATAAAATAGAAGAAGTCTCCGAGACCTATCGTCTTAGGAAGATACTGTCTACTAAGCCTACAAGTGTCAGTTTTTTAATTAATCCGGATGGAACATGGACTGCTTCTAGTGAGCAATTTTTGAAACTTCTCATCAAAACCCACTTTCTAGGAAGCTTCGACGACTCGAAATAGACTAGTACACATCAAGAAGCATTTTCATCGCGTATAGAAGATATGGTAGCTAAAGAACGAATCCTATGGACACTTGAAGGGTTCAAACCCTATAAATCCCGACTGAATTATTCCAGCGGAGATTAAGCACAACTCGATGATTACTCTCCCCTGGCTGGAAGTAATCTTCAAAGGGTGTTTAAAAGTGGTCTGTATTTCGTGGGGATATGGGCAGAGGTAAGATTGACCTTTATTCTGAAACCGAGTAAATGCTCACATGGCTACCCAAAGGACTTAAGACCCATAACTCTACTATCCCTTCTACTAAAAACCTTGGAAAGATTGATGGATATCTACGCTCAAAAATAAAGCCTAGTGACTGGGCCCAGAATCACCATACTTACTGTAAAGGGAAATTTGTGGACACAGCTCTGCACGCCCTGGTAAGTACAATTGAGGAATCAATATTCTCGTAAGAGTTTTGTATGGTGGAGTTCCTTGATATTGATGGCGCCTTTAACAATGTAAAGACGGAGGATATTCTGGAAAGATTCGTAGAGGTGGATTAATCAATCACATGCTTAGGTGCAGGATGGTTAACTCGGAGTTTGGGGAATCCACGATCAGGAGGCGGATGACTAAAAGAACCCCAAGCAAGAGTTTTATCTCCTCTTCTCCGGAACATAGCAATCAATGGGTTGCAGTTATAGCTGCTCGTCCAAAACTAAACTGGTACTATTTAATAGTAAATATTAAATCCCGGTATTAGATCCACCTCTCTTAAATGGCAGAAGACTAGGTTTTATTGAGAAGGCAAGATTTCTAGGCATAACCGTGGACAGTAAGCTTAGTTAGAAGCTCAACATTTTGGAAAGAATAATTAATGCTTATATAGCCATGTACTTGTGCCGAAACGCCATCGGAAGGAGATGGAGCCTGCCGAAAGTGTTACACATCTCAGTAGAAATTGGTTCACACTGGTCTCTCGACGGTAGCTAGATCGCTAAAGGAACTGGCGAATCTAGACTACGTTACACCGACTTAATGATTCGAGAAAAGGTTCCGAACTCCCTCCCCTCAAGGGATTTTTGGAGGAGCGGCAAGGTTGCGGAAATTGAAGCGCTGCAGTTCTTTACAGATGGCTCCAAGCTACACGGTAAAGTAGTAGCTGCAGTTTTCTGTGATAAATTAGAAGTAGATATATAAGTTCGTCTCCCTGAGCACTGCAGCATATACCAGGTAAAGATGACAGCGATTGAACTGGTTGAGACATGATGTGGTATCCTCAACATTCAGTCGGCAATCAATTCGCTTGGTTTCGCTGACCTCTACAGTGACGTTGGGTTGCAACTTGTCTCTGAATGAGATGAGTGAGCATTTCAACATTCAGATAGTCTGAGTACCACTCGTACGTCATGGGGATTTGCAAGGCGGAGCAACTAGCGAGGCATGATAACTCTCCTCCTGCCATCGGAAAGGGCAAAGTGGTGAAGGCCCATTAAGGCACACAAGAATGTGTTTAAGAAAGAGGCGGTATTCTCATCGAACGAAAGGTGGACAAAACACCCTTTCATGTAAGGTAGCAAGGCCAGTCTGACCAAAACTGGACTTGAAATGCTCAAAGGCAATGATCTCCCTACAAAGACGTGAACTAAAAACATTAGTGGGATACTCACAGGACACTGCCTACTTGGAGGACATGCGAGGTGGCTAGGAGTAGAAGCAAATGATTTTTACAGAAGCTGTAAGGATGAAGAGGAGAAAGAGATGGTAGTCCACCTTCTTTGCTTATGCCCGGCTTTGGCACACAAAAGACATGAATATTTAGGTAAATTTTTCATGGACTGCCTCTCTGATCTTGAAAACTGTTAGGTGTTCACAACGGACCGTCCCCGGTGTAAGTATGCTGTAGCAGCCACTCAACCGTACCTAACCTATGTATCGAGTTAAGAAACTTTGTTGGTACAGACATTTCCATACAGGTCCTGAATGATATTTAACCGAACTTCTCTAATACTTTTATCACCAATCTTACATCGTGTTCGGGTAAAGAGTCAAAGTGGGGAGTATTTACCGAATAAACATTTAATTGTATAAAGTGATTAATTCGTCTTACCTTATTTTTGCATGTTACTTGTACTCGATAGATTGTGTCCGGCCACAGTGACAATTGTACCGTTGTCGAATCGGTTAGCAGATTACCCATCAAGCCACCGCCCGATACTTCCCACGTAACAAGACATTGTGTTGGATCATTTAGCGGTTGCCATGTTACATCGGTCGATACCAACGAGCCGTCACGTATCAATGATGTATTCTGTAATTTCCACGAATTTCCCACCGATGAATTTAATGATGATGTATCAGCACATTGATCCCAACACTGAAAATATGCACACAAAAAAGAAGAAAAATTTCATGAATAATTTAAGAACTATGTCTGGTACAAAAAAAAATTGGAAAGAATAAAATTTTTTTTTGTTGGTTCGTTTATAAATAATTTAAAGAAAATTATTTTTTAACCAACAAAGTTTTTCTTAATATAAAATTTATTATTATAACAAATTTTTAAATATATATATATATATATATATATATATATATATATATATATATATATATATATATATATATATATATATAAATATGGAGCAAGGGGTGGTGTGGTGTGGTATGGGTGTGGGTGTATACCAATTTTTAAAGTTTCGAAATTACTTTAAGCTTTCAACACTTTTTTTACCCCTGCGAATGTACGTCACACAGTGTGCAACCCATTTCGGTTGTGCACAACATAAATGAACATAACTATATATGCACATGCAGGTGCATCGATCATAATCGCGCAATTAAACCATTATATTCGAACATTAATTGAATTTAACAATATTTTTTGTTAATATTAATTAAAAATGTATATAAAAATAAATAAAAGCATTAACAATAAAAATATATACCAATTAAATTTATTATATACTCGTATGTATAAAATTAATGATTTAATAATAAATTCAATTAAATTTTAATGATTAGTAATTAAAATAATTATAATTGATGCAACAAAAATGTGGTGATGAAGTATATGAATGACATTGTTACCGAACTCTTTGACAAGTGTCAGTAGGTGGTCTTAAACGATAATCGTTACCTAAGAATACCAACACCGCCTACAGCTTATTGCAATATTTTGTTTCTGCATCAATATGCAGAAAAGCTCCACCCGGTGTGCTTAATAAAATTAGTCAAGTAGTTGAATAAGCATTGGTCTTATTGTGGCCCAACTATTTCGGCAGATCAAATCAACATCCTGGTGGAAAAGACGGAAATTGCTCGTTAGGGCCCAACATGGCGTTTCTCACACCTGCGTAATAACTAGAGAAATCTAGATCGGTCTAGATGTGACAACTGAATCAGCAGCTGTAAAATTGTAGAGCAAAAAGGCACAGTACTCAACTTTTTTCCAATATCTGGGAGGACCCTCCGTAAATGCCTTCATAAATTTAAGTGAAAGTGACGTTAAGGATATTCAGCACTACTAGATGGTTTCGGACAAAAAAGTGCCATGAAGGTCCTTCAAAACTGTGCCATTCTATAGCCTAACATAATGTTCTCAAAACAGCATAGCTTTTCCAGATTCCATCTAACAGTAATTTGTAAATCCAGAAGTAATTTCTGAGGCAGAGTACTTTCCATCTGACTAAGTCATGCATATAGGAAGAAGACAATTAATTTAATTTAGAAACAAACCATAAGATGGCGGTGTACAGGCTGTCGTAAAAAATTCACTACATCCAATGTAATTGTGGCCTGCACTCAGGTCTAAACATCATTACTGTTTGTGTGAATGTGATCTGCTGACCAATCAGTGTAGTACCTGTATATACCATATGTGCTTTTTGGATTCGTGCTAGATTACAAGCGCATTTAAATTGATTCAGCAATGCCTATATTACGATCCCATGACCTGCTTATGATTATAGGCGATTTCGGGGATCTTTTAGTAAGTAGTAAGTTAGATTGTATTCAAATTATACTTAATAGAATACTATCCGGATTTTATATAATGCTAAGTAAGATTGAGTAAGTATATCATGTCCTAAAAACTTTAGAAACTTCATGAAATCCAGGATAATAAAGATAATTAGCTGCCAGATTCTACTGACATCAGAATTTGTTTTTGGCCGTCCCTATAAAATTGTGTATATATGAATCGGATCCAATGTCATGAACTATATGTAATCTTTCAAATATTCTGATAAGCATTATGCCCAGATGTTGTGTAATCCGGTTACCTGAATGAATGAAACACGTTTCGTGTATTAAACCAAATGTCTTTTCAAAGTGTAAGGTTTCCGCATGATGCCGCATTATACTTGCTCCTTAGGTAAAATTATCTATCTCTCTTGATACGTACGATTTACTGTGTTCCAGGTGCAAGTTGCTATAATTTTGAGAGCAGCACTCTATGTAAAGCAGATAAATTCCGGAAATCGTCAGACTCTATACTCTAAATGCGATTGACTGTTTCATCGAATTTTGTGTTGGAGTAGTAAGTGATAGATAAATCGTTTGGATGCAGCCTCCAGTTTTGTGGAACCTTCATGAGCCACCTCTAACAATGTCATTATTATCTTTTAAAAAAAATATCGACTGTCAAAGTGGTGGTGTGTCCCACAAAAATTGGACAAATTCAATTCTAGTCGCCGATCTAAAATTTTCTTGGGAACAATTAGTGATCAAAGATCCCAGTCCTTCTTGAATTAGGATATAGGCACATTTTGAGGGTTTTGCTAGGTATTCTCAGACTACCTAGTAGAGCTGGGTATATATGTACTTTTTAGATTCGGTTAAGATTACTGTATAGTAGTTATCAATGGAATCCCATGAAAACCTTATCAATATATAGATGATGTCGGGTATCTATTGCAACTGACAACATGACCTCAGATTGTACACCGAAAGAGTTTTAAAGGTTAAATTGATTCGTGCGTCTGGTAACGAACTGAGAATGAGTTGTCATCATGTCCTTTTGGAACTTGGTAAAATTCAAGGTATTAAAGGTAAACTTGAAAAATCTTTGTCCTTATCGAACAGTGTGCCATATATGTGTTCATCAACATGAGCTTTTTCATCCTATAGGAATTGGCCGCGTATCTACAGTTATTTGAATTCTGGTTGTTATCCGGTATGAGATAACTCTTTCAGTATTATTATCACTCGATGGTGACTCGATGCCACAAAGGGTTCATGGCACAAAACCTTTGCTTCTGTCATGATTAAGATATGCGTCCTGAAACGTTCGCCAACTGGAAAAGTTTACAACAGGGCATAGAGTTAATCTGTAGGAATGATTTAACTAGTGTTTTTGAAATCGGGACAGTGTTCGATAAAATGAATGTTGTCATTATGATTTTTAAGGAGGTCATCGCATATGGTAGCAATATAGTCCCATACGATATAGATGATTTATAAAACGAACATGAGAAGGAAGAACCAATAACAGCTTCTGTTATCTGTTGTTTTTTTTAGAGAAGGAGCTTTTTAGTTCATCTTAAATTTTGCGTTTTATAGTTATTTTACGATAAGTAAGAATCAGAGGAATTCATGGTTCCTATTTTATCAAACTTAAACGTGAACACTATGCACACCACACCTACTGCAGGTTTTAGGACAGCCGCCCGACTACAAGAGCAAGAAAATCTACTTGGGCCTTCTAAGCAGTGCTCAATGAGATGGGAGGTGGGAGTCACTTTTATTGTTTGCACCAGGAAAAATGGTACAACTACATCTCTTGTAGCCTATATTTGAGGATCTGGCTGGGTATTCTCAAAGGGCATAATTCCCTTAACAACGCCAACTACGAACATTATGGGCGGGGGAAAG